>CAHIKZ030000413.1:375000-467500 GCA_903632075.3 Acanthosepion pharaonis
CTTGGCCCTACACTCCTTCTGCTTTATATTAATGGTCTACCTAAAACCATACTCCAGTTTCTTGTGAATATTATACTACTGTAAAAATAGAAATATGAAAATACAAGATAATTGACAAAAAGTCAGCTAAACAGGCTTATTGGTCTCTATCACATCACATGTAAGATCAAGGGCAAAAACATCAGAATTAGCCTTGTCCAGCAATGGATACATTGCTGGTTTTTATCAACTGTTCAGCTATAACTGAAACTGTTGCATTTATATACCTAAGAGTAGCATGCAGAGGAGGTTGACAGAGGGTGTGATGAACTGGGCATCCATATTGGGATGGCATCTGTTATGGGATCCTCCCCTTTTTCATATAAGTGGACTTGACCAGAGTGTTACTGGGACTGCTGCCGTTAAATACCCAGAGTCAGTCAGAATATACGGCGAAAAGCCTTGACTTTAAGAAGAGAGATTGAGAGATTTGGGAGAGTGAGCAGAGATTTTGATTGAGTTGGAGTTAGAGTAATAGTGTGAAGTAACCACTTGTAGAAGTCGGTTACAAGCACATAGACTCTAAGGAAGTCCTACTTGGAGACTATATCTCTATATATTATTATTATGACTAACGCCATTCCTGGATTTACTAACAATATACCCATTGTATTATTGTGTAAATACATTTAATTTTTTATCTTTATTTCTTGCGTTTGTCATTCATTGGAGACCGAATTGCATCTTGGAATCCACAACAGCATCCAATCAAACAAGGCTAATTCTGAGATTTTTGCCCTCGGTATATTGTTAGTAAATCCGATAATGCCATTAGTCGTAATAATATATATAGATATAGTCTCGAAGTAGGACTTCCTTAGAGTCTACGTGCTTGCAACCGACTTCTACAAGCAGTTACCTCACACTATTACTCTACCTCCAACTCAATCACAATCTCTGCCCACTCTCCCAAATCTCTCAATCTCTCTATCAATCTCCGTATATTCTGACTGACTCAGGGTATTTAACGGCAGCAGTCCCAGTAACACTCTGGTCGAGTCTACTTATATGAAAAAGGGGAGGACCCCATAACAGATGCCATCCCAATATGGATGCCCAGTTCATCACACCCTCTGTCAACCTCCTCTGCATGCTACTCTTAGGTATATAAATGCAACAGTTTCAGTGATAGCTGAACAGTTGATAAAAATATCATTTGTTTTTCTATATTTAAAATGTCTTCCTTTCTCACATTTCTCAGTACTAGGCCCTATAGCCCCCCCCCCTCACTTAAGTCTTACCTGCATACAATCTTGGACTTGACCCTGAGCATCACTAACCATACCCATACTTCTGCACATTGCTGATACTGATGCAAATTGTCCACCCTACCCTTGTACATATTGGTTGATAAGTGTTGATTGATCCATGCTTTCCACCTTTTGAGCTATTCTACCTACATGGTGAGCATCACACTGACTTCTAAATTATCTAAATTACCAAACTGATATGATCGATGAACCAGTAAAGTTTGGTTTCCTGAATATTATCTGTTGTTTCCTATTTAGGATTGGGTTTCTGGTTTCTTCTATAGCCTTTTGCTTATGTAACCCTCTACCCTGACTGACTCTTGTGCAAATAACTGTTATGCTATCTGTACATACTTAATATAAAATGCTAAAGACAGTTAGATTTAACTAATACCTTTTTAAGAAAAGTGCATAGTGCAATGATTATCATTGCATTCATTTTTGCACAAATACCCTTAGGAAAGGTATGAATCCATCTGGTCTCTCCCCAGCTATGGTTTACATAGCTGGGCAAATTGGGCATTCAGCCAAGCAGAAGGACAACCCTTAATTCAAAACTGCTTTGGCATCTGCCATCCACTCCACATCGTAAAAACTTACTATGGAAATCACTGAAGCAACATCAAGCATAGATAGAGTGAGATTCTGTATTCAAAAGTCGAGCCTAACCTTATGTCCTTTTGTCTCCACAATCTCTTTCAAATCAACTTTATGCAATCAATAGATTGATCTATCAATCTTTAATTTCCATTTATGTTCTGAAAACTATCAGCTGTTATGATTCTGAAGTAGAATCCTTTGGGCTTCTAATCAAGAGATTTAATCAAAGAACTGTCACCTATGTAAGATTGCTTAGATGACCAGAAATTGGAATCTGATCTTTCCTCTTGCTCTATCTCTAATGCCTCAGTGGGAGAAAAGCTGGCTGGTTACATTCAATACCTTGAAAACCAAACAAGTTATATTCCATTCACCAATCACTATGAATGTGTTCTGAGCAACTATCAAGTGGAGCTTGTACATATGATCCATCACTAATGATGTTGGAAAATGGTCAGTTCTCTGTATCACTCTAGTAAGGACTGAACCCCACCTGTTATCCCCTAACAAGAGTCAGACCAGGCCTAAAATGATGTGCTGCTATCAGATGTGGGCAGAAGCCACTCAGTCTTCACTTTTCAGTCTTAATCTCAATCTCTTTCTCAATCTCCACATCCTTGTGGGTGACAAATTATTTTCCACCTTACCAACGCTTTCCCATAGACGAGACATGACAAGCCTCTCACTACTTTATTGCTACTTCTATGGAAAGTGCTTAGATAAACTACATTCCTTAGTTCCACCAACTCTCAATTTTATGGCTAAAACTCGCCATGCTATGCACATTGTAGTGAACAACCAACATTCCTTTCATATTCCATTTGTGAGAAGTTCCACTCAAGAAACTACCTCTTACTCTGTAATCCTCTACCTTGAGAACACCTCTGTAAAAAACAAAACAAAAACATTTTCTAATTATTCAATAAAACTAATTTTTTTACCTCATTTCCACCCACTCACCAAAGTACAATCATTAACACTTGGTTAAATATTTAGCAGATCCTTGCAATTCATGGTATAACGGATAGCAATTATGTATCATGCAATTAAAGGAAATATGTTTTAAAATTTAATTTTAGAAATTTAGTTTTCTGTAGTGAATGGAAATAATGTTCATACATTTATTTATGTCTGCACAAGGAGAGAGAAAGAGAAATCATACATGTTTGTTTCTTAGCTTTAATGAGAGTCAATGGTGTTTGAAGTTTTTAATGTTACAAACAAAAGAAAATTATAAGATGTGAGTATAAAAGAATTATGCACATAGGCATTGAATTAATTTTGTTATGGAGACATTAAATATTGCATATTTCTATTACATCCCTGGAGATATGAAACCTTCATGACAAAAGTAGATTTGGAATATTTTGTCACGTTCTGAAAATAAGACTAGCAAGGTTATCTTATGCTACTCGGGCTATGAAAATGAATACACTCGGGAAAACAAATACATAACAAAGACTCTGTAGGATGTGTGTGTAGTGTAGCAGTTGTCAGTTATTTACATTATTCAGACTATTGTCCTCATCTTTGTCACCATGTTTATCACAACGTTTCGACCGTTGTATGCTCCGGCCTTCTTCAGGTGGTTGGAATGTGAAACTGAACCCTTTATTTTGCTCTCCGGGGTAGACTGTTCTAGTTCCACGTGCCATGTTTGATGGATGTCAGTTATCAGTTATCTCCTGTTAATTTCCCTCTGAAAGTTCTCCACTGCCTTAACTGGGTATTGAACTCACACTCCTGTCACTAGATCTAACCAACGCTGTTATCCACTGTGCCATGTGTCCTTGAGGACAGACAGACTCAGCAGTTGTCAGCATTGAAAGTGAAATGAGTGTGCCAAGTTCATATTCTATCCAAGACCATTAAATTTATTTTCATACAATTACTCTTGACAAACATATGAATCCGACTCTTCTCCCTCTGTTTATGGGTTAAATAAAAGGGTAGACTGAGCAGCATCCACAACGGTGCCATAAAGACAACAAAGTTGCAGGAACTAGTTTGAAAGAATTATCTTATAATGGCATGGGAAGTCATCGACATTAAATAGTCAAATGAAGATCACAAGAACTGGAAAACCAATTTTCCTTGGCTGTAATTAAAAAAAAAACAAACTAGTAAATATCACAGCCAAAGATTTCTGGATTCATTTTAACACTTGGAAAGCTGGCTGGGAGGTGATCGCTCTTGGCTGGGTCACCGGAGAGAGGAGGTTTGATGTTTTTAGCAGTTCAAAACCCCCAGATAACTCCAAGAATAAAGATCACTGATGAAACTTTCCGGTGCAGTGCAAGGATGTTTGCAATATGCATAACAGCAGAATTCCCAACAGAGAATATTGTCCTTTTTTTGTTTTTGTTGATATTAAGAACCTTAGTAAACTCAATTTCAGGTGCAAATGAATATGAACTTCATCGGACAATCAGCGCAATGAGCTATATAACAAAACTGAATTCTGATGAATAGCATGTGCAGCCTAATTAGACCGTAATGGGACAAGAACAGTATGGGTTCGATAAAGGCACTGGAACAAGGAATGTGATTTTTATGCTCAGAATGGTATCAGGAAGAGCAATACAAATGCAAAATTATACCCATGTTTTATGTATTATGCAAAAGTGTTTGATAAAGTATGTCACAAAGAACTACTAGATAATCTTGACATATTTGGAAAGGATATTAGAATAAGCCAAAACCTATACTAGCAGCAAAGTACCTATATATGGATAGAAAATGAATTAAGTAACTATACAAATATGTCTTCTCACCAGACTTATTCAATATATACAGTGAAGAGATTCCAAGAGAATTAGAATTCATTATTGATGTCCACAATCTTAACAACATAAGATATGCACATGATATAGTGTTGATAGTAGAATTCTTACAGAAGAAGAATACATTGGTTGTTAGCAAAAGGGGCAGCCCAACATGCAAATTACAAATTGGAGATACCAAAATCAACAAGTACAACAATTTAAATATGGGAAGTGTTTTAACAGAGGTTGGGAAGTGCAGCACTGATACCCAAAAGCACATTGGAATGACAAAATATGCCTTTCAAAATTTAAGCAAAGTATTAAGAAAAAACATTCATTAGATACAAAGAAAAGAGTATGTAATATCAGTCCTCCTATATGGCAGTGAATGCTGAGAAAACTCTTTACAGATGAATAAGAGATATGAAGAAATAGATATGTGGTTCTATAGAAGGAAGCTGAGAATATTGATTGAACATGTGAGCAACAACAAAGTTTTAGAGAAAAGGGAAACAAAAAGGACTCTTATACTTAACATCAGAAAGGGAGAGTTAAAACATCTAAGGTACATAATTAGGAAAAAGAGCTTGGAAACTTGATACTCACAGGGCATATTGAAGGTAAATGTGATAGAGGAAAACAAGGTGTAACCTACCTACAAGCTTCAGTAAATGAATAGTAGAACAGGGTTTAGGAGAGATAACAAAAAGACAGAATCTATTAAGAGTTACAAAGGACAGGAAATTGTGGAGAACCATGATCACCAATGTCCTGAATGGACACAGCACTTAGAAGATGAAGGTGGAATCAATAAAGGCAATAGGAAACAAGTCATATTTATCTAAAATCTATTAAAGTCAGGAATAACAAGTGATTGACAAAGATTTTTTTATAATATATATGAATTCCCCAAATTGGAGGTTATCATTTTTTTTTAGTATACTTTTTTATCCTGTGAAAAAATTTAACTTTTCATCTACCCTTTATGTATCCATTCATTACAAAATAAAATTAATAACATATTTAATTTTATTATTAAGTAAGGGTTACGCTTCATTGCACCGTGCCTTTGACAGAAAAGAAATAGTGCCTATATTAAATTAAATACCTGCCTGTGGTGAAAAAAGAATTTTCAAAGACAACAAAAGGTGATAATCTTTGTTTAACAGGGGAGATAATATTGATAGGGACCGGAAGTAAATGGCACTGCTAAAACAAGGAGAGTGTACAGGAATGATGCGTAAGTTGATCGAGTATACCATCCCAGGCTACATGTTCCTGGACCTATACTTTATGTGTCCATTCATTACAAAATAAAATTGAAAGGAAAACCACTCCTTGCCCTTATGTTATTTACATTTACATAATGTCCTCGAATTTATTTTTTATTATCACAACATTTTGACCATTTTGCCATACAGTCTATAGAAGTGTCTTTACGCTTCAGATAATTTTTAATTGAACATTTTATTTAATCTGTAGATTCGATTGTTTCCATTCCACTGTTTATGTCTAAAAATATCTGGTCTTGTTCTCTTTAGCACTGTTCAATTATTGTTCACCCTGTTTCCACTGAGTCTAAGTCTGTTCTACCCAGCCCAAGGATTGAAAAAACAATTCTTATGCCACAAAATTAACAACACTTTAATCCACTAGGCTCTTATCCCGGCTTACACAGACATGGATAGGGGGACAAGAACAACTTATCACCATAGATCACATAAAAGTTCAGCATAAAATTCTCTAGGAATTACCTGGATCAACAGATATTTGAAGAAGACAGGAGGTCATGACATAAATAATAACAACAAAGATGAGGTCATTATTCTGAATGTAAATAAAGACAACGAGGTGTTTTAATTGCAGTGTTAGGATGTAAGATTTCTGGTGATAGATGCAAAGTTTGTTTTTATTCCTAGGTAGACGCAAAGTTTATTTTATATACCCTTATGTTGTTCTGTATCCTTAAAAAAAAAGACCTTATCTTTCATCTCATGACCTGGCTGATTGAGGACACATTCATAAATATATCAATCTAAAGATTTAATCAGAGAAATCCAAAGATAGACAAGCTGCTCAAAAGTTTGAAGAATTTGAACAGTGCATGTAAACTGAATGTACAGACTTTTGCGACTACCCATTGCAAATCAATGGAAATGGCAGAATGTTATGGTAATTTACCCACATACACATGGACTCTCCCAGTTATAAATAGGAGCAGGTACTGTCTTTTGGAGAGGGAAGTTTCCAGCAGTCAGCTCTGACAGTCAGACTGAACATTCTTGCTGTAACACTCTCGTTTGTATTACTGTTTCTGTTTAACTCAATTCCTCTCTTTGTGTCTTTATTTCTGGTCCTAACAAGGTCACAACACAGAAAGACTAGGAAGCTATGTTCTTAGATTGCAAGCATCTTTTGTAAGGCAAGTATTTCATGGCCAAGAATTTTTGTTGTGGTCAAATTGCCTGAATGTTTCAGTGGTAACTTATACAAAAACAAACGTTAATTAACTCTGTTCCTTATTGACACTTTAAACCAAATACATTCAGTTATGAGCATTTTCTGTCTCCTACACAGTTCAAGTATAACACAGATTTTCTGGCACTAATGGTTCCAGAACTTTCCTATATTATCCAATTTGTCAATTCAACAGATGTCAGATAATAATAATTCAAAAACACCTTTGAACTACCAGTTATTCAGTTCTCATATCTTTAAAGCATTAAGTTCACTGAGAAGATTCAAGGAGTTTACAATGGTTTGAACAAATTGTTTATTAAAATTACATAAATTCACAGTATTTGCTTATTTACCTGTTTCTTGGTTTGTATCATTCAATAAAAATATAGATAATCTAAAAAAGGAAGAGGGAAACAATTCCAAATTTCATAGACAAAAATTTAGGATTTAAAAGAACAGATAAAAAAAAATGCCTGAATCATGCTACTGATTAGAACTGTTAGAAATTGAAAGTAAATAAGTATCTCTCATATAATAAATTATTTGATAAATATCCCAAGAGGGTTGCCAGAATTTAGATCTACAATCAACTTCATGAAAAGTGAGTTATAGTTAACTTTCTTAGAACTGAGATGTTTTAGGGTTGGTTAAAGAATCTTCAGTTTCCTAGTTAAGTATATTGTAGGAAAATTATTCTTATGCAGCACTTCAAATCTTGAATGCGTGCTTTGCCTGGGATATACATGGTTTTGCATCCAGAGTTGTCCTTCTCCTAGACTGATTGCCAACCAAGGTCTCAGATCCTAGTCTGCTCTGCTATTTAATCTGTATCTGAAGGAGAAGAGATAACGTATCTGTGTGAAAGTGAATGCAAATTCCAATTTGAGTCTCTGATTTTTTGTTCCCCTATTCATTACGCCACCCATAGGACCATATGATATATAATCTCTTCATATCAGAATGATGGTGGGTAAATGAATGACAAAATTGATTGATTCATTGTTTACTACTGCTTATAAACCTATTTTAGGTTATTTAACCAGAAAGATATTGATGTTCACAATCTTAACAATATAAGATATGCAGATGTCCTACAGAACATAGCTGTTAGGAAAAGGGACAGCCCAAGATGCAAATTACAAATTGGAGGCACCAAAATCAAACAAATAAAAGAATTTAAATATCTGAGAAGTTTTTTAACATAGGATGGAAAGTGTGATAGTGAAATCTGAAGACCCATTGGGATAACAAAATATGCCTGTAAAGTACTAAAAAAAGAAAAATTTCATTAGGAACAAATAGAATAGTACTGTACTGTTACATAATATCAGTCCTCCTATATGGCAATGGATGCTGGGCAATCTCCTTGCAGATAAAGAAGAGCCTTGAAGAAATGGGAATGTGGTTCTATAGAAGAATGCTGAGAATCTCATAGACCAAACATGTGAGTCACATAGTCAAAAGTACTCAGATATTGGACAATATATTTTCCAATAAGGGCCCAAGACCAAGAAAATAATGCAGAATATAGAAAAAATATCTTTAACAATAATGATATAAAGATATCTTTTAACAAAATACTTTCACTGGTCCTTACCAGACTTGTATAAACATATAGACAGATGTATACATATTTTTCTCTACCTCACATACAAATACAAATGCAATTTCTCCCAAGTAGGATAAAAAAAAAAACACTCACATAAGTACTTGCTAATATATGCATATCCATTTGAATCTTTTCTCAGTCTAGGCAAAGAGCTTTAAAAGTTTTTCTACTAGTTGATGGTGCCAGTATATCATATTGGCCCTGACCCTGACTTGATGGCACCTGGACCTGAGTAATAATACAGCTCACTGATTGACCTCATTACCATTTAGCCATTGATGAATGGAATTATCAGCCTCCTCGTCTTTGAGAATGCTTCATCAATATGCCAGACGGCTTTTCAACACGAAAACCCAAATGCCCATTGGCACCAGACTGCTTCTCCAAGAGAAAGCACACTCCAGAAGCCAATGGCCATTTTCAGTAACACCTCTGGAATCTTTTGAACCAAATTTGGCATCTTAATAACACTTACAGAAGATTTTCACTTTGGAGATGATGCCTCTAGCAGAACAATTGAGCTCTGTTTATACTGGAAATGAAATAATGCCTTAGCATGTTACACCTCAAAGAATTGGTTCCTGGAAGATGAATTAACTGCCATTTTCTTCAGTTGCACATTAACCTCTTTTCTGACATTCAGCATTCAATTTTTTTCTCAATTTCTCACTCTTTTTGTTGTTGTTAGGTGTCCATCAAAAATTCTATCAACCATAGTAGTTTTAAAAATGGGAGACATATGGCCTTCAGGCTACAAAACAAGAAAGTTTAAAACCGAACATGAAAATTAATAATATTATTTTTGAAAAACAGAGATGTTTTTTTTTTTATTTTTTCAGTAATGTTCATAATTTACATGTACATAAACACATGCAAACACACAAACCATATATTTCTGTATATAAGGCGACCTTTAGATAAGATGAGGTCAAAAAATATAGAAAATTTTCATGAATTTATCCTATACCTGTAGTAAAAGATGACTGCTTATTGATTATATAAAAATGATGTTATTGGAAATGTTGTTATTTACTGTATCCTTAGAAATTCAAAATAAACGAAATAACAAAACCGATTCTATATCATGTTTTCCTACACACGTCCCCTAAAAGGAAAACCATTGTTTTGTTTACATTTCATCATGTGATCTCTTGAGAATACTGATTATTTTTCTTCCTCTTCTTTTGCTATAGCTAAACAGTTACACGCAACCTGGTGTACTAATGGCCATTTACTTATACTTCATTGACAATCACAAAATACTGCTAATAATAGTAGGATAATGTATAATAATAGTAATCCCAAATGTTAATTAATACTACCATGATGATTATGAAAGTTTAGCAAAAGATTGCTCTGAACACAATCATTTACATGTTTACATTTTCTCAGCTGAACTTGATACAATGGATACAAGTTGTTTTCATTGATATGGAATTATTCTTCAAATAGGTAATTTATTATGAAGTTATGCCAGTAATATATAAGGTAGAAATGGTTTTATTACTTTTATCACCAATTTATTTGATAATGTGAATCTTTCATATACATTATTGGTTATCACAGTGAGGCCGAGGTTAGCCTACTGACAAACATCACTCAGAATTTAAGGTTTCATTTTGTGAATTTCATAGCATAGTAATTGAGAGTTCAATCCTTAGACTAGGTAGTATAAACTTAAACAAGACAAACAATAACTGATCAGTATTAAAAAAGAACCAGATGAGATATCCCTAGATATAGACACAAGAATGAGAACAATCTACCCCTGTTGATTAAATAAAGGATTCAGTCCAAAATTCCATGATTACACAGATCAAAAGACACTTGAAGAAGGCCAGAGAGTACAACAGCCAAAATGCTGTGATTATAACAAAGATGAGGATATTAGTCCAAATGTAAATAAAGATAACTCCTCATCCTATAAATTCAGACAGAATGTATGTAATACATACTTAGGTATAAATTGTTCATTAATCTTCTTTTATGTGCTATGTCACTTCAGAAAATGGTTGATCATGGCTCTTTCCAATCCGTGGTAGTTCTCTTCTTGTTTGTCTCCCTAATATATCTTCCGTTTGTGTTCTTAGGTTGGTTATTTGCTGTTTCCCCTCTTGCTTTCAGTATGTCCAGTGATTGTTAAACTCTCCAAGCACTCTTTTCTCATTATGTGTTCCAGTTATATCAGCTGTCACTTTCTGATTAAAGTCCTTTTTGTTTCCATTTCCCTTAAAATTTTCTTATTGTTGATATGCTCCATCCATGGTATTCTCATCATCCTTCTATAGAACCTCATCTCCATTGACTCTTCATCTGTGAGAATCATTCACTGCCATAGAAGTGGATGGATATTACATAAAAGTTTAACCGTCTTTTCTTTGTTTCTATTGAAACTTTCCTGTTCCACAATACTTTGGCTTTTGGAAGGATTTTTGCTATTCCAATGTGCCTTTGGTTTTCCATGAAACATTTTCAGTTACTTGGTTAAATTCTTGTTTTTGAATATCTCCATCTGTTTGGTGGATGTAAGAATTGCCTGAAATATTGAGAGAAACCCCATTTTTTTAAATTATTATCATTATCCAAGATTTTAATAGCTGGGAACAAAAAATGTGATTATAGATGTTGGCAAATTTTAAATGTTAGCACAGTGGCATTTTTACATTATGACGATTTAATTAACTAACAATCAAGCTGAACATTGACATATGATCCAGCAATCAAATCACTTAAAACTAACATTTCATTTTGAAATTTCAGATAAATACATTGATTTGATTAATCTAATAATAATTAATTGTTTATTCTTTTAAATTCTGAAAGAAACAAAATATTTTGACGCATTAAAAACAAGTGGTCTTAATTACTACTTGCCAACCCTTGATAGCTGTTATAGCAATACATAACATATAAACAAAGCCTCTTAACCCTAGTAAAATAATCTTTTGTGCAGTAATTAGTAACCTTATCAAAATGTTAAACTTAGAATGCTAAAAATGCTACCAGGCAGTAATTAGATACACTGACTAAAAGTAACGAATGTTGTACAATCTCTTCAATCCACTAAATAGAAATATGATTAATTCCTATTTATTTTTGAATCCCCATATAACTTCTAATTCATTACAGAATTGCTAATCTATTTCCCATTCCTGTTCCCTTTTGGAGTAAATTAATGTTTTTGAAAGAATAACTAAGTTTCAACTAGGAGCATTCACAACAGATTTCCACATTTAATCTTTGAATCATTGAAAAAAAAAACATGCTCCGTTGGCTACAGGGAAGCATTGAAATTCTGGCTATCAAGCTTTTTTTTTTCTTAAAGTATTCAGATTCAAATACAGAAGAGAGTGGAAGGTCTTTAATTCGAAATAATGTTATCTTTAGTCGTGACCACAGAGGAAAATGTCCCAATAACTTTCGTCTAGAAAAAGAGCACAAGAAAAAAGTCACAATTAATTTACGGTGCCCAGTAATAAAGTCATTTATTGAGTCTTTCACGAGTTTATGGGTTCACTTTGTTTACAACAGGAATTCATAGTAAAAAAAAATAGACCCAATCTAAAAACCGTTTTCTAATAATATGACAGTCACATATAGTCAGAGAGTTCTAGTGTTGTGATCCGTCTACTCAGGTTCTTGTTGCTGTCTGAGTGTTGGGATTCCAAACATGTAACAACAACAGCAACAACAACACATCTTTTAAATGAAACATATAAAAGGTTGTTATATTAAGTGTTTGGTTATGAAAGAAAGTAATAAAGAGGATTCGATTTTGAACAACATTTATTGTTAGTAGATACGATGTCATACACATGGTACAAAATAGGTGAAAGTTGATTTCTGGTGTGTTGTCAGATTGGTGATAAGGATTAAGAAAAAAGCTGAGATTCAACCTATTTTTGTGTTGTCCGAGGTCACAGGATATGGTTGGTGCATGTGTTGTGTTGGTTATGCCAAGGTCACGGCATTAGGTTGACAAGATGTTATCCCAGAGTGGTTAGCAAAGTTATGAATTTGGAATGTCTGTTTCTGGTGTATTGTCAGGGTGGCATTCAGGGTTAAGATAAAGGCCAGGAATTGACCTATTTTTGTGCTGATCGAGGTCACAGGGTATGGTCAGTGTATACTTTGATTATGCCAAGGTCACCGCATTGGGTTGATGAGGTGTTGTCCCAGAGTGGTTAGCAAAGTTATGAATCTGGAATGTCTGGTGTGGTTGGTACCAATGAAGGCTTGAGCTGGGTCAAAGCTGGATAGCCGAGGTGGTTAGTCAAACCTGATAGTGGTAGCAGTCATTGAGAGGAGTGGTCATGTTGAAAGGCTGCAGCAGCAGTAGTGATGAAAGCAGCAGCAATTAATTATTTTTTCACACTTAATTACTATTTTTTTAGCAAGTGTTCTGAAAGTGTATGGAAGATGTAAGAATAAAATCGCCATGCAAAAGATTTTAGCTGCATCACATAAATCAAATCAGATGATATGTTTAATGCACATTGTTAATACTTTGTGTGATTTATAGTTGTAGTTCGAATATTTGCTTCATGCTACCTGGGATGGTATGCATAAAAATCATACACCATCTTCATGGGTACTAGATACCATTCCCAATGTTTGGCCCCCCTTAACTCAATATCGCATGAATTTCTTTGATGCTACCAATTAATTCTGTCAGCATTTGATTCATGATTTAAGTCAGAGCTCTAATATAGCCATTTTTTTTAAATGCAATGACACATTCATTAGTCTTCAACAATATTTGTTCCTTTATATCCTTTCTTTGTCTTTATGATATTTATTCCTCCATTCATTTGACCAAATTTGTCAAATAGCTTTCCTTTGCACCTCTTACCTTCAATGAGTGTTATAATCTCCAAGCCTTCTTTCCTCATTATGTGTCCCAAAATTTTTAGCTTTCCATTTCTGATTGTTAGAATCAGTTACTTTGTAGTTTTTTTTACCCTTAGAACTTTCTCAGTTGTTACAATGTCTATGAAATTCTCAGATTGATGGTTGAAACACATATTAAGCTTTTCAAGTATTGTATTTATTAGTGACAAAATTGTCCAGCTGTCTCTGTGATATAGAAATAGAAATTAATAGAAATCCCAAAACTCTTTTTTCCATTTCTAATTTTCGGTCTTTGAGTTTCATAAAAGTGTCTTTCAGATATTCCTGCTAATTCTTAATTTTCAAAATGACATTTCAAGAGTATTCTGCCAAATATACGTGTACTTATTTTAGCATTATAGTTGTTTTTTTTTTCTCAGTACCAATTTTAAATGTCAATATCAGTTACCCTCACTTTCAATGATTATTCAGTGATAAAAGTACCAACTTGTCAAAAGGGTTGACATTAGTTTCATCAGTATTCAAACATTGTTCTAATGCTTGTAAAAATAATCCTATTTATATAAATACACCAAATGATGTTTATTCTGTTATGCTTGTCAGGCAACAAATACAAGAGATTCCTCATTTTAAAGCATATTTGATTATTTCATGAATTATTTACACTGGTTAACTCTTTAACCATCTACAGTTATAAAACAAATGAAGTTCAAAGTATTTTTTTCTGTATTTTCCTCTTACGATGATGAAATAATGATGACAATGACAGCAATAATGCATCCCTGTCCCTGTATAAGACAGCACATGAACTGCAGCTGTAGTAATTTATTAAGTGATTGAAACAAATGACAATCTTCAGATTGTCATTTGTTTCAATCACCAGAACATTTTATAATTGGCAGGATATTTAGAAACAAATAAGAATTTGTAAACACTTTTTCAGACATTTTAGGGTTAAACATAGCTTTTTTAAGCATGAAATAATATAATATGCTTTCCCATTGGGATTCAGTCACTGAAAATGAAGGTGATCACATCAGTGATGAATAATATTTAAATAAATTTAACTTATATTTATTTCTATATAATTTCTAGTAAAACTTAATTACTTCTTTAATATTTTCCAACCTATCTCACCTGTATAACATGAGATAGTAAAATATAAGCTGGTTCAATCAATATATTCACTACCATGTTTTTTTGCAGTTTTTTATACTCAAAAGATGATTGGTAGGCACTAAATGGGAAATTGAAATTCTTGTTCATAATTGAAAACTGAGAAAGTTCTAAGGGTAAAAAAAACTACAAAGTAACTGATTCTAACAATCAGAAATGGAAAGCTAAAAATTTTGGGACACATAATGAGGAAAGAAGGCTTGGAGATTATAACACTCATCTGTATCTTGGGCAATATAGCCTGACAGTCCCCAAACCACTTACATTTATCCAAATGACAAAGATATGAATGTGTGTCCGTCAATCTGTTAGGTTGTTCAGAAAGAAATTATGTATTTCATTGCTCTGACTTACAATTCAGCCAACCAAGGTAGAAACAAGGTTGAATGGTAGGAAACTGCATCAAAATTAGTTTATCATCTCTTCTTTTGAATAGTGTCTCATTTATAATGCATTTCAGAGTTTAATGGAGAAAACTTGCAAAAAGGGAATTTAGTCACCTCATGAGCTTTTGCTTGAGAGCTGAACACAACTTTCAACCATCTGCACCAATCTTTTAACCAGAAATGCCAACCTTGGATTGTACTGTTACGGTTGATTAAAAATGGGTTTTACATATTAACAGAAAATAAAAAAAGACAGTTGTTATCACAAAATGAGATCAAATTTTAACACCAAAATCACGACTTTATACACAGGTGTCCTTGCTTTATGTCTGGTAGAATATGGAAGTATTATCACTGTAAATGTTTATTGGCAGCCAGTTGATTGAGTAAATGAAGAATTACATTGAAAATGTCTTGCTGATATTATGAAAATAGTGTCAGACAATAAGTTAGCTTTACTTGTACCTTTACTAATCCCAAATCAGCAGGAGTTTAGTTTTAAATAATTTTGGAGCATACATGATTACAATTTAGAAAAACTGTTTTGTTATAAAGTGAGGAAGTGTTCATGGTGTAAGGGGTAAAGAACAATTTATAAGATATAACAAAAAATGTATAAAATGTATATATATCTGTGTGTGTGATTGTGTGTGTGTAAAAGGCACACCCTGAAAAATGAAATCAAGGCATATCTTTCCACATCTTCCATACTCATTAAATTTAGTACCTTCAGATTGTCATTTGTTTCAATCACCAGAACATTTTATAATTGGCAGGATATTTAGAAACAAATAGGAATTTGTAAACACTTTTTCAGACATTTTAGGGTTAAACATAGCTTTTTTAAGCATGAAATAATATAATATGCTTTCCCATTGGGATTCAGTCACTGAAAATGAAGGTGATCACATCAGTGATGAATAATATTTAAATAAATTTAACTTATATTTATTTCTATATAATTTCTAGTAAAACTTAGTTACTTCTTTAATATTTTCCAACCTATCTCAGGTGTATAATTACCTGTATAACATGAGATAGTAAAATATAAGCTAGTTTAATCAATATATTCACTACCATGTTCTTTTTTGCAGTTTTTTATACTCAAAAGATATGATTGGTAGGCACTAAATGGGAAACGGAAACTCTCGTTCATAGTTGAAAAATATTAAGATAATTTTGCTTATTTGTTCTATCATAGTTGTGACACTAAAAACTAAGCAAAATTGTCTTAGTATTTTTCAATTTCTTTTTTGACATTGATGTTCACTCTGTATAAGGCCCGAGAGCCATTCAAGGCAGAGGGTTACAGAGTAAGGGTCACAGTTTATGAGGATATGTAGGAAATATAACGGTTAACCCTAAACTTGATTAGGTTAAGATTGTAGTGATCAGGGAAGCATCCTCTTGGGAGTTGTTTCCACAAAGCAGCCATTCGTGGGAAGAAGCTGCTTGAGTGAAACTTACATCTCATCAAGGGAATGTTGGTGGTTTGTTACAGTGGTCTTAGCAGTGAAGACAAGAACTTGTGGAACTAAGGAATGTAATTCATCTGAGCCCTTTTCCATGGAAATAGGAATAGAGCTGAGAAAATAGTAATGTTTCTTCTGCGATAAAAGTGTTGTAGGGTGGAAAATAATTTGTCACTCACAAGGACACTTTCAGATAAGCAGCTAATACTCATGACAACAGTACTCCATTTTTGGCTTGACCTGACTCTTCTAAAAGTTGAGGATAGTGGGGGGGATCAGGTTCTTACTGGAGTCATATAGGGAACCAACCATTTAACTAGCATGTTTATTGATGGATCATATGTACAAATTCCACTTGTGGTCTGGGTTGAATTATAGTTCCAATAAGTACTCAAGGCATGGGATCCCCATGAGGGAACATCTGTTCATTATGATTGGTATAGTTCTGGGTTCAATTGGCAATGAAACTGAAAATGATGAAAAATGAACAGATGAAATTTCCTGAAATAAAAATTTGAAAGCATTTTCTCTTCTTATGCTTGATTAAGGCTGTTGCATAAACAATTTTCAATTAATATAAAATAGAAAACAAATATCACTGGATATATTTCAGTAGGTAGAGGACAAACTTTGAGGCCTGTTTTTTAATTATTAATCAAAGAAACAAAATTATAAAACTCTACATAGTTGAAAAAAATGCTAGTTTTAATCTCTTAAAGCTAAAGAATTAAAGAGATGAATTCAAAGATTATATGCTAAAAAATGCTTGGCTAAATCCTTAATGCAATAGATTTAAGGGATCAAATTTTAAAATCTTGTAATAATAAATTTGACTTATAAGACACTGATTATAACTATATGCATTCTTTTATTTAGTGTGTACTTATGAAAGCAATAAACCTTGTATAAAAATCTGTAGAATATTATTGAAAAAACAATCAGTACCTTTGTCCTTGTTGTTTTTATCACAATATTTTTTTTTTTTAATCAAGATCACCCTAAGTAAGGCATTAAAGCCACTGAGTCACAAGGGGTTACTGGATGTGGAAGAATTAGAAAAGAGAAATACCACTAAGTAGTGAGTACAGAAGAAGAGTAATCATGAAGACAATAGATAGCAATTGACACTGCATTTAAATTTTTGAAGGTTAAAATTGACTGGAAAGCAGTGTGTCGGAAAGGAATTCCACAAATGAGAAGTGTGAGAAACTGTTAACATAGATCTTATGGTTATATATAGCCAACTCAACTGTATACTAATGTGACCTTATTGCCAGTCTAGTACTGCATTTAAATACATGAAGTCTCAGTACTGTGGTAAAGAGCTTATTCAAATAAATCCCATGAAAATATTTATAGAAAAAGTACAAGGAGACAAACTTACAGTGGTGGGAAAGTGACTGAGCTTGAGATGCCAGTTCAGGACCAATAATATTGCTGATTCTTCTTTGGATTTTATCAAGGATCTCTACATATAGAGCAGGACCACTGGACCATATATGACAACAATATTCTAAGCATGGATGATTGGTAGACTTATAGATACGGGAGATAGATTCTGGGTACTGCCTTCATTTGCTGAAAGGGTAACAAAGACAACTCTTAAACTTAGTGCCAAGTCACTCCCTATTTACAGTTTTTATAATTCAAGATGGTAACTCCATAACCCATTAGGGTCATAGGTACACCACATGTAGCACAGTTATTGACAATCCCCAAAGGTTCTGTCTATCCAATTTCACTCACAAGTTTTAAGACATTTTTCAAAGGTGCTGCCCACTCCAGACTGATAACATCAGGAAGTCTACTTCCTGGCAAATCAACCACAGTGAGATTCAAACCTGGGTCTCATTGTCAAAATGTGAACGTTCTAACCACTCAGCCATGCGCCCATACTTTTCTGATAACAAATGCATATACAAACAGATATCAAGTCATTTTAATATAGATTTTGTTCTTATTCTCTGATTTTCTTTCTTTATATTTCTATTTCTCATGTACTTTTTCATTTACTTGCTATTATTCTTTATATCTTTCTTCTCTTTTTCAGTTTTTCATTCAGTAGTTATATCTTTCTCTCTATCTTTATGTTTATGTTATATATATTTTCTTATTCACCTTTGACCATTTTCCTTTTCTCAATTCCATCTCTTTTTTTTTTCTTTCTGTCTTTTTCCCAACTAGAAATCATTCATTCAGATATTATTCTCTTGTAATGCCATCATTTATAAACAATTAAAAAAAAAAATTATCCCAATTTTTATTGCAGCATTTAAAGCCCTTTACTGTAATTGAGAGAAATAAGGAATAATATTTCTGTTAACTTGTTACCAAAATAATTTTTCAGTATCAGAGACAACTTTCTTCTGGTTTGTTTTGGTAACACAACCATATTTAGTAATATTCAGTGTGATCACAATGAATGATACAAAATCCCCGAACTGTCAAAAAATATTACATTTGCTTGAAGGTATGTGAAATGTGTTTCCTTACTCTCTATGTTGTTTTCCTATAAGCAGCTACAATGAGATCATATCTCCTCATAAGAGACTAGAGGGTGTTGTTATCGAAGTTTTTGTGTGAGGTTACATATCTTGGTAGAGTTATAATTATGGCACTGAAAAACAAAACCATTCAAGCAAAATAAAAAGACTAGTAAAAAGGAATTTCAAGAAAAAAGAAACCAACATTTTTGTATAATAAGTTTTCTTAGTTTCATTTATTTTTATTCAATTTTCAATCCACTCCTTCTTTTCTCCAAAGAAAACAAGACAATATTTGTTTACTTTTTTTTTTTTTCTGAAATAGCCATTTTTTTTTCTTCTCCTTATTGGTAATAATTTGATAATACAGAAAAAGTAAAACAGACACTGATAATAATTGTTTCCATAATGACTACAATAATAATATGAATAATATCAGAATGTCACATTTTTATCAGTTGAAATTTATTAAAGGTAGAAAACATTTTGAATAACTCTTAGAATCACAGACAAAATCTGTTGCATTTCCTTGATATATTATGCAAATTGATTTGAATGAATACTTGAAAATATCTATCGCTATGTACCTGTAATGAAATCATGCTGACTAATAATGAAAACATAATCATTTCATATTTAATATTGCATTTTATTCCACTCCAGTACCTCATCAATCTGCTAATATCTGTAGGGTGGGTGGTTATATATCTGGTATACAGCTCCTTGAAGTTTTGTCAATCATGTGGGTTACCACTTTGGGGCTAGGAGGTAATCTCAGATCAATTCTGCATCTGGTTTCTCTGAAGGACACTGACTGCAAAGTGCATTCTGCATGATCTGAATAGAGACATATACTGCATATCCATAGTGTAAAATGCCAAAAGAATGCCCTGTGTTATATAGCGTCAAAATGAGATTATGTTACTTTCATGCCGAATAAATCTATAAAATGATTTGGTTGAAATTTGACTAGTTTTAATGTAAAGCGAAATAACATTAAAAAGAATTAATTTTATCTTTGGTAGTTTTTGTATGATCACCAAAGTTAAGCAATGTTGCATCTGGTCAGTACCTAGATGGGTGACAGCTTGGGAATACCAGATGCTGTAAGCTTGGATGTGCAGGTGGTGTCATGGATAAACAACTTGGAATTGAAAATCAAAGAGCAAAGTTCCAGTTCCAGCCAAGTTTGTTATATTCACTTACATGCAAACACCTTTGGGAAAGATATAAATCAACCTCTTCTCCCCACAAGCTATGGGTTAATTAGTTTGATTTGTATTAGTAAATCATTATTATCTCCAATAAATTCTTAAAAGCAAAAATATTTTCTGGCTTTAAATAACTTGTAAAAGGTTGATAAGACATAAAAATCAAATCAATCAATGATTGATAGTTAATCTGATGAAGTAGACAATTTTGTGAGGAAAAATTTTTTGAAATGTTTTTTATACACTACCAGTCAAAAGTATTTGGTCAGCCACAAAAAAATTTTATTTCTCATCCTAAAAGTGTTATTTTTAATGAAACAAGATAGTACCATAAGGGTTTTATTTATTATACTAAATACAAGTCTTCCTCAGTAACTTTGACCTTAGTATAAATCAGATATCTTTTGAAAAATTGATTTGAAGGTGATTTTCTTCTTTAGTACTGAGCTCAAATAAAACATTTTCCAAAAGTTACATTATACCCCCACTTGAACTCACATTAGACTATATTGTGTTGAATTACTACTTGCTAGATACTACCTGTTTTACCTATGCTGCCAATGTACCTTACCCAGTAATGAAATCTGTTATTCTTATTTTGTTCAGATTAAAACCTAAATTTTGCAAATTTCTTCTGGATCAAAACTTTTTCTCAACAAAATGCCTAAAACAGGTGAACTTACACTTGAACAAAGACAAGAGATCATTACTTTGAAAAAAGAAGGGTATTAAAGCAGAGAAATTTTTAAAAAATAAAAATTCCCAGAACTACAATGGATTATATGGTTAAAAGACATGAGGAAATGGGACAAAGCCAGACCAAAAGTAGAGCTGGTAGACCAAAAGCAACAACAAGAGCAGAGAACAATTTCATCAGAATCACCAGATTGTGTGACAGAAGGCTGACTGCTCCAAACATCACTGCACAATTGATCCAATGTCATGAAAAAAATGTTCCAGCATCCACTGTGAGGAGAAGACTCCTATGAAGCTGGCCTGTATGGCAAAATTGCTGTTAAGAAATCAATGTTGAGGAATCAAAACAATGTCAAAAGTCTCCAATGTGCCAAAACACACAAAGACTGGACAATAGAGCAGTGGAATAAAGACCTTTGAACTGATAATTCAAAGTTCAAAAGCGTTGGTAAAAGAGCTGAAGCCCCTGTATCACACCAACTGTAAAGCATGGAGGGGACTTAGTGGGAGGGTTATGGTGTGTGTGTGTGGGGGGGATTTTGCCAATTGCAAGGTAAGGGATTTGCACCAGGTCAAACGCAAATTGAATCAGACTGGCTATCCCAGCATACTGCAGCATCATGCAATCCCATCTGGAATGCAGCTTGTGGGTCAATGACTTGTGCTCATGCAGGATAATGACCAATGCGTACTAGTAAACTCTGCCAGAAGTACATTAAAAGCAAAGAGGAACAGCACATCCTTCAACTGATGTCTTGGTGGGTGAAATCAGTGGACTTAAATCCCATTGAACTAGTGTGGAATGAACTTGACTGAAAAGTCAGAGCTAAACAACCCACAAGTGCAGCTCACCTCTGGCAACTCTTGAAGGAAAAGCTCGGCAGAACTAACTTCAGTCTACCTCCAAGTCTTTGGTGGAAAGAATGCCAAGAATCTGTGAAGAAGTGATAGTGGCCAACCAAAAGTTTTTTGTGTTTTTTTGGTTTAATTTGTATTTAATGTGGCTCAGGAAGACTTGTATTTAATATAATAAATAAGACCATTGTGGTGCTTAACTTGTTTCATTGAAAATAACACTTTTAGTAGGAGAAATAAACATTTTTATGGATGGCCAAATACTTTGACTGGTAGTGTATGTCATAGAATATGGAACTTTGTTGGCCCTCCCAATCTTGGCCAATGTTTAACTTCAATAACTGGAATGCACCTGGACACAAAGTACATAATAATGACTTTCAGCCAAAACATTAAGGATCATTTAATAGTTTTTTAAATTTTTCGTTAGTCTATCAGAGGAAGTCTAATTATCAACCCCTAGGGTAATGTTGGTTGATCCTCAATCTGTTGCTTATATTTCAATAAAAAATCATTTTTCTTCACTATAAAAATAATAAAATGTAATTACAGTGGATCCCAGACAAAAGTTTATCTGTACTTGAATGTAGCTTCAGTTGCAATGTCTGTTATCGATTAAAGAATACTATTGTCTCTTTAATCAATTGCTTAAACTGCCAACTGAAAATACTTATATCTTTCTGTATGTTTATTATTAAGTCAGTGTCATCTAAGAATAGCGTTATTCTGGAATTGTTACTTCTAATGTTATTGATGTGCTTATTTCCTTTCATTAAAATCTTAATAACTGTTATTTTCATCATCGCTATTGTCAACAACAAATGTGCCCTCTAAATGAAAATAATGTCTGGCCAAGTGATCTGAAAGGAAGATGACTGGAAGCATTTCTATGGAATCTGGTCCGTTTCCAGAACCAAATGGTGTAAGAAGAATAGGTCATTTCTTTGATCCTCAATAACACACCAGACAAACAATTCAGAGAAGATTGTTGGAAAAATTTCCATGAGGACTTCCAGTTAGTTTCATATATACTGGATGCCCTGACTTTTTAAGAACTTTAACAGGCCATAAATGGCAAAAGCGTAATGTAATGTCACATGCCTTACACCAATATTTAATATTCTCATCCTTCTATCATATATTCTGAGAGCATTAATCTAACAGCTTCTAGATTAACTGATTGATTGCTTTGTTTTTTATGGTTTATCAACCCTTTGTGGGTTATTTAAAGCTGAAATATAATTTGGATTTTTTTAAGCATTTCACTCCAAGTTACAGAAAGTGAGAGCAAAAGTAAAGAGGCATGATAGAGGAAAAGATGAAGAGAAGGACAGGGAAAAGATCAAGGCATCTGGAGATGTTGATTGACATTGCATTTGAATAGTTGGAGATTATAGCTATCAGGGAATCAAGTAAGTGAAAGGATGTTCCACTGATGGGAACTGTTGGAGTAGAAGAGACGGCTACATTAACCATTTAAAGGCTGGGACTGAGATGGCAACCGAGTATCATGTTTAAATTCATGCAGTTTGGGAACTAGCGAAAGTAGCTTGTTGAAGCAGTTACTGTAAAAGTATTTGTAGAAAAGACAGAAGGAAGCAACGGCACGTCTGTGAGAGAGCGACTGTAAACAAGATGCCAGATCAGGGCCAATCTCATTGCATATCTGTTTCTGGATTTTGTTGAGAACCTTAAGATGAACAACGGGAGCTCCAGACCATATATGACAGCAGTATTCCATGCAAGGTTGAATGGTTGATTTATAGATTTAAAGGATGGACTCAGCTGAGAAAAGGCACAGAAAGGCAACCTTGCAGTGGTGGAAAAGTGACTGATGCCTAGCTGCTAGATCAGGACCAATAATATTGCTTATTCTTCATTGGTTTTTTATCAAGGAGATCAAGGTAAATAGCAGGGGAATTGGACCATATGTGGCAACAATATTCTAAGAATGGATGAATGGTAGACTTATAGATATGTAAGTTAGATTCTGGAGAGAAAAATTGTCTAGACTGACACAATGAACAAACTTTTTAGCAGTTGATCTAGCAATGGATTCAATATAGTCTTTCCATTTTATGTCAGCTGAGAATGTTAAACTGTGAAGGCACAGTAAGTCACTTTCCTTTAGGTTAGTATTAGCCATACTGATGGAATGCAGCAACAAACCTCTCAGAGGATTAATGGGGAGATGTTTAGTTTTGGAGGTGTTAAAATTAACAAGCCATCTTTTGTCCCAGTTAACCTTGAACTTGAGGTTATTTTGGACATTGGCTGCCATTTTGACCTAGTCAAACTGATCAGCCTTACTATCAAGGCAGGATTAAATAGTTGTGTCATCAGTGTAGATACCAAATTGAGAGCAGACGTCATAGGGAAGGTCATTAATAAAAATTAAAAACAGAGTAAGACCAAGGATGGTACCTTGGGGGACAACTGCATTAATAAAAAAAGGATTTAGATGAGTTGCTGTTCAGGATACCCTTCATTTCATGATTTCATAGGAAAGATGGGATCAGATCATACCATAACTTTTCAGCTTGTAGAGAAAACCTGTATGCCAAGTCCTGTCAAAGGCTTTTGAGATGTTTGATGTGACAGCCCAGGTTTCACCGTTTTTATCTAGAGCATGATAGACTCCTTCCACAATTATGGTCAGTACATCAGCAGTTGACCTGGAGAAATGAAAGCCATATTGCTTGTCTGAAAAAAGGCTCAATGATGATAGATGATGAACCAACTGATTAAAGCCTTTAAGTGTTTCCCAAAAAGAGGTAGAAGGTTAAGAGGCCAATAGTTAGAAGAGTCAGATGGCTCACCAGAGTTCCTAAAAACTGGAAGAACAGACGATAACTTCTGTGCAGAAAAGCAGTGAGGTATTTATTATACAGTTTAGAGAGAACAGGTGCCAGTTTGGGGGCACACTTCTTAATGACTATTACCAGGATACTTTGAGCAGATCTAGGTTAGAGATGATAGTAAAAATCATGGAAGGGTTTATATGCATATCACTCAACAGAGACTTAGTTCTAAGTGGGAATTTAGGCAGGGATACTCCAGATGAGTCAAGTAGAGTCTAAAGAGAATCAGCAGAGGAAGATAACACCTCAAATAGTTGAAGAGTCGAGGATTAGAGACCTTACATAGAGGAATACAGAACTTTAATACCCTACTACACAGCTGCCAGTAATCATGAGGGCAAAAGTTGTTAGATGCTATACAGTGCCTCATTCACTCAGGGAACAGGGACTTAGCTCCTTCAAGGACTCGTTTAGATTTATTATGAGCAGCAATGAATAGGCACCTGTTGTGACATGAGCTGTCACTCTGGTATAGCTGAAAATAGCAGTTCGTCTGTACTATAGCAGTTAAGCATGCTGGTGTGAACCATGGGCAGGATTGCAGTTTCACCTGGTATTTGTTGGAAGGAATGAAAACGTCCATACAGGCTTTTAACCAAAAAGAAACCTCAGTGGTGCAGTTCTTAGTTGAAGGTTAAAGATGTCAGTCCAATGGGCATCATGAAAAAAAATCATAGAATGAGTCCCATGCTGGTAACAGAAAGAGGTCTTATGAATAGGGAGTTCCTGTTTAATAGATGATTGAAATGAAATATCAGTATCTACCACAGAGTGGTCTTAGTTAACAAGAAGGTAGTGTTGTGATACTTGTCAAGAGCGAGGAGTGGAAGTAAGAAATAAACCAAGTAGAGAAGCCTGTTCCTCAGTTTTTACAAAAATAGGGAAGTCCATGATTTAAGTAAAGGATTGGGCAATGGAAAAATTTAATAACTGAATCCCAGTAAGACATATTTTAAAAAAATATTAATTATTTGTATATAGATATGTTAGTGTATAATGATTTAATATCTAAAATAGGCTTTGGATATTAAACATCTAGATTTCAGTCTCACTCTGAATCTTGGAGACATCATGAAGGATTTAGTTAAAAATCTCCTTTTGGATTTGGTCAAAATTTGGCAGCATTCTCGGCAAAATATGACATAGTTGATTGGTCAAATCTTTGAGGCATTAAAAGGCAAACAACAAATATTTCAGAAATCTCTTTGGCTAGAAATCAATTCAATTTATTGATTGTACATTGATTTGGTGTTGAACAAGTGTATTCAAATAACAGGACATATATACAAAATAAGTGTTATTAGTCAACAGATAGAAGTGTCCATCCGACACTGCGTCCTAACTACCTCCTTAGGAAGTCTCACAGATTAGTATTTATGAAGAAGGAAGAGTTCATTCTAATCATCATTTGTTACTCCAAAAATAGTAATCCTTCTCATTTTTTACCCACAGTGACATTATAATTTCTATTCATGCCATATTTGCTACACTTAGGTGATGTTTTGGAGAAGGATTTCTGTCAGAGGCTTCTATCTTGATAAGCATCCATATGGTTTCAAATTCAGCATTGTCTTTGTACTAAAATGGTTGCCAGTCAAGGCTAAGAATCCTAGTCTGGCATACTATTTTCCTTATCACTATGTGATGTATTCCCTAAAGAATGCTTATCTCAGCTGGAATTCAAATTCTGAGACACCTTTTATAAAACTTTTTATTTAAACACATTTTGATATATATATATATATATATATATATATAATAATGGACACTTCCATCGGTTTCGACATATGAGGATCTGACAGCTTACTTGATTCAGTTATGAAATTTTGTGCGATAATCTTAAGCGGCACTTAAGACCTGCTAGTGATTTACAAAGGAGGCCACATATGGAACAAGTGTGAGGATTGTGAGATGGGATCACTGTTAGATTGGCTGACCTTTTAGATCTTGCTCTCACTTCTTGAAGATGATTCAGACAAACAGATTGAAAATTGCTGAGTCCACTAAAAGACATTGATCTCCATTCTACCCACTCCAAGGCTAAGCGCTCAAGGGTGTTATGTGGTATATTGACAGCCAACAAGTTGCTTTTCAGCTTGTCTTTGTATCTTAGCCATGGGCGTCCTACATTCCTGTAGCCCTGATCTAATTGGCTGTACATTAGGATCTTGGGTATTATATATAAATTGTTATATATCAAGAACAGTTTTGAAAGAAAAGATGTATGACAAATTGGAGAAAGATTTTGTGATGCATGTCATCCATTAGGACTTCAGATGGGTTTCTTTATGTTGTTGTGACAACACATGAATGAATGAGAGACACTGGGAGTTTAAAAATACATATATTAATTAATGCATATATATTTATTTATTACTATAAATGTTATTTTAGCAGATGCCCATATTTGGGTTGGTATCCCATTTTTTAGTTTTTAGTTTTTTAAATGGTGAAATTAATAACAATTGGCCTAAATTGAGAATTCCTACTAAAGAAAGATTGTGTCTATGATAGGAATTGAACCTGTATCCTCTTTTATCTATCAGGAACAGTTTTCTATAGCTGAAACTTATCTTTACCAATTCACATACAGATGCCACATTGATATAAAATAATGATTATAGTAATAAACAAATAATGTTGGATAAAATATAGATTAAAAATTGTATATATGTGCTTATCAAATTTTCAGTTTTTATATAATTTATATGCTTCTGGAGAGACAAAAGCAAAAATTTAAAAAAAACATAGAACTATTACTGAATATATCAGAAACTGTATGAAACAAATCTGGAAAATATATATATATATATATATATATATATATATATATATATATATATTAAAACTTAAGAGAGGCCATTTGACCATCACATGGAATGACCAAAATTAATGATAAAAAACAAATGAAAACTACAGATAAAGTTCATTTTCTTCAGAAAGTCATTCATTCCTGTCATTCACCGCTACTAACAAGCAGAAATTTTTTCTCCTGATGATGGCCATGCAGGCCGAAACTAATCAAGGAACATAATTGAAATAATAAAACAAAAAATATTAATTTATGCCCCAGTGTGTCTGAGAGTTTTAATTTTTTAATTTCTCAATATTTTTTATTGTTCAAAACATATATATATATATATATATATATATATATATATATGCACACACACACGTATACACACACACACACACACACATATATATATATATATATATATATATATATATATATATATATATCTTCTATAATGTTTGGAAGAATTAAAACTCAAGTCTTCTTCTGCCATCCACTTGATTAAGCCTGTTAATATGTCATTCATTGCTTTCCTGCTTTCCTTCTCTGAGTACCCTGTGAGTACCCTGTGAGTAACTGATTTTCCAAGCTCATTTTTCACATTATGTATCTTTGTTTGGATCCTCTTCAAAACCTCATCATTGTCCATGGTATCCTTACCATCCTTAGGTAGAACCATGCTTCTGTTGCCTTGAGTCTCTTCTTCATTTTATACAGCAAACGAGGACACATGGCTCAGTGAATAAACATGTTGGTTGAATCCGGTAACTTGACCCAAAGAATTGTCAGTTCAGTGCCTGGTTACAGCTGAGGTGAATAAAAACCTTGGAGAGTTAAAGAGAGACAACTGATTCTGAGACATCCAGAAGAGGTATGGCACGTGGAACTAGAACAATCTACCCTGGTGGATGAAATAAAGGGTTCAGTTTGAAATCCCAATCACATGAAAAAGGTGGGAGCATACAATGACTAAAATGTCATGAATATGGCAACAAAAATGAGGAGAACAGTCTGAACAATGTAAATAATTGCAATACCACATCTCAGAAATATAGATAAATCATTCTCTGTATATTGGTTGGTCAACAAGCAGGATTTATGAAACTGTCTGCTTTCCAGAAATATCTTCTGGAAAATAGAACAATGTTCTGTTTCTTTTTTGAAACTGTGCTTCCAAGTTGCTGGTGATATACTTTTATCAGAATATAGAACTAAGAGAACTTTGAAAATGTTATATTTAAAAACGATCTTTCAAGTCTTTTTTTTTTTTTATAAACGTGATATTATGGTCACCTATGTAGAAAAGGAAGAGGTGGTTTTATCTTGGTCTCAAGTGTTTCTGTTTGATGGACCAGCAGATGGTTCCTTTTGAAGTTTGAACTTCTAAGGGACAACCACTTTGACTAAAAAGTAACACAGAAATAAATGGGTGGATGACAGATATTTGAAGATCAAGTGGCAACAAAACTGGAAATAGTGTATATCCAGGTGCTGGTCTATATTAACTGTCATGCTTGGCGGGAGATAGACTTGCCTATTGAGTGGTTCAAAAGCCTTCATCCTGTATTGCCAGCCACCACATCAGGATGAGTAAATGGGTGGGGAGTTAGTAGGGGGAAGAGCTGACATAGCAGAAGTTGTCCCAAGTATCACCAGCCTACCTACTTGGGTGAGCAGGTGAAGCCCTGAATAAAACATCTACATTTAATATGGAAAACAGAGTTTGTGTTCTTATTTATTAACACACTGTTTGTCTTTCATCTTTTTACCTTGTGAGCATGCAGCTTTCTCTAGCTTTCAATGCACGCTCAAAAGATTGGCTAATCATTGGACGATTGGTGAAAATCTTGTTTGCTTTACATGTTTGCATAAATTGCTACATTTTATAAAGATATTTTGTGAAAAATTTTAATTTATTAAATTGAATTTTATAAATACATCTTTTTCTTAATAAATTCTTATAAAAGGCACAGAAGAGCTCCGTTATGATTTTAATTTTTGACATCCACTGTATCAAGATATCATTGCTTTGTAGATATTTTCATTTTTATCATTATTTTTTTAATTATCTGACATTGAACCAGCATAGTTTTGTGAGAAAAGAAGCTATGTTGTATAATCCTGAACATAAATTTATATGTGAAGAGGAAAGCTTTCCAAATTCATAAAAAATAGAAAATAATGCAATAAACAAGACATTACCTAACAACTCAATAATGACTACAATTGAAAAGAATTTATTTAAACTTAACGTAGAATTTGTGAAAACTACTTAAAAAACAATTGAATTAGCACAAAACAAAATAATTATAACCTTAAACCTGAAACAGGAATTTACCAAATAAACTTCAAAATATGTCCTTAAAACATATGATTGATTCCGATTATTGAAGGTAAACAAAAAATAAGGCCAACAAAGTTCTATATTCTATGACATAAAAAAATTCAAAAAATTTTCCCTCACAAAATCATCCCACTTCATCAGCTTAACTATCAGTCATAGATTGACTGGTTGATTTGATTTTTATGGCTTATCAACCGTGTACGTGTTGCCTGAAAATATTTTTTTAGATTGTAAGAATTTTTTGGAGATAATAATGCCTTACTGATATAAATCCTACTAATTAACCCATAGCTGGCAGGAAAAAAGGTGAATTCATTTCATTATCAGGGGTATTTGCATGCAAATGAATATAATAAACACAACTTGAATTGGATCTCAGCACTCAATTCATTATCTATACACCACTTCTGCATCCAAGGTTACAGTTCCTGATATTCTCAAGCTGTCACCCATTTAGGTAATGACCAGGCTTGACTTCAGTGATCATACAAGAAATTTTGTTTAAATGTAATATGGCCCTATAATTGTGACCTTTAAGAATTTAAATAAAAAATTATATAAATAAAAAAGGAATTTTTTGCAACATAATATATTCACTGCATTAGTTATTTATTAGTATATTCACTGCATTAGTTATTTATTGTAATAGGTCTGACCATACCATAATTTTGATTTAAAAAATGCGCTTTTCATTAAAAGAGAAAGTATTTTATTAAAATTTTGAAAGTAGACTAATCTTAGAATTTTCTACAATGTTTATAGCCTAGATCACGTAATGTATTCCCTTTTCTCATAAAATCACTGCTGATGCAATTTCGGATAATTAAAAAAATAATAAAAATAAAAACAAAAGCATTAAAAAACAAAATGAGGTCAGTTAGGTGAGGCATATAGATACACCATATGTCAAAATTTAAATTTATAGCTGAGTTTTTCTATATCTTTAATTTTTCAATATAAACTCTAACCACATTTTTGTTGTATTTTCTAATCCCCTTCCATTTTATATATTTGTACATCACCAATTTACCAGCGTCATTGGTTCCAGAACTGTACTAGATTATCCGTTTTGCAGAGAAAACAGATATCAATAATACACCTCTGACCTACCAATTATGAGTAAGTCATATCTCTACAGCATCACTGACTATTAGAAACTTATGTCAAACTATTATTCAATACAGCACCACATCTGGCCACCCAGTGACTTAGTCTGGACATCACATAAAATTCAAATGCTTGAATGTAATTTTGCTTGGATGAAAAAAGTACATGTCCATCAGTTGCCAAAAATCAGATGCCCAATTGTATAAGATTGATTTCATCAATAAAAATATTATTAGTCTATATTTCTGAGATGAAGTATTGTAACTATTTACCCTATTTACATCATTCAGATTGTTGTCTATGTCATTATTGCCATATTCACAATGTTTTGGCTGTTATATGCTCTGAAATGTTTTGATATACATGCCAGCTTCTGGTGCAAATTTTCTAATTGTCTCCACATTTTTGGTTGTTTGGTTGGTTGATTTTGTTTAGCTGCATATCAACACCTCTATGGGTTATTTAATGTCAAAATCTAAATATTTTGAACATAATTTTATGACTTCAACTAAATATATTTTGAACACAATTGTATGCCTTAAATTACAGATAAAATGTAATTTTATATAAAAATGTATTGCTGGTATTTTTACTATAAAAATTTGTTTTTATACTTTAATAGTATTTTGTTTATGTTTGAAGGTTCAGTATTTTCCTATAGTTGGGGCCCCTAACAGATGCTAATATCCCAAGTCATGATGGACCTAGGAACAACAGCAATTAAGAGATGGTACCATGCTCCCAATCAGATTCCTTGCAGTTGAATGTAGTTTATCGTCACACCCAGAAATACATATATAGACATGTATACTTAATTATCTATCTAGATGCTGAAAAGTTCTCAACTGAAGCCACTTCGCAAAATCAGTCACCTAACATAAGAATACTGATTTTGAGAAGTGAATCACTACCTCCTTACATATGTGTTTATATATACAACTATAATTTTTAATGGATTTTTTTTTATCTATATGCATTATTTCTTATTTCTATAAATGTTATGTTTAAAGGCTACATGTATGTGAATCATAGGCATATTTCCTTAGTAGAATTTCTCAGTCTAGGCCGGGTGTTATTATTTCTCAGTCTAGGCAAAACACACGAATAGCAACTCAAATATGTTTATCCACTAAAAATAACATTTATAGTAATATACAACAGCCTATTCCTATATTTCCTTTTCACCTCACTCTCTACACTCACACACACACATCCATCCACAAACACGCACAATATATATATATATATATATATATATATATATATATATCATGTTAAACAGGCCATTTTCTCCAGTGACTTATCAAAGCCTTTCATCTTTCTTTTGGCCTTAGTTCTTCTGTTATTATTCTTATCTCCAACACAACACAAACTAAATTCATCAAAACAACTCCTTTGCTGCCTGTTATATTGCTTCTCATGCATAATTTATCCTAAAATGGAAAATGTCCAATTTTTTTTCTGTGGAGATTGGCAAAGCCAGGCAAGTTGTCAAAGTTTCAGTCATTTTAGTGGACATTTTTGAAATTGGATCTGTTATTGACCCCATTACCATAAATGTGTACATTTGTACTGTTCTCATGGCTCCCATGCTGTTATTGAGTTTATAGATTTTAGAGGATAGACAATTTGATTTCATCTTACAGTAAAGGTTTGATTTTATCATGAAAATTGTGTACGGTCTGAAAGCTGTTTCCAGCCTGTCTGTCAATGAGTAATTCTTCTAGCTTTTAACATCCTTGACGATTTAATATAACTAATAGACACATGGCAGCCATCTTGATATTGTGCTTACTGACTGTAGAAGTAAAAAAAAGATTTTCTGTATTATTGTAGATTTCATGTGAATTTGTTTAAGATAATGTGTTTGGCCAAAAAGCTGCTTCTAAATGATACCATCTTTAATAGTTAACTCTTTCAGATATTTTTCTCATACTTCTAAAATGATTAGATTCTACCCACAGTTAAAATGACTCTGAAGATCTTCACTAACATTAATTCTTTACTATTAAAATTATGCATTCATGTTTAATAGTAATATTAGTTATTTCCATAAATGGAAACATTCAGTATTCATCAACAGTCAGTGTTAATTTTGTTTGAAATTTATAAAATCTTTTTATTAAAACAATTTTGGGAAGAAATAAATTACTCAAATTCACTAAGCGTTATGGCTCTTGCCATTTCTGATGGCTTTCTTCCTTACCTTTTGTTCAAAGTAGTATGGCATATTATTGTCTTGATTATGTGATTATTTTCTCTTTGTATTACATGTGCTATCCATTTTAGTTGTTGCTGCTATTGAAAATCCTCAAAAGATGTGGAGTCCTGTGTATGACAGTAAACTACATCTGGAATCAAGGCCTACATTTAAAATGTTTTGAGGGGCATGTAACCACCTCTAAATTGTTGTTGTTGTATGGTCTGCCCTGACCTGGGGTGATAGCACGTGCAAACTGTTTTCAAAATACTATGAAAGTATAAAAATAGATTCTTATAGTAAACATACCAGCAACAGATTTTTGAAAAAAAAATACCAGCAATACCACATCCTTTGAATGGTTTGGTTTATTTTGTATAATGGCATTTCAATATCTCAATGGCTAATTTAATGCCAACAAGATTTTTAGGATAGGTTCATTTGAATAGAATATATATTCTTTGTAAGAAATCAGTTTGTAGATCAGGTTTCTTTGAAAGAGAGGGTTTTTGTTGAGAATCATTTTGTCAGGAATCATTCGGCATTAATAACCCACTGAGGTTGACATGACATAAAACAAAATAAACCAAACCAATCAAAGGATGTGGTTTCTGTTATTTCATTGAGTTCTTTTTTTAGTGATTCTGTTGCATGAGTTTCAAAAAGGATGGTTCTCTCTATGACCAACAAGCTTCATTCACTGGAAATCATTTTTTATCATAGATCTGAGAAAGCAGTTGTATACAGCTGACAGTTTAGATATTTCTGAATGTTTTGGATTTTACATCTATATGAAAATCTTGAGGATATTTATGACAATTTTCTTAGGTTAAATTTTTGCCTTGCTTGTAATTTTGTACACCAAACTAACCCTAGTGTAACATATCCAATGTTCAATTCCTTTATCTCCTAAACTAAATTTATCATAACTGGTCCATATACCAAGATATTTGAAGTGTTTAGTATTTACTAATTCCAAATCTTGAATTTTTATTATAGATTTAGTGTATGTGCGATCACTGCTTTCATTCCATTTCCTACTTCTTCGGATTCTTGGTAGAGGATTTTTATTCCAACAGTATATCCTTCTTCATCAGTTCTCTGACCTCAGCAAGGAAAATAAACAAGTACTTTTTTGTTAGTAGATTTATTTAAGAGGCTTAAATGATCAGTGTCCATCTCTTCATATCTGTGCTTGTATGTGCAAAAGTATTAAATAGATTAAAACCCTCATTTGATCCTTGTCCTATTCCTGATAAGGCTTGAACCACAATAAATTTAAGCAAAGAAAGGATAAAGTCTTGAAAGTGACTAGTTTATATCTGTTATCTTCATATAATAAAGGAACTATTTTATATCGGAATTCGGATTGGTTGTTATATTCAAAATGTTCAATAGAAAAAAGCTACTCAATAATTCCACCTCCTAAATACAGACAACAGTATTAAGACTCCAAAATTACAACAATGAATTGTCTAAGAAATGTATAGATTAGTGGATTAAAGCATTGTTTAAAATATTTCTAGTTTTCTGCTAATTATGAATTTAATCCCTTGGTTGGGTAGTTCAGAAAAGCCATACCTTCTATTTCAGGGGAAGAAATAGATAAGAAAAAATGCAAATTAGTCTGCAAGGACAGTTTGGTTGCTGTTTCATGCCAGAAGGTTTTTCTCATCAGAGTCCATCTTGCACATTTACAAATCTACCATTCATTTGTGCATTGAATATTGTTGCCATATCTGGTTTGGTGATTCTGCTATTCATCTTGAGGTTCTTGACAAAATTCAAAGAAGCTGCAATGCAATCAAACCTGACTCAGTATCTTGATTTCAGTCACTTTTTCACCAACGTGATGTGACTTCCCTCTGTCTTTTCTGCAAATATTTTCAAGGTAACTCTCTGACGAGTTTTTACCCTGGTGCCCCAACTACATGAATTTAAGCATGCTACTAGATTGGCATATAGGTCCCACCCTCTTACTGTTGAAATAGTTAAATGCAACTACCACCTCTACTGCAACAGTTTCATTTCTTGCAGTCTTCAAAACTAAAATCTTAAAAATTTTAAAGCAACAACAATCACCATCTTCTATCTTCTTGAATCCCATTCATCTTTTATCCTTTCCTCAATCTCCTCAGTCTTTTCTCTCATTTTCATTCTCTGTAACCCACTGCATAGTAATGGCATTCCACTTTACTTGGGGTGAAATGATTAAAAAGATAAGCAGAATATAAATATAGTAACCTAATTGTATTATGTATGTGCTTGTCAAAACAATTATATCAATATTCTCAGGAATAAATTGTTCTCATTCTGCCTTAATTTATAAGAGTTAAGTACTCCTTTTGTCATGCTTTATCACATGCCAACTTTTCAAAAGTCAGCCTGTAATAAAGATTAAACCAAAAATGGATTATTGCTGCCATATCTGAGCTGGAGCTGCCACAGATGCAATATTGTAAGCTTATTGCTAAACTATCACTCTTTCCATAGCAAATATTCAGATAAGCTCCATTCTTTATTTCCACCAGTTTAAAGTTTTACAGCTAGAACATGCCAAAGAGTCAAATTACCCTACTTTCCCCCATATTCCACATATATGAATAAAGTTCCACTCAGCTTTGTTACAAAGATCTTCTACTTTATAGAATAGACTTCCAGGTTGGTGCTTTCCTGAGCACTACAATCTTAATCTCTTCAAGTTAAGAATCAATCATTGTTTTATCTTCTTCATCCTCCTCATAATATTCACTTCTTACTGCATCATATTTTATTCATATCACACACTTAATTCATCATTTCCATTTTAATAGTAACCCTTTAGCTTGAGTGGTTTCCAAGAGGTAAATTTTAGTTTAAAAAATAATAATTTTAATAGGACTGCATTGTCAATTATTTTACTATAGAAATATATTGTAAATTAGAAAGAAGGCATGATAAGTAGTCAGGAATAAAAGCAATAAAAAGAATAGGGATATTATTGTATCTCTTTGGTCTTTTGAACAAGAGTAGAGATTTGTCCCTTTTTTCCTGTTTAGGATTAGGTTTCTGGTTCCTTTTAAGGCCTACTTCAGCTCTATAAATTTGATGTCTCTGGTAAAAAATTTGAACTTTTATTTATTATTCATTTACTTTCTTTTCCCCTCAATAGGAGTAAATAGGTGTGGAATATTGATGCTGTGTCCCCTGGTCACATATTTTCAGCTGTTTCAAGCAGATGAACAATTTTATGCAGAGAAGATCATATGTGACGATGGATCTAATCACTAGATAGGTTGTTCAAGAGGGCACTGGCTTTGTAACATGTTAGGTGCATTCTGTTGAAGTTATCAAGGAAGTCGTATTGGTTTGATAAGGTCAAATTAGGAGCAGATCTAAAAATGACCTACAATCTGTTGTTAATTGGGGCAAGAAATGGCTTGTTAATTTTAACACCTCCAAAACAAAAATGCTCTCTTGTAATCATCTGAGAAAAACATTTTTGGCTTCCATCAGCATGTCTCATGCTAACCGCCAGGAAAGTGACTCCTTAATGTTTCCATCTGATATTAAATGGAAAGATCATATTGAATCAATTGCTCGGTCTGCTGCTAGGAAATTTGGTTCACTGTGACAGTTTTTCTTGCCAGATTTATGACAGACATTTATAAGTCTATCATAGATCCATGCTTTGAAAATTGCTGTCACATCTGCAATGTTATTGGTCCTGACTTGGCATCTCAGTTTCAGTCACTTTTGAATCACTGTAACATAGCTACTCTGACCTTTTCTATAAATATTTTCCTAGTAATTTTTCTGATGAGCTTTTCTCTTTGAAACCTAGATTTTATGAATTTAAGCATACTTAGAGATTAGTGGCAAGGTCCTATCATCTGACAGTTGAAATGCCTAAATGTAACCATAAGTTCTATGTTAACAGTTTCTTCTTTTGCCTGTCTTGGTTGTAGAACCATATTCTGGTTTCTTTTTTCTTACTTAACTTTGAACTTCCAAAATCTAAATGTAATGTCTTCTTAATTCCAATTATTTTATACATTAATTCTTCTTCATTAATAATGTTTTCTTTTTTTCATATTCCCGCACACTCAGTAATCTCTTGCATCTTACTAGCTTTATTACCTTACCTGTGGTGAAATAATTAAATAAAATCTAAAATAAAATCACTCATGAAACAGAAGTCTGCACTGGCAGATATGACCTTCTCAGGTTTTGTTGCAGGTCATTTGCATTTCTAACGATTTGTTCTGCAAGACCACAACCACTAGTTGTTCATGAGTGAACAGCAGAAACACTCAGCTGAGAACCTTGGGCTTACTGTTATCCCTATATTTCAACTCCATTAAATATATAGGGAAAATGTAGTATACCACTCTAAATTACCTGCAGCAACACTTAAAACACAACTCAAATATGGAGAGCACTTGAACATACCTGGCTAGGTATACCTATACAATGATATCAGCATCTTGTTGACCCTATATCATGCAGCTACCACTATTCATGCAATTAGGAAACTGTCATTAATTTTTGACAATTCATCTTATAAATTTTCTCTTCATTTTTTAAACTCTCTTTCCCTCTTTTTTTTCCTTTTCCTCTCTTTCCCTCTTTTTTCCTTTCCCTCTTTTTTTTCCTTTTCCTCTCTTTCCCTCTTTTTTCCTTTTCCTCTCTTTCCCTCTGTTTTCCTTTTCCTCTCTTTCCCTCTTTTTTCCTTTTCCTCTCTTTTTTCCTTTTCTTCTCTTTCCCTCTTTTTTACTTTTCGTCCCTTTCCCTCTTTTTTCCTTTTCCTCTCTTTCCCTTTTTTTCCTTTTCTCTCTTTCCCTCTTTTTTTTCCTTTTCCTCTCTTTTCCTTTTTTCCTTTTTCCTCTCTTTTTCCTTTTCCTCTCTTTTCCTCTTTTTTACTTTTCCTTTCCTTTCCCTCTTTTTTCCTTTTCCTCTCTTTCCCTCTTTTTCCTTTTCCTCTCTTTTTTCCTTTTCCTCTCTTTCCCTCTTTTTTCCTTTTCGTCCCTTTCCCTCTTTTTTACTTTTCGTCCCTTTCCCTCTTTTTTCCTTTTCCTCTCTTTCCCTCTTTTTTTTCCTTTTCCTTTAGATTTCTGCTTGTTTCTTTTTCTTGTTTCCTTTTATTGTCAATTTCATGTTTCCTGCTTTCGTTTTCATTTCACTACTTTTTTGTTTCTTGTATTGCTTTTGATCCAACCTTCCCTTAATTTCCATCCACTTTTTTGTCCAGTTTTATTTTAATTTATATCTTTCACTTTCTGTACTCAATTTTGTTTTTCTTCTTTATACTCCTTACTGTTACAGGAACTTACCTATAACGATAATGGACTCTTCCTAACACTATAAATACTGCACCTATCAAGAGGTATAATGAATGAATGGTGTAACGAGTCGAGACAATATTAGTTCACTCTAAACCAGATGGGCAGTCATTACTAACAACTTCAACTTCTTGTACTATATTTCTGTTGTAATATATCTTTGTTATTCTACTCTTGTGTTCGTGTTTTTCTTCCTTGGTTCTAACCTTGGACCATATCTGTGGTGCGAGGATATTGGACCATAACACTTACTTTACAATCTCTTTCATGATCTGTTTTTTTTCTGTTTTTGGGATCATATACATAGATGCCTTTATCAGAAGCTTGGATAGGAGGAGTCATTAGCATTCAAGTGAATTAATCATTTAGGTCTTAAAGAAGATAATTCCTTATGACGCCATATAAACTGGCACAAGAAAATCACAAAGAGCTTTACCAAATAACCAAAACTATATCACTTGATGTCTTCTAACTTTAACAATGACAAAAATAAATAGCACATGTAATTAAATAAAATAAATAATGGGAAATAATGGTATAATCAAGATATTTACTTTCCACACTACCTTATACAAAGGTGTGGAAAGAAACTCCCAATTAGTGGAACTGAGAAATCTAATTTCTTGAAAATCTGTTTTAATAAAAGATTTTATAAATTGAACCTGATTGCTATATTGTTTGGTCAATGAATACCAAATGTTTCCATACAGGAAACAGCTATTTTAATTTTTACCATTATCATGGTAATGCCTTGTAAATGATTTTAGTATAAGAATGCATTAGAAATGATTTTAATATAAGATTGCATTTTAAATGATTTTACGACAGGAATTGAAAGAGCAGCTGTTTTTGGAAGTTGTTTTTTGCTAATTGTTGTTGCTAATTATTGCAGCCTTGTTTTGAGAGTGAAGACATTTACTGCGAATTATCTTTAGAGTAAAGGGAAAGTTTGTGCTTATTTGAGTGATTGCATATGTATTTATCAATTTGAAAATATACTTTTGTATATTTTGTATCTTTTCAAAGTCCTGACAGTGCTATAACAATTAGCAGTTGGCCAATTTCCTGAAAAACCATTTCTGTAAATTTCAACTGACAGTAACATTAACTGCTCCGTCAATAAATGTCAAATGTTTCCTGTATGGATGTTTCCTCATCATCACAATTTAAGATTCAATGAAATTTCAACTAGCCTCATCTCTGTTATATTTCACTGCAATTAGATCTCTTTCTGAATCATTCAAGAAGGCAGAACGCAAAATAAAAATGTTGTTTTCTGCACATAGGCTCCAAGCATCATGTCTGGTGCATGAAGCAAATCCCCACAAAAAAATAATACCAATGATGAATATTCTCGCCAGATAAGGAGATGTCCCTGGAGATTGGCAGATCTGCTTAAAAACTGGCCTCCCATAATGATCAACAGCATTCGCCGTCCATAATGCCACCTGCTGACATGCAGTTACCACTCCCTGACTTCACAAATGTCACCTGGATTTTCACATATAGAAACCAACAAAGTCTAGCTTTGACACCACCAGGTTCCCAACACCAACCACTATGATCTATAACATCAAACATGCAGATGAAAATCCAGCTTCAACACTGCCAGGCTCCCAATGCTAAACCACTGCAATTTATAACACCTGAACATCATCACTATTCAGTTACAAGCCTTAATCATCACTACTGCTGTCACCTCAACCATCCAACTCACTACAAGCATACCCTCAACAGTGAAACATTCTACTACAGGCCTACCAGCTACACCTAATTCCCCATCACCACCATCATCACCTTGGCAACCTGACTCACTACAGTCATACACTTGCAGTCATCACCACGACCCCATTTCGTTGATCCACAACAGGGAAACATTCCATCACAGGCCTACCAGCTGCTCCTAATTCCTCATCCCCACCACCATCATCTTGGCAAACTGACTCAACTATAGGCATAGCCACACAGTAAAATATTCCACCACAGGTCTACCAACTTCACCAATCCCTCATCACCACCACTGTCACCTCAGCAACCAATTACCACAAATCAACCCATCACCATGACCTCAATCAATGAACATGTGCATCAAATCCAACCAATGATGAAATCCCCACAGGACCCATCCTGATTCTTCAGTCAAACCAACCCAAGAAATCGGTCAACTTCTGGTGCTACCCCTACCTTCCTGACAATCAGCAACCGAAATTGACATTTTCTTCAATTTTCCAACAACTGTAATATATCTTGTATATTATGCAAATACACATTGTTCAAAAACCTAATCCTTGTTATTCTTTTCCTCTTGCAACCAAACACTTATTATAACATCTCCAATATTTCATTCTGTAGCTTTTGTTCGGTTGAATTTTTAGTCTGATATCAAGTCTATTGTTGATTCACACTGTGTAGAACTATATCTTCTATGACCAATGATATTCTAAAATACAATACAGCTAACATACCAACACCATTAAATGTCAGTTAAAATTCTACTTGAAGAATACTAAGTGCATTTTCTTTTATTTGCTGAATCTCATTTCTCCCAAATTCTTCACTTTCTTTTTCAACACTTTCCTTTTTTTAAAAAAGAAACTTTCTTTTTCCTCATTCTTCATTATGTCAGTTTCATTCCTCATGTCTCTCTCTCTTTCTTTCTAACTCTCTCTCTTTCCCACTCTCTGTTTCCACCTTTACATAATTTATATTTGAATTCCTCTCCCCATCTCCGTTGCTGTTCAGCCATTGTGTCCTCTGGCCTTCCTTAGGTTTATATCAAACTACAGAGAATTCTAAACTGAACCCTTTATTTAATATGTTTGGGTCAATTGTTCTCATTCTACTGCCCATGGTTAGGGGAATGAAAATAGTCTACCCCCATAGATTAAATAAAGGTTTCAGTTCAGAATTCCCTGTAGATTGATTTACACCTAATGAAGGCATCCTGGGTATGACAATAAACTACATCTGCATCCTGGGTATGACAATAAACTACATCTGCATCCTGGGTATAACGATAAACTACATCTGCATCCTGGGTATGACAATAAATTACATCTGCGTCCTGGGTATGACGATAAACTACATCCGCATCCTGGGTATGATGATAAAATATATCTGCGTCCTGGGTATGACAATAAACTACATCTGCATCCTGGGTATGATGATAAACTACATCCGTATCCTGGGTATGATGATAAACTACATCCGTGTCCTGGGTATGATGATAGACTACGTCTGCATCCTGGGTATAACGATAAACTACATCCACATCCTGGGTATGACGATAAACTACATCTGCATCCTGGGTATGACAATAAACTACATCTGCGTCCTGGGTATGATGATTAACTAGATCCGTGTCCTGGGGAAGATGATAAACTACATCCAACAGCAAGACCTCTGATAATGTTTTTGAAAAAATAATGTTGCCAGCTGTACGTTTTTGGAAAAAATAATATTACCAGCCATACATTTTTGAGGAAAAAAATATTAACAAAAATAAATTTTTGACAAAACAAAAATATTACCAGGAAAAAAAAAGTTGTCAGCATTAAATGACCCATTGAGGTTGATATGATGTAAAACAAACCAAACCAATCCAATCCAAACAAACCTAATGAAGGCCAGAGAGTACAATGTTCGAAATGTGATAACAAACAAGAAAGATGAGGAGAATATTACAAATATAATTCAAGTAAATAATGATAACTCCCAGAATTTCAAAAAGAAATCCACCTTTTGTGTTTATGTTCTCTTTTTCTATGCCTCCTTTATTTTTTAAAATTCTTCTTCATTCACTTTCCAAGATAATTTCTTTCAATCTCTTTATTTCTGGTGACTTACCAAATTCTTCCTTCTTAATCTTCTTTTGATGTTTTCCTTTTTCCTCTTAGTTTTTATTTTAGTAACACTCATTCAATCATATCTTTTCTATATTAAGCTTTACTAAAGCAAGAATAAAACGAAAACATAGTGAACATTCTGTGAGAGACTATTTTAGATGTCTTCATCTCAATAAATACAGACATTTTGATGAAATGCCAACAGAAAGAGCAAAATAGCAAAATGAAAATAAGGAGAAAACAAGAAGAATTTTTTTTAAGAATTCCTTCTTTCGAAAGAACAAACTTATGAAGAATGGTACAAAAATAGTTCTTTTAGTTGCCTTGGACTGAAAAGAAATATCATTCCTATATACAGGAAGCTAGCTGATATCAGATAACAGACTCAAACATCTTAGAACCATCAACAATGTTTATCCTTTAAGGGTCATGTTTGATTTGTATTAATATTTGATGCTGTCTAATTTTGACCATCCATGGATTCTTTTTATGCTTTGCAGTTTTTTGTTTCCTACAAAACGCTATGTCATTTCTGTCATTAGTTCTGTGGTAAATGTAGCCAAAAACACTCCCAGGAACCCTGTTACCAATTCTTTACTGCTTTGAAGACTTTATCTTCTTGTTATTCTTTGTAATATTTATGTTCTTTTGACTCCTCTTTGTTGTCTTTTTTAAGTTATAGGATTTTTTGTTATTTGTATTTTTATTCTGGCTTTTTTATGTAGTGTAATGATATAATAGAAAGGTGTTACCAATTGTAACGAGTTATTTCTTTTGCAATGATGTTCACCCTGTACAAGGCCCAAGAGCCAATCTAGTTAGAAGGATACAGAGTAAAAGGCACTAACCCAAACAAGGAGATAATGTCACCAAGTCACAAGGGTCAGCGGTAGTGAAAGAGAAGGAAAAAGTTTTAAAAGGAACCTGACACTATATCCTAAACAGGAAACAAGGGATACATGTCTAATCCTATTCAAAAGACCGAAGAAGAATGTGAATCAGCTGATAGGTAAACCTATCTACTCTTATTGAGGAAAGAAAAAATAAATAGTAAATAAAATTTCAGATGTTCAGGCAGAGATGTTAGAAGTATATAGTTGAAGTAGACTTTAGAAGGAACTGGAAACAGAATCTAAATCAGGAAACAAAGGATAAGCCTCTACTTCCTTTCAAAAGACAAGGGAGAAGTGTAAACCAGACAATACGCAAACCTATCTGCTCTTATATTTATATACAAAACTGGGTGCAATATAGCTAACAAGAGGTGAAAAAAAATCTATTCTTTGGCAAACTACTAACCTCCTACTGTGAATGAGAAAGTCACTGACAAGATGTTTCTTTTAAAAACTTGTAATGGTCATCAGTGTGTTATGAGATTCATCAGTTTGCAGAGGCATTGTCTAATTTGGTTTTTCTTGCATTTTTGGGAGTTATGCATTTATGTGATACACTGTAATGGAAATGCTACTGTGGTCAGGTGACATATTTTTTCTAAAACACTAGACCATGTAGTGATAGTATTGCCTTGTGTTGCATGCAATGCAGTATATGGTGTGGATGAAGATGAAGAAATCTCCCCAGAAGGGAAACAAGACATATCCTTTAACAATGGCAGTTTGTAGGTAAAAACAGAAAAAAGTGAGAGAAGTTTTGTGCCCTTTCTTTTTATACTCCTTCCCACAACACTACCTTGCAGCTGAAAGAAAAGAAGTCCCTTGGGATAAATCAAATTAATAAGCAACAATGATTTTTAATATGTTACTTTTAATAATTGTGTTTCAGAAATATGTTTTTATTTTAAATTTTATTTCAAAAGGTTCCTTTCAAATAAATTCTTGATCTTCAGCTTTGGAGAATTTACAAAATAAAATTCAGAATAAGTAGGGACACTGTAGAAAAGAATAAATGAGATCTGTCCAGAAATTATCTACCAATTTAATCTATATTATAAAAGCAGAAATGATTCTTGGCTTGTTACACTCTGTCAGCTTTTGGTGGCCTTGCATATGTAATTTATATGCAAATACCTGTATTGTGTATAAATGACTTACATATGCTTGTGTCCAGTGGCATCGAGTGGGTTTTGAGCACCCAGGGCAATTTAAACTATTGCACCTCCTCCTTAAACATGAGGTATTATAAATTCTGTTTTCATACATACTTTCTCAATCTAATTAACTTTTTGTGACCCTAAAAATTTAGCACCTGTGGCAACCACTCCTCTGGCCTCGCCCATGCTATGCCACTGCTTTTATCATTTAATATATACTCAAGCACATGCACACACACAATTTAACTGAGTTTGAATAATGTGAATAATACATTCCTCTCCCATCCATTTTGGACAGCGTCTACCCTGGACTGAACAATAAAATCATTTAGTTGGAGGAAAGGAACAAAAAAAGAAAAGAAAAACCTATCAACAGCTCTTTGCTTACATATGTGTGTAGCTGTGAAATATAAAAAAAATAAATAAAAATACCGCTTTTATTTCTCTTATCTACAGTGAAAGAGTCATTGTATCTCATCAATAATTAGATGAATCCATTTGAAGTCATTTTCATAATTCCTTCTCTATTTAAACCGAGTATATTTTTTTCTAATTAATATAGAATTTTAACTGGACAAACAGTTTAAACTTGAAAATTGATTCCCTTTCTGTCAGAGAAACAACAGGTAACCAACTAGTATTAATGAAAAATAGCCTAAAAGGGTAAATGGTAACTTAGTCCTCTTCAATATAGTCCACTTGAGACTTCACACACTTACCCTATCATCCCATCCATTTATTAAGGGAGTCTCCTTTCTTTAGGGATTACCATCAGCTGCTTTGTAGCATTTTTGTCTATCATGTTACAATGGAAATTTTACCTTTGGGAAAAATCAGGAGTTGCAGAGAGTTAATTCTGGATTGTATGAAGACTGAGTGATCTGATTTTTTGCCAAAACTCTTGCACAAAAGTTTTCCTCTTCTATTTGCTCAGTCATTACGAAGGGTCATATATTAAAAAATCTAAATGACATATTACCACTGACTGAATAACCCCACTGGAGAATATCTGTTCATGCCTTTGTTGTAAGGTCTCTTTTGATTGGTTGCCAAGTTACATCAAAGTTAATGTGTGCACATTGATGTGCATATATGCTCATTAAATAATCAGAAAACAACTTGATCTGAATTCATGTCACTTCCTAGTGTATTTGTGTAATATGAACACAAGAAGTCTATTGATTCTGTTTTCAGTTTGGAAAATTCTTCTGCCAGCTTATATAGTCTATGTAGTTAGTAGTTGGTTCCTATTGTTCCCTATGGAACACAGGGTTCCCTTTGATGTTGCATCTGAACAAAAGCTGACCAAGCATGACAGGGGTCATATTTCAGAGGGAAGTTGGATTCACAAGCAACAAGTAGGTGGATACACACTTTTAGGTTAGTGTGATCTGGTTTGAATTCCCAGTTTCTTTCTTGTACACAAGTTGCCACCCAAGGCTATTGAACCCAGTATGTCCTGCTATTTTACCCACAGCTTGGGGGTGGGAGAAGAGAAGTATTCATAGCTTTCCCAAGGATATTAGCATGTAAGTGAATATAAGGAACTTGACTGAAATTCAAATTCTGCTCTCCAATTCCTCAATCTGGGATGCTAACCATTACACCAACATGCCTCCACATATAGTCCATACATAAATTAAGTTATACTAAAAATTGATGTGGACTCCTAACAATATCATATACAGTGCTGTTCAATAAAAGTGGCTCACTTGATTTTTTACTAAAAATATTTTTTGTCTATTGTTTTTGTGGTTAAAATAATTTTTAATCTTACTAATATAAAGACCCATTCCCAACCACTTAGGAAAAAAGTTTATTCACCCTAAGGTATTCTATTGATAATTATAAATTTGGATATAAATGAGATTCAGGAAAAAAAACTCAGATATCGCATTCTAATGATTAAACTGGTAAATTTAAAGAGCTTTTGACAAAATATTGGAAACTATTTTACAATACACTCAGAACAATATTCTAGAGAATTCTAGAACAGCTTAAATTAAATCTAGAGTATTCCAGAATATTCCAGAAAGCCTCATGCAGTATAAAAACAGCTTGAAATAGCCACTCAAGTCACTAGCCAGAAGAAAGCATACAAACACGCATCAGAACCACTTAAGGCATCTATTATTGCACTCTCAAAAGCAGGCAAATTTACGAGAGAAATTGCAGAAATTGCTATGAGCTCGTAATCAACTGTCTCTCAAGTACTTAGGGCACATAATGATGCCACTCCTGCTCCAAGGAAGGAAACAAGGGGATGAAAGAAAAAGATTGATGATAGAACTGGCAGGGTAATCAAGAGAGAAGTTGCGAAGGATAAGACTATAACTAGCCAAGAAATTGCAGCCAGTCTAAGCGAAGAGCAAGTTGTTAGTCTTGTCTCTTCAATAGTCCATCAGAACAAGGCTACAAATCTTGTAAACGAAGGTTTAAGCCACTAATAAGCAAAGTCAACAAAGCCAAGAGATTTGAATGGGCTAACTATTACAAAAATTTCACCATAGAAGGCTGGAAGAATGTTCTCTTTGATGAAACAAAAGTTGAGCTAAATTCAAAGGATAAGGTGAGTCACTTTTATCGAACAGCACTGTACAAGAACTAACAGTTATATCTACTGAAAGGGAAAACAATTAATTGTGTCGTGAGCATGAGCCTCATTTGGTACACCATTATAATGATCTTGTGCCTGACTAAGATAAGTTTCATAGTTTCATGAAAATGATCAGAAATAAAATAATAAACGTAGAAACTGGAACACTAAAATCTTAACCTCTTCAAGTCAAGAGTCAATTGCTATCTATCTTCACTTCTTATCACTTTCTTCGTTCATACACCCTTGTGCAAATTAACTGAAACAACCACTTTAGTTTCTTTTTTTCACCATACAGTTAGCTTTAGACCCACTAGAGTGACAGGGTGTAATCAATTTCTATTTTTTCCTCAGATTACATCATTTGCAGTGGTGTGCAGTAATATGAATCAATTTTCAGTTTGTCAGTTGATTTCCTTAGCCTTGAAAAATATTGCGTCATCCGTGATTGCATCAGATTTTCATCACTTGTAGACACTATTGTCTTGACTGTTGATTAGTTGTCCTATGGACTTTGTCTGCAATGGGTGTTACTCCAAGGAAATGTATGAAAATTGTAATGCTGCATGAACACAATGGCAAGCCTTATCAAAGTATTATCAACTGGCTTGGAAACTCTCCTGATTTAACTCCAATCGAGAATCTGTGGTCAATCTGCAAGTAAAGACTTTGCAGAATGGACATACAAAGTGCTAACATGTGCACTGGGCCATGTTTCATTGGGAAAATACAAAAACAGTAAATAATAACGGAATTATTCAATTTGTATCAATTAATTTGCACAGGAGTATATCATACACCTCATTCATCATAACCATTTTAAAAATAACCCTCGATCTTGAGTGGCTCGCGAGCCTTGTATTAGATTTGCATAAAAGAAGGAATTACTTTAAAAATTACGTCTGTTTTTTGTTTTTTTTTCTTTATGTAACATTCTTGGATTTGCATGCATAGTTTAATTGTTATCAGCATGGAAAATAAAATTGGTGAGCTCAGTTCAAATTACAAGCTTTCCTCCAAATACCCTTGGGAAAGAAATGAATCCATCTCTTCTCTGTCTAGTTATGTACAGGATTGACTGGGATCTTTAGCCTGGGGTGGAAGCTAGAAAAACTCCATTCAAAAGTGTGCAGAAAGCAACAGGAAATCACTCAACTATCTTTTCCAAGAAGGCATGGAAGTTCACAGATAATAAAGAAAAGGAATTTGTGGAGATCCATGATTACCTACATCCTGAAAGGACATGGCATTAAAAAACAAAATTTCTGTAAGTAAATATTTTTATGTGTGTGCATTAATGTAAGCTATGAATTTTTCTGCCAGTTCATTCTCATATAATTTTTTTATTGTAATTCTTAATGGGATAATTTAATTAACATAGCTGTCTATATTATCATGTAACAAAGTGATATATAGGGCACTAACCACAAGTTCAGAAAATTTGGTTGATAAAAAACAAAGAAAAAAGAAAACAATTTACTCTAATACCTAGTTTCCACCATCTTTTTTTATTAAATTCACTTGTGAGCCAGTACAGTGTCTGCTCATAAAAAAGCTGTGACAAGTGTCTGTATTGATTGACACAGAATGTTGGTATTTAGATTTACATTAAATGAACACTTAAGGAACATTGTTTTGAAAGGTCTATTTTCATTTTTATGACTATAAATTGTATCCTTCTTGTGCAACAGAGATTGTAGCTCACAGTACACTGGAAGAGAAAGAAGGAGAGAGAGAAGGAATATCTGTTATTGAAGTGGATCATTGGTGAAAGGGTAGAGAGAACTCTTAGGTTTATATTGAGGCTAGTAAGGGGTTAAAGAATGTAGTGAATTGAATGCAAGTAGGACTGTCCTTCACATTGGTACAGGGTCTTTGATCTTTTGTTTTGCTTATACAAGTATGTACTTAAATAAAGGAAGTTAAGTAATTGACATGTGCTTAAGCTGGAATTATGTTCAAGGGTGGTACATACTACTTCTGGACCAAGTCTAATTGGTAGGGGTCAGGCAGTGCATTATGACCCTTGCTATTAACATTGGCTTTTTTTCTACCTACATTTATATACGTTGCAAATTAAGCAAAGCACAGCCAACTATTAAAGGATGAAAGATTTTTATTGATTTTGATGTCATTCTAGGTTCTTTTTTTTGTCCAAATTCATGAATTTACTTATGCTAAATCTAAAGAAAACACAATATAAAATTCACTATATTTATCTATAATGTTGAATGTTAAAATTCTTCAACATTTTAACAAGAAAAATCTCAAGTTGATGTTAAAAATTGCCATAGGACATTTATTTAAGACATTTTATTCATAATAATGACATGTCTCTAAGTTGCATTTAGATACATTGTATTTATTTTCAATTTTTCTCATTGAGTTGTTCATCTATATTACATATAATCTATTATTGTACATAATTAGGTTGCAATAACATTTTTATTTTATATAAATACTATCTTGTGACAATTGAGATGTAGCAGAAGAGAGGTCAATGTATCACAGAATTGAAGGGAGACATATAGCTGAGATGGTTCATGAGACCCTTGCACTAGCCATGTTAATGCTAATGAGGTGTTAAGATGATAATAAGTAAGTGATACCTTTCAGCAAATTTAGGCAATATTTTAATTTTATTTTATTTATTAAACTTAACCTACAAATCCTCCATACTACATTAGGTTTGCAGATGTCCTTCTGATTTCCAGTACTTTTGCAGGGTCTTGTAGAAAAGGGTTAAAATCAGGTGAGGATCAGTTTTCTTTAACTTTGAAGACAATGTGAGAAAAGCAGCCTTCTTCTTCTGTGGGGCATGTCCTTCCAGGATGTAGGCAGTCGTGGCTCTCCACAATTTCCTATCCTTTAGCGTTCTTAATAAATTTTTTCTTTTTGTTATTCCTCCTAAAACTTGTTCCACTATCCATTTACTCAAGCACATTAAATGTTGCTTTCCGCTGTCCCTCGTGCTTTCAATCTGTCCTGTGAGTATCAGATTTTCCAAGCCCTCATTCCTCATTATAAGCCCTAGAAATTTCAAATGTCTTTTGCTGATGTTAAGTATAAAATTGTTTCCATTTTCTCTAAAACTTTGTTGTTGTTCACATGTTTGGTCCATGGTATCCTCAGAATCCTTCTGTAGAAAACAGTAGTGAACTGAAATAAAAAGGTATTTCTGAAGTGTTTGACGCATAAAATTAATAGACTGTCTCAAAAATCAAGTCTTCCCTAGGTAACAACATATATATGTTGTAACCTACGGAAGGTTACTGAATAGAATAATTATACGAAGGTTGGTAATGAATGATAATATTTAGGACACGAACAACACGCATAACATTCGCTAGCAGTGTGTAGAAGAAGTAGTGAACTGTTAGAAGTGAGTCAAATGAATTCCACAATGAATCTCCAACTGTAGGATATCTACCAACTACCCCACATGGTTAGATGTGGCACAAGGCCAAATTGAATGTGGGATATCCAAGCCTGTAGGCTCGGCCAAAAATTCCCTGTAGACCCCCTATAAAATGGGGTCAGGTAGCTGTTTCCCAAGATGAGATTCTGCCCTTCAACTTAGCTTTGTCTGGGGATCCACTCTGCCCAGAGTCAGAGAGTTTGACCAGTACAGCTGGAGATGAATCTTCAACTGTAGACCAACATACAGTATTTACTACTGTATTTATGTAAATGATGGCATACTCATTATTCTCCATTATTCTACAACAATATGCATGCAACTTTTTTCTCTACAGAGAGAGTGGATTTTCCATATTACTTACAACTCTCATCAAGTCAAGTTGGGTGATGGAATTTAGTAAGTACTAGTTAAGGGTAGAATAACAATTTCTACTTAAATTCCCTAAATGTCACCAGTACCATTAATTCAAATGCTGTAACTTGGATAGTTCACAAAAAAAAAATATATATCTCTTCAAAACTTTATACAATATTTATTACTGTTAATTCAATAGAAAAAAATAAAGTCAACAATATTTGTAAATCTTTGTTGTTTACTTGTACCATTTTCGTCATGGAACAAAAATATTCTTCTTGGAATTCTATTTAGATTTTTGGATGTTAAAAGTTTACCAAGGAAATCCCAATCAGATAATTTATGATAATAATTGCTGAATAAATTAAGCTTGATGAAATTTCCTGAGAACAATCCTCACTACAAGATATGGTTGTCCATTGTTTTATTAACTAGCACTTGTTTCATATTAATTTTACTTAATTTACATTACTATTATTCTAACTACCAGTCTGTGTTAAGTGAAATTAAAATAAAAGATGTGATAAAAAAATTAATGATTGACAAGACTTCATCAAATAAATAAAATCAAGATAATATAATTAAGACATGATCCCGTTCCAAATTTTTTCAAGTAAGTAGATATTTTAAGTTAAAATTTACTCTCCTAAGTTTTATAAAAACCTCCAAACTGTATTAAAAGATTTCCAATTTGAGAAGAGCACTTCTATTTTGTAAATGAAAACAGATGTATGCATTCACAGTTTCTCAATGAAAACTACATGGCTGATGATATTTTGTTCATGTTGGAGATGAAATCTGTCAATCCACACAATTTGCATTGACTGTTTATTGGCAAATTTTCTCAATCTTCTTGGATTGAAATTTAAAAAAAAAATGAACATAAATCAAAATTGTATACAATATCTGAACAAAAAAAATTGAGAAATTATTTTTTCAAGTTATTTGTAAAAATAGCAAGGAAATATTTAAAAGAAAACTCAAAAAGGTAGAAACATTGTAAAGATAGAGATGAGTTTTCAAAACTATTTCTTTTTCAATTTTGTTTATGGAGGGAGTACGGCCAAAGCCTGACTAGTGATGCGTAGTAAATAAATGATGTAGAAGGAATGTTTGATGGATGGCAATTAATGTCGTTATTATCATTATCGTCATCTCCAGTGAATGAGCAGACATCACAGACCAACTTTGCTAGTGAAGAGGCATTTTTAATTCCCCCCAACCCTACCACTTTTCCTTTGTAGATGTTTTTTGGCTGCAAGGAATAACCCTTTTATTGACAGTAGGTGGTCAACTCACTGAAGTGAGCTTTTAGCAAAATCCTGTATCCATGACTAATAATAATTTTGTTGGAGAGGGAGCAAAATGAAAGCTCCCTTGATATGCTCACTCAGAAAGGTAGAGAAGGAGAGGATGAATAAAAAGGATATTAGAACTACTTTAATAATTTTTGTCTCTCTTTCTATCCTGTTTGATCCAATTCATAATCAATGTAGCAAAACTAATTGTCAATCCCAATATTCAATATTTTATGCCACTGTGCAACTTGCAAACAAAAATGAATCAAGTTAAACTCAAAAATAAGTAAATAATATGAACAAAAATTGAAATAGAGGCAAAAGAACAAGCTTTATAGAAATTTGTTTGTATCAAACAGTTATGGATGATTGATTGTGGAGCTCTCTTACTAAAAGAGATAGGATTTTTTTCCTTCTCATTATTTATTATTTATTCTCTTTTATTCTTATTCCTATTATTTTTCTTTTTTATTTTATCTCCCCTTATGGCATTCCTCTTCAACTGTATTCATAAATATGGCAATAATTTTGATAAGGAGTTTGAGAATAAATTCATTTTAAAAAAGATTTTTTTAATTGTATGTTTGAAATTTTTTATCTTTTTTATGCCTTATAAAAAGTAAAGAATGAAAAAAAGCTTCAACCATGTTTTTCAAGCAGCTTTCCAGGTTTTCCTTTTACAAAATCATTTCTTTCATCTATTTTTTTTTTGTCTTTGAGTGTTGTTTTTATTAATTTCTTTTATTTTCATTGGTTTTTTCTAGTTATTATTTACTCTTTTCTTGTTCCAGGATTCCTTTTCCACTATTTTTTCTTCTTAGGTTATTTTTAACATTTTCTTCCACTTCTTTTTTTTTTCTTGAATTTTGAAATCTCTATCACCTTTTCTTCCTTCTTTTTCTTCTTCTCTTAACATCTTTTCAGTCTTTTTTATTTTTCTTCTCTTTAGCTTTCTAGTTTTATCTGTACTTAATTTTTTTTATTCTTCAGTCACTTTTCATTTATTTCTCTTCATAACTGCCAACTTATAAATTCATATTTCGCCATTTTTGGGGTAATTTTTCTAGTCCCCCATTACCACTTTCAACTTATAATTTTTATGCTTAATATTTATTTTCAAACTTTTCTTTCTATTTAATGTTTTTATTGCTTTATAAATAATCATCATTTTCATCTTCATCATCATCATCATCATTTTTATTTTGACTTTATATTATTTCTATCATTATTTTCTATTATGACAATTACTAATATCACAATCATTTTATTTTCATTTTCATTTTATTTTTTTTATTAATATTATTCTGGTGAATTTATTAGTAAATTTTTTGTTTATTCATTTTTAATTCTTTATAGCTATTTATTACTAGATTTTGACTAGCATAACAATTATTATAAAATTTATCATTTTACCCTTCATTATTTTTTATTTTTTACTTTTTCCTTCTTTTCAATCTCAAACTCTTTCTCTAGTCTTTCTTTTATATTCTGTCAGTCCTTTCTTTCCCCACATTATTTCAACACATTTCTTTTCTTTCTCTATCTTTTTCATCACCTTCAACATTTCCTCTTCTCTTTTCTTATTCATCACATCTTCCTTTCCTCTTTCTTCTATTCTATCATTCTCTTTTCCTCTCTTATTGTATTTTACTATAATTCTTTCTCTGTTTTTTCTACCTTGTATTTCTTTCTTCTTTTTCCTTGCTATTCACTTTCTTATGTCTTTCTTCTTTATTACTTTTTTCTGCATTCATCTCTCTATTTTTCCTGTATATATTAATGATTTTCCTTATTTTCCAGATGAGGATTTGATAGAGAGATCCTGTGTGTATGCCATGGTGAGGAAGGCATTGATATAATCTTGTTGACAGCCAATACTGCATTCCTCTCTTGAGAGATTAATATACTGAAATTGCTACATCTTTCAGACTGCATGTTGGCTTCACAGAAGAATGAGAAAGCAAACTAGAGAGAGAATGACAAAGAGGAAATGAGAGAGAGAAAAAGAGAAAGACAAAAAGCAAATGAGAGAGAGAGAGAGGCAAAGTAAGAATGGAAGAGAGAGAAAGAGAGAAAGACAACAAGGAAATGGAAGCGGGAAGAAAGACAAAGAGGAAATGAAGGAGACAGAATAAGGCAAAGTGGGAATGGAAGAGAGAGAAGGAAAAACAAGCAGAAAGAGAGTGAGAAAGACAAAGAGGAAATGAGAGAGTATAAGGCAAAGTGGGGATGGAAGAGAGAAAGTGAGAGCAAAAAACAAGCAGAAAATGAAAGAGAGAGAGAGAGAGAAAAAAACAAAAGAAATAAAAAAGAGAAAGATAAAGGCCAAGTGGGTATGAAAGAAAGACAGAAAGACAAAAAGAAAACAGAAGTGAGAGAGAGAGAGAAAGACAAATAGGAAATGAAAGAAAGAGAAAGGCAAAGTGGGAATGGAAGAGAGAGAACTAGAAAGATAAAAAGGAAATAAAAGAGAGAGAGTAAGGCAAAGTGGGAATCAAAGAGAGAGAGAATGAAAAACAAGTAGGAAATGGAAGAGAGAGAGAGAGAAAAACTAAAAAACAAAGAGGAAATATAAGGTGGGGTGAGAAAGGCCAAGTCCGAATGGAAGAGAGATAGAAAAACAAAAAGAAAATGAAAGAGAGCGAGAAAGACAAAGAGGAAATGAAAGAGAGAGTGAGAGAGAAAAAGAGAGAGAAAAGCAAAGTGGGAATATAAGAGATAGAGAAAAACAAAGTGGAAATGGAAGAGAGAGAGAAAGACAAAAAGGAAACAGAAGAGATAGAGAAATTCAAAGAGGAAATGGAAGGGAGGAAGGAAGTGAGAGAGGAAGGGAGAGAGTGAGAGAAAAAAAGACAAAAACAAAGAAGAAGTGGGTGAAGAAGAGAAAGATGAAGCAAAAATAGAAAGGGCATTCAATAGAAAGAAACTGAAAATAAATTAGAAAGAGAAAATGTGAAAATGAATTTGTTTCAAATGAAAAGAAACCCCAGGAATAAAACGAAAGAGATAGAGAAGGAGGGAGAGAGAGGAAATTAAATATAGAAAGTGATTATGAATGGAGAGAGAGAGAGAGATAGAGAGAGGAGAAATGTATAGAAGAAAAAAACAATAAAATGGAAAAGATAATAAAAAAGCAGAGGAATAAAATGCAAAGTAAAAGTGACAGTTGATGATGCATTTTAACAAGCATCTTCACCTTTGTTGTTTTGATTACTTCATTTCAGCTGATCTGCTTTCTGAGCTTCATCAGGAAAATTTTTGAAATTACTGATTGTGAGGTGCAGTCAGAGAACAAAACAACAAATGTGAGGATACTAGTTCAGTTGACTTTTCATATAATAACAATACTTCATCTGGAGGAAAGCTAGAAAAGGCTCCACTTACACACAAATACCCTTGGGAAAGATATGAATCCATCTCTTCCCCTCAGCTATGGGTTAAACAGTAGGGCATGTATTCGGAAAAATCACTGTTATCTAAACAAAAAAAACAAACTGCTAATGCAATATTCACTCACAAAAGAAAAATGAATTATTCTTACAATCCAAAATATTTCAGCTTTAAATGACCCACCAGGTGTTGATAAGTTATAAAAAACAAATCAATGAATCAAGAAAAGCTAATAGGAGAAAGAAAAAAGCAAATAGAAGATTCAAAAGGAAAGAAAAAAGAATAATAGATCAAATGAATGGTAAACCGAAAGAACCAAGGAATAAGAAAAGACACGGAATTAGTTGGCATGGTGCCGAGATGCTGTAATGTAATTTTATATTGCATCTAACAACTTCTAATACATATTTTTGATATTATGAAAAGTGTTACAAAAGTTCTTTGCATATAAGTCTCTGTTGTTTGTTGTTTTGGAATAATAAACAGTTTTCTTCAAAAGTCATGACAGCTGAAACTCTTTGCATCAGTATACAATACATTTTTATAATCATTTCACTCCAAGCAAGGCAACAAAGCCACTAACATGCAGGGATTACTGAGTGTGAAAGAATATAAGAAAAACATTATTAAGGAGAGAGAACAATAAAAGAACAAAATTTAAGGGGACAGAAAATAACGATTGACATTGCCTCTAAATTTTTGAAAATCAAACTTGAACTGGAAAGCAAGAAGCTTTAAGAGAGTTCCACAAGGGAGAAGTGCGAGGAAAGAAACTGTTAGCATAGAACTTATGGTCACATCTAGCTAGTTCAACAATAAAATGATGAAATCTTGTTGCCTATTTAGTATTGCTTTTAAATTCATAAAGTCTAAGTACCATAGAGGAAAGTTCATCAGAACAATTGCCATGAAAATATTTATAAAAAAGGTACAGGGAAGCTTTATTATGGTTGTGGGAAAGTGACTGAAGTCAAGATGCATGCATGTATGTATAGCTGGCCACTTGTATTCGAGGACACCCATTTACTAGGGCAGCTAGCTAATCCCTATTGCAGATGCTTGCTCAGGCACATTTGCATTTATTCAACACACACAGAGCCCACCTGTGGTTTATGCTGCAGCTATGCTGAGCAGACCTTAGTTATAGGTTCTAGGAAAGAGCGTGTTATCTAACATGATCAACAATTTGAACAAGGCTAACACCCTCAGCCCTCATCTTAGTGCAGCTATTGATGACCCCGACCCCCTCCAAGGGTTTCATCTACCCAATTTCACTCACAAGGTGTGGGTCAACCTGCAGTATGGTTTTCAGGCACTTTTCAGTTTCCACATGCTGAGATCAACCCATCTACTAGGGCAGCTAGCCAATCCCTATTGCAGACGCTTGCTCAGGCACATTTGCATTTATTCAACACCCACAGAGCCAACCTGTGGTTTATACTGCAACTATGCTGAGCAGACCTTAGTTACAGTTTCTAGGAAAGAGCATGTTATCTAGTGTGATCAACAATTTGAACAAGGCCAACATCCTCAGCCCTCATCTTATTGCAGCTATTGATGATCCCACTAAGGGTTTCATCTACCCAATTTCACTCACAAGACGTGGATCAACCCGTAATATGGTTTTCAGGCACTTTCCAAAGTTTCCACATGCTGAGATCGACCCCTCCAGTCTGATAACATCAGTTTCCCTCCTGACAAAGTGACCATGGTGAGATTCGAAGTTGGATCTCATGGTCAGAATGCGAACATTCTAACCACTCGGCCACGTGCCCATAAAATACATGTAAACTTGCAACAAATGCCGTAAAAGAGCCAACAGAACATGCAAAATTTGAAGACTATTGACGTTTCCCTAAAACATAAAAGAAAACATAAAACAAAGAAATGAAACTTAATTTATTTCAAAATACCATAACTATCCACTGCTTATTGAATGTTCTTTGCAAGATGTCTAACAGTGTAAAAAAAAAAATCAGCTCTCTGTAATCTAATGAAAGTAACTTGTTGAGAAAGTTCATGATTAAAAAAAAAAAACTCTATTTTCTTATTATACCCTGAAAAATAATTATTTTGCATAATTTTCACTTTTGGATCAAATTTTAAATAACTTTTCCATTTCTTAGGGCGAGCAAAGTGCAAACTGAATTTGAAACATTCATTTAAAAGTGCCACCATATGTACGTTAAACTAATCATAGTTCTTAGGGTTTTAATTTGTATACAAACCAAAGGGTATTATTTTATTTGCAGACAAACAAAAGCACTGGAATTGTTCTCATATACCTACTTATGGTTATAACATGAGCAATTGAAGAAAACCAAGCTTGCTACAAAGCTATGTCATCAAAATGACCAGAATCACTACCTTCATCTTTGACAGTTCACTTTTCAATGATCAACCAAGAAACGTTCCTACATAGCAAAGACATGGAAAAGATGCCAATATAAGCCACAAGCTTTGATCTGTCACTAAAATTTTAGCTCATGATTGAAACAATTTAAAAAATTTAAAAACCTACTCACAACCCTATTCCTTATGGCTGATAACTTTGGTCTTTAAGAAGTACACAACTGCACAATCTATTATTCAAACTAATCTTTTTCTCAATAAAATTGATATTCATCAACGAATATTGGTAAAATTTTCAGGATATACTTTTATTTATATGATAGTTTTTTTTAACTAGGTTACCTGAGCTTTTAATGTGAGAGGTTAGAGTTTTTATTATGGCTTTTGGTAGTTTATAGGCGGAGCTGTCTATTTCACAACTTTGACATAAAAAATTCTACCATGATCAAAGGAGAAAATAATTCACTATGATGTAAAGGTCTAGAGAGTGCCTTAATCACAAGGTCATCGACAGTAAATTTGCACTCTGGCTCTTACAACATTTCACGATTCCTGGCAGATCTTCTATCTCAGTGTGGAATACCTACTTAAAATATGATGAATTGCAAAAGAAAAGGACTCTAGAGGAATTCGGCAGATAAAAAAAATTCTAAAATTTCCAACACCCCTCTGCTGTATGCATCTGTAGTTTTACCAACATAACAAATTTAGTCCAATGAAGTCATGAAGGATGAAATGCATCACAAGTAAATTTTTTTCACTTTGTCATACAATATCCCCAATACTCTTCTCTCTCTATATATATAAATATATGTATTGTTATCTCATATATATATATATATATATATATATATATATATATATATGCACACTTCACACAAAAAGTTTGGGTACATACGGCATTTCTTTAAAATACACCTGAAAATGAAATATTAAATAATGGTTTCAGTAACTACAGTGTATTTGCTTTTATTTTGACAAAAATAAGTGCTTAACTTTAAAAAAAAAAATCATACAACAACATCATATTTTGTTTTCACCAATAAAATCACCACCTTCCTTTACTGCTTTACAAATTCTTGGCATTCTTTCCAACAGGTTTTGAAAAAAACATAGATGACAAACCTTCCTAAGCATTCTTCAAGCAATGAAAAAGCTCACACTCACTTTTTGGATATTCTCTTCAAACTTTCCTACCCAATTCATCCCATACTAGTTCAATGAAACTGGGGCCAGGATAATGAAGCAACCAAGACATAATTTCCAAAATATTGTTCCAATTTTTTCTCAAGGTAATTTTGATATAATTTAGAAGAGTATTTTGGATTGTTATCATGTTAAAAGGTGATTTTTTTCCAATTACACATTAACCAGATAGTATAGCATGTCTTTTCAAAATTAAATGATATTGTTCTTTTTTTATCATTTACTTGACTGAAAACAAATCTCCAGACATCTCTTCTCCAAAATTAATCCAAATTTCAAATTTTTGGTAGTAAGGGGAGCCTTGAGAAAAACTGAAAAATAAAAGCAAATACACTGTAGTTACTGAAATTTTATCTTTTTTAAAAAAAAGTAAAAAATATCTCATTTTAAGGTATTTTTTAAAGAAATGCAAGATGGCCCCAAATTTTGCCTGTAGTGTATCTATCTATCTATCTATCTATCTATCTATCTATCTATATATATATATATATATGTATGTATGAAATGGAATCAAATACAGATCAAATATGGATTGGAATCCAACTGAATGATAGGATAAAAACAAATAAGAAACTTTATAAATCTAACATGTGTTGCTTTTATTAAAGCTTCTCAGAGAATGATGTATGCCAAAAAAGATATTCTGGTATTTTTATTTTTGTGTTGTTTAATTTTAATTTCTTAAGTCAAATGCCTACTGTATCCTATCATATATATATATATATATATATATATATATATATATGTATATATAGCCATCCGAAGATAGAAAATTTGATAATTGTGAGCCAGACAGAGGACTGCCTAACTCTGATGAACTTCTACTGACTCATTTTGACTACTTTATTTAAGGGGTTTTGCTTAGTTAATTTGTACTAACAGGGGTTTATATATATATATATATTGTCTCACATTATTAGCCTCATTGTATTTTAGTTGGAATATAAAATAAATGCTGAAAGCAAAAGAATTATTTGCTGAATCCTGGCAATGTCTATCTCTTTGCTGAGGATGAAAGATGGTTCATAAATAGACGTAAATGAGTTGCAACCATTTGAAATGACATGTATTTTTGATATTTTAAATGTAAGCTTAAAGCTTTACAACTGGTTATAAGTTTGATTTTACAAACAAAAAGAAATGTTTAATAATTTCAGAGTGGCAAAAGTTGAAAAAATGTTTGGAAATTGTGAAAATGACCAGCTGGTACGAACAAACTGTAAAAAAGTGTGTGCATTTCAGACAACTCCATCTTAAGTCTGATGAGAGCAGTTTTTGGTGACATTATCTCTCCCATTTGTGTCTTGTATCAAATGAAAAGTTATTGAAAAAAATCTGTCAAGCTATGAAATTTTTAGCTGTTATGTCATCAAGTTAGTGCAAAAAGAATAAAACATCAAATCAAGTGGTAAAATAGGTAAGATTAATTACTAGGCCTCCTTGAAAAGAAATCCAAGAAAATCCTTGAAAAGAAAAATTGACTGAAATTAGCAAAATAATACATGAAGGTGGAAGTAGTGGGATGTTTTGGGTTTAATTATATGTGGTAAAATAATAAGCCTATAGTAAATTCCAGATGGTGTTATGACAAGAGCTCAGCTAGATGATGATTTTCTTTTTGAAAGCATCCATGGAGTTAGGGTTCAAAAAGAAAATACAAATTTTCAGAAAGATGTTTGCTTTGTTAGTCTCATCAAATTCATTAAAAAACTAATGAATATCAGAATAAAAATGGCTACAAATACAGTGCCCAGTTTATTTTCCAGACCTTAAACCAATTGGAATCATATAGAGCATTCTGAATAGGTAGTGCTACATTCGCAGATGGAAATTTACCTACAAAGATGAATAATATAATTCTATTCTGGATGCAACACACTCTGTTTCAAATGAAGAAATACATAATGGATGAATGACAACTATAACTAATTTCAGAACATGGTACATTAATGATGTCTTTATAACTTTTCACATTAATGATGTCATCATTACAGTGAGAGTTTTACAATTTTTGTTCACATCATTCCTACTGCACGCTTTCTGGAATTATAACTTTTAATTATTATGTTTCTTGAATTTTCTGAAATCAGGCTAATAATGTGAAATTTCGAAAATCTGTTAAAATTTGTAAAACTGTTACCACACTGTAAGAATATGTAGTCACTTTCCCACCTCTGTGATATGTCTTTCCTCTAACTTTTCCATAAATATTTTTGTTGTAGCATACCTACGAACAATAATGGGTATGTCCCCATTCACATAAATACAGTAGTAAATACTGTATGTTGGACTGCAGTCAGAGATTTGTCTCCTGCTGTGCTAGTCAAACTTTCTGCCTCTGAGCAGACAGCATCCCCAGACAAGACTATTTCGAAGAGCAGAGTATTGTCTTGGGAAACAGCTACCCGACTCTGTTTTATATAGGGTCTATGGGGAATTTTTGGCTGAGCCTATTGGTTCGGGTTTCCCCACATTAAATTCGGCCTTGTGCCACATCTGACCACGTAGGGTGGTTGGTAGTTATCCTGCATGTAGGAGATTCATTGTGGAATTCACTTGACTCACTTCTAGCAATTGACTACTTCTTCTACATGCCACTGGTGAATCTTATAGGTGTTGTTCTTGTCCTAAGTAGTTTATTACCAACCTTTGTGCAATTATTCTATTCAATAACATTCCCTAGGTTACAACAATTTTCTTGGCAATTATTCTAATGACCTTGATCCCTTCCAAAGCATGAATTTAAGCATACTATTGGATTAGCGTTTAAGTTTCATCTTTTTGTTGTAGAAATAGCTATATGTAACTGTAAATTCTATCCTAATAGTTTCTTTTCTCACACTTCTTTACCTCTGGAACTCTCTTTTAGTTTATTTCTTCTCTTACCACCTACAATCTTTACATATTTAGATGCAACATGAATTGCCATCTTCTGTCTTCTTAAATCCTGTCCAGTTATTTTCCTTTCTCCTCACGAAGGTCTTTGCATCTCTTTCACTTTCAGTAACCCCTGGCATCTTAGTGACATTATCAAATTGCTTGGGGTAAAATGATTAAAAATGTTGTCTACTTTATTTTATACATATGTGAAATATACTGCACATTAACAGTGCAAATATTTTCGTATATCTCTCCATCATTTTCATTTAATTAGAAAAATTGAAAGTAAAGTGAGTTTGTGTATGAGCATGTGTGCATATATATATATATATATATATATATATATATATATATAGTTTATGAAAAACTAGGTAATCCGTATGGGTAATTTATTTAAAATATATATATATATATATTTAAGTTACAAAAACTTGGTAATCCGTATGGGTAGTCCCAAGGAGGATGAAATCCAGAGAGTTCAATGTAAATTCAGAGCTAATAATTTAAAGAAAAACAGAAGTGATGTCTGATGATCAAGGGTACTTTAAAAGGTCTCTGGTGAAATAAACTATTGCAATGTCGCCTTAAAAAAGTGGTTTGTTTTTCTTTAATATATATATATTTATAAGAAAAAAACACATGCCTGATGATGGATGGTAGACCGTCCGTAAGTACTAGCATTTTAACATCGAATAAACTGAAAAACTACAGACAACAAGTTTTTCTTCAAGGATAAAAACTCGCACTATGGATGAACAGGATTTTAATGCATATATTATGTTTTCTAGTGACGGATGTCGCCAATAATCGCATTGATACTTATTAATTCTATGTGTGATTAATTCTTGTATGTAAATCATATGCTGCCTAATGTTTTATGTTTATTAAAAAACTATCGATCCGCAGTACATAAAAATTCCTATAAAAAAAATTACTATTATGACACTACACTATATTATTGAACTATATACTTAGTTCATGACATAAAAACTGAATACACTTGTAAAAATAGAATACGTGGATTTAACACATCACAAGAAATATTTAAATAAAATTCTCACTTAAAATTTTGAAAAACTTAGCGTTGCGTCCTTGCACATTCCGAGATCTTACAACTGTCAATAATAGCAGATATTCAAAAAACATCTTTTGGTCGACATACAGATATATCGTCTCAAGTTTTTGATTTTATGAGAAAAAAACACATGCCTGATGATGGATGGTAGACCGTCCGTAAGTACTAGCATTTTAACATCGAATAAACTGAAAAACTACAGACAACAAGTTTTTCTTCAAGGATCAAAACTCGCACTATGGATGAACAGGATTTTAATGCATATATTATGTTTTCTAGTGACGGATGTCGCCAATAATCGCATTGATACTTCTTATTAATTCTATGTGTGATTAATTCTTGTATATATATATATTTATTTATTAAAGACATTTTTTTATTTATGTTTAACGTTGTTATTTTATAGATACAAGTATTTAAGCAAATGCTCTATTTAAGATAAACAGTATTAAATAACATTTACCGGCCTGAATGTCGAGAAATTTTCATAGAAAATATTCGTTCATAGACAGGATTCGAACCTGCATCCTATACGGAACTGTCATATACGCTGACATGCCTTAACCACTCATACCATATGAACCTTATGGTAGACAAGGTCAATTTACTGTTATAAACTACAATCTTCCATGAATCTCGTACATTCATAACTGCTCTGGCGTATCGAATGTAAACAAATGACGTCATATGTTAAAAATGGACAAGGTCCGACAATTTATTTATTAAAGACATTTTATTTATGTTTAACGTTGTTATTTTATAGATACAAGTATTTAAGCAAATGCTTAATCTGTTTAAATAAACAGTATTAAATAACATTTAAGATTTGGAAGATTGTAGTTTAAACAGTACCTTGTCTTAAAGTGGTTAACATTTAAGAGTTCCGTATGGAAGAAATCCTGTCTATGAAAATATTTTTATGTCGACATTAACGGTAAATTTTCTGTTTATCTTAAACAGAGCATTTGCTTAAATACTTGTATCTATAAAATAACAACGTTAAACATAAATAAAATGTCTTTAATAAATAAATTGTCGGACCTTGTCCATTTCTTAACATATATATATATATAATAATATGATAAAAGAAATTTAAGGTATGCTATATTTATGAGTTAAAGTGATCAATGTAAGGGATAGAGTGTATGTATGTTACAATTACATTCAACATGAAACAGACTGTCTCCTCTGTGTGTTGACTTCAATATATATATTTTTATCACTTTAAACATTATTTTTAGTGGATATTAACATTGGAGTAGGTGCTCCATTTATTTAGTAAACAAATATACTCAATTACTGATTTGAATATTTGAGAAAGTTTATTAAAGAAAAATTTACACTTTCCAGCAAGAATCAAACATGTGTCCCTCAGGGCAGAGAAAGCTACTGTTTAACCCAGCCAAATTTTGTGCTTTCAAGAAAAATTTCTCATATCATAGATCTCTCAAAGTTTACACAGCAACATATTCTAACATACAGAGAATTTGTTGAATGGATTTTTTATTAATCTGACAGATTTTTTCATCACTTTATATGTTATTTTTAGTGGATACATGTATTTGAGTAGGTACTCTGTTTATTTATTACACAGTATAATTATTTATTTTCATCTAAAGGCCTGAATATATAAATATATATATATATATATATATATATATATATGGTTAGAGTATTTACATTCTAACCATGAGAATCAGGTGCACAATGGTCTACTTGTCAAGAAACTGATAACATTGACCTGAGAGATGATCTGAATATTTGTATATATATATACATATATATATATATATATATATATATATATATATATATATGGGATTATAGTTGTCAGTGACTGGTTTACTCAAATGCTTTGTCATCAACTCTCTTTATTGTCAACCATATTGGCATCTGAATGATAAGAGATTTTTATCTGACAATGGGCCAGAGTGCATGGAAACGTGAGTTCATTGCTTTCTTAAAGACATTAACATGATGTGCATATTTACATCTACAACAGTTTGAATTTCTTTCAATAATTCTATTTTTCATTATTTTATTCAACAATTCTATATATACTTTTCTGTAATCCTATGTATACTATAAATATTATATTCTATAATATTATATTCTGTTAGATTCTATTCTATGACTTAGTGGTGTCATTGCCTCACATGGGATTTCTTTTTGTTAGAAACAAAGAAAAGAGTGAAGAACTACTATGTAATATAAATCCTCCTATATGGCAGTGAATGCTGGACAGTTTTCTCACAAATGAAGATGTTACAAATATGTAATCATTTGCCTCTCTATATATGCATATACATAAAACATTATATCTTTTTCATTTTCATAAACCTGAGTAATACATACAGATGCAGGGATTGTAGCAGGGAAGTGCCATGTCACATACACAAGTCTGAATCATCCTCATTGCCTTCATATTCCATTAGTAAGGAGTAAGTTCCAATAAAATAGCTTCTTCTCAAGAACTGCGGCTTTGTGGAACAGATTCCCAGGAGGAGAATGTTTTCCAAATCACTACAATCTTGACCTCTTCAAGTGCTTGGGTTAATCGGTATTTTTTCTGTATAACCTCATGACCTTCACTTCTTGTCTTTTCTTATGCTCATACAAAACCACACACTAACCCTCTACCTTGAGTGACTCTTGGGCCTTGCAATGGGCGAACATTAGTATAAAAATAAAACCTACTTAAACTAACACATATATATGTATACATGTACATGAGACATTGTACCGTCTTCATTTTCATAAAACAGATTAATTATCCAAATATTATATACATATACATATACATGCAAAGATTATATACATATACATATATACATGCAAAGATTATATACATATTCATATACATGTTTTTATGAACTCATGCACTATTCTGCTACTCTTTTGTTTATAAATGCACACAAACACACACACATGTGCTAATTTTGACCAGTTAAGACAAAATATAAAAAGAGTGAATTAAATGCATCACCACTGATGAAGAGGTAACAAAGATGTGGTTCTACAGAAGGATGCTGAGGATACCATTGAGCAACAAGGAAGTTTTGAGGAAAATAGAAACAAAATATACCAGAAAGAGACAGTTAAAATTTCTGGGATGCATAATGAGGGAAGATGGCTTGTAAAATTTGACACTCACAGCACAGATTGAAAATGAGAGGTGTAGAGAGAGACAGCAAGTAACTGACCAAATGAACTTGTGCAAATGGATGGCAGAACAGGGAATGGGAGAGATAGTAAAAAATACAAATGCTGCTAAGTGTAACAAAGGATATCAAATTGTGGAGAGGCATGATCACCTACATCCTGAAGGGACACGTCACCCAGAAGAAGAAAAAAAAAGAATAAGAAGAAGTAAAAAAAGAATAAGAAGAAAATGAATCATCATCATTATTATTATTACTATTAAATGGCTGTATATTCTTGATAGATCTTGTATAATTATGGATTCAGACCAAATTATTTGAAATATAAAATAAATTACCATATATACCATACGACTTTTGAAGACCTAATTTTGAACCTAATTTTAAGGGGGTCGCATCATACACAATATATAAAATTAGCATATGTATTGCTGGGTCTGACTATATCATTGACCAAACTATATATCTATATATCTATGTAGTCAAATTAGCTTCAAAATTAGGTCTTCTAATGTTGCATGATACGCAAGTATAGACATTATTTCTTATGTGAATTTTTTGCACATGAAAGAGACAATAACGTGAAAAGCTTTATCACAATAATCCTGAATTGTCAGAAATGCCTTCGAAATCATGATCTTCTATCTGACATGTAATGTTGAATATTAAACCTCTTGACCTCTGACCATTCACTAAATCCAGAAGTATTTATACAAAAGAATACTTTTATATACATAATAAGTAATAAGTATAGAATAATTATATTTACATATGCATTAGCATAACTAGATTAAAAACTGATACAAAAGAATTTTTAGAATATTTTTTGGGAAGAAAAGGAAAGAGAAGTGGATTTTTCATTCAGTTTTTTAAGTGGTATAAAACAATCAAAGATTTTAATAAGGAAATGTAAGGAATTAGGTTTGCTAAAGTGTTTTAAAAGCAATAAAGAAAAGAAAAATAAGTTTTTAAAAGGATTTAAAAGTTATTTCAGAAAGTTTCAAGAAGATGGCTAAAAAAACATTATGGATTTAAAATAAGTAATGAATATTGGAAAAAGGGATTGGTTTTGATTGGGAAGCAAAGAAAGAGAAGAATGAAAAATAAAATTAAAAGAAAACAGTGAAGGATTAAAAGATGAGTAAATCAAGGATAACAAAATACAATGGAAATGAAAAGCAAAAATAAAGAGTAAAGTGTGAAATACAAACAGAGTTGAAAGGTCAAATACTAAAAAAGAGTTTTGAAAATGCATTTAATTCAATCTTTTTATATTTTATCTTAATTGATGGGCATGTGCACATGTTTACATTTGTGTGTCTTTATAAGAAACAGTGTAGCATGAGAATGTGTGAGTTCATGAAAGTATGTATATGAATATGTATGTATGTATGTATGTATGTATGTATGTATATGTATATAATATTTGGATGTTTACTCTGGTTCAATATCTTATGTATGTATGTACATATATATTATATGTGTTAGTGTAAGTATGTTTATTAAAAGGTATTTACATGCATATATATATATATATATATATATATATATATATATATAGGAATAATGCAAGTAAAAGTTCGTCACTTAGCCGATTGACATTACCTTCAGCATCCTGACTCTAGAGTTTCGTAGGCATACCTGTTCATCCATTCTTCAGGGAGTATTTATATATAATTTATAAAGCAATTATATATATATATATATATATATATATATATATATCAATTTATATCTATATAAGGAGTGATAAAAGTCATCTCAACCCACTTTCCAAAATCTGACCAATTGACCAAACATTACAATTTTCTGGGAATCCCTTCTTGGTCAGTCAGTCCAAGAACTTTTCAGCACCTCTTGGACATTATGCATATATTGATACATACATATGTAAAGGTGAAAAGAAAACTTATCAAAGCCAATACATTTCATCTTCTGATGGACTTTATCAGAGGACAAAATGCATTGGCTAAGTTTTCCTTTCGTCTTTATTCATTTTTTTCTTTTTACAGATATATAGTTTTAGTTATATCTGAATTTTTGCCCTCCCTCATATATATATATATATATATAAATATATATATATATATATATATATACAAAGACAAATATATGATGTGATAGGTCCTGACCTGGCATCACAACATGATGTGACTTCCCTCTGTCTTTTCTACTAATAATTTTTAGTGTTGCACCAACTGCATGAATTTAAGCATGCTTCTAGGTTGGCATCTTGATCCCACACTTTTACTATCGAAACAGTTAAATATAACCACCAACTACTTTTTCTCTCGCACTTCCAAACAGTGGAACTCCCTTCCTCTTACTTGCTTCCCTGATAACTTCAAAAATTTAGCAATCGACATCTTTTGATGCCTTCATCTTGATCCCTGTCCTTCTATTTATCCTTTCCTCAAACACCCCTCTTTTCTCTCACTCTCACTCTCATTAACCCCTTGCATACTAGTGGCTCTCCCACCTTACTTTGGGTGAAGTGCTTGAATATATATATATATATATATATATATATATATGGGGAGAGAGAGAGAAAGATAAAGAAAAAGATAGATATGAAGGTAAAATATAATATGGTGCATAGATTAAAAAACAAAACAGTGCTAAATGTAAAAGAACAGTGATAATATATATATTAAAACAAATATAAACTTTTTTCCTTAGTGTAAGTTTAATGTCATCGGCAATTATTAGACATATACTGTGGATTCTTTGTCATAACACTCCAGTATACAATGGAAATTATGTGTTTTATGTGCCTGTTTTCCTGTTATGCTTAGTGCATAAAAATTTTATGTAGTATGGTAAGTAATAAAGATATACTTGTTTCATGAGAAAGATATATATATATACATACAGACACACATGCACACACACACACACATACATATATATATATATTTAGGCATGTCTGATTGAATAAATTACAAACATTGTCTGCTTATTTTTATCATAATCCTTTTATATTCACAAATAATTTTATATAACATTAATCACACCACTTCATGTTTGTGGAAAGAGTGAGTCCAAAAAGATACAAAGTTTTGTGCTCCTGGAGTTTAACATTAGCCTCCTAATGACAGGCAGAAAAAGGTGTGGTGATTAAATGAAAGCAGTTTTGTCTTGGAGGTGTTAAAATTTACACGCCATTCCTTTCTCCGGCTAAATACTGATTGGGGGTCATTTTGTGAACAGTTTCCAGTTGTACTTGCTACTAACACAGGAGTAAACAGTTCTGTCATCTGCATAAATATTGAGTTGAGAATTAATGATATCTGCAAGGTCATTGATAAAGATCAGAAACAGCATAGGTCTGAGGTTAGAACCATGTGGGACACCTGAATTGATATATGAACTAGAAGCATGTCTATTCAAAGCAACCTTCATTACAGGATTTATTATGAATAATTGTATTAGGCAAATATTTGTCCAGAGACACTGTAGCCCTTCAGCTTGTAGAGAAGGCCAGCATGCCAAACCCTATTGAATGATTTTGAGATTATCTAGAGCCACAGACTGAGCTTCCCCATTCTTATCTATAGACAAATTCAGTGATGGCTCTTAACACATCAGCAGTATCTGGAGCAATGTTGCTTACAGGAAAGGATGTCATGTGAAGTAAGATGCTTACCAATTCAGCATTGATTAGACCTTATAATATTTTGTTAAAAAGAGGTAAGAGACTAACAGGGTGATAATTCAAGGGGTCTAAGTTCCTTAGAGCTAGGACTGAAACTACAGAAGAGGACTCCCAACAAGTTGGAATGCAAGAAGTTGTGAGACATTTATTGTAAAGTTTAGAGAGAAGAGAAGCCATTTAAGCAGCACATTTCTCTAGGACAATTGCAGGAATCCTGTGGAATCCACAAGCCTTGTGGGGATTTATTTTAAAAATAAACTTTTCTTGTTCTTCCATTCATTTATAAAAACTCGCGCATATGTAACACTCAGTTTTCGCCATACCTCTTTTGCCTTCAGCATGTCTTGTGCGAGATTCACTATGTGGTCCCTCCTTATTACATGTCCCAGTAATTTTAACTGTGTCTCTTTTTATTATATGTTTCCTCATTTTTTATTTCCGTAATAATTCCTCATTTCTCACATGCTCTGCCCATGGTATTTTCAGCATTCTTCAGTAGAACCATGTCTCTGATGCTTGAATTATCCTATTCATCTCTAAAGTTGTCAAGTATTCACTGTCATATAAGAGATTAGTTATTATATAGGAATTCTGTTCAATCTTACTGGGGAACAACTGCAAAACACTTGCCAGTCCACATTTATAGGCAGAAGTCCACAAATGCATGCTGGGATATTTTTATTAGCCAATAAAATAGGCTAGTTTGCAATTTGACATGACTCATTCCAGATCTGCCATTTCAGGCGTTTAGGACTGACTTGTCGAAATTTCTGCCATTGGGCACAGAGGAACCCAAACAAAGCTATGCCAAAGGGCAGAGTCACGTCTGGGGAGTTAGACAAGCCCAGTTTCATGTGTCTACAGGGAATTTTTGCACAAACCTACAGTCTTGGAATTGCTATACGTAAAAATGGTCTTGCACCACCTCCTGACTCAGTCCAGATATGGCTTCTAGAAGACAGACTGCTATGCTCACTTGTCCGAACTTGCTTTTGTGTGTTGACAACAATTCTTAGTTTGTGAAGTTAATTTGCTTAAGTTTGTTAATTTGCATATATTGTTTGCTTGCTTGCTTGATATTATTTCATTTCTGCCATGCTCCTTTTTCATTTTATTGCAAACTTTGTTAAATCTGTTTGTTGGACAGTTTTTTTATTTATTTTGCATTTGACCATGGCTACTCAAGCCACAAATTCAATACTATTTCCTTTCTCTCAATACCTTGCTTAATTTCTGTGTCACATCTTTTTTCATTGAATTTCTGTACCTGCTTGATTCTGGTGTTTCCAATTCATAGCTGACATCTTGTAGTTCTATTCTTATACAGCGCCACCTTATAAACAGCCATCTTGTTTTTGTTTGGTGAGATTCACGTGCAGTGTTAATTTCCTTCTTATGAGCAAACACTCTACCTATATGGCTGGTACGTAATTCTTTTTGTGTCAGAAACTGTCATTTGTGCCCCTCAGAATAAGCTTAAGTTATAAAGCTCCAAATTTTATTGGCTTTCAAAAATGTGTCTAATAAAAAGTGTCTCTAAAAAAATGAAAATGTTAAAACAGGACAAGCAGTATGATTGCTTCTTATATAAATTTGATGTAACATTTTTTTCTCAAAAGTCATTTTATTGTCAAAAGAAAAGAAAATATATTTAAGAGTTTATACCTACAGAAGGTTGCATGATGCATGAGACCATATATTGTGTGGTTTTAGAACTGTTCTTACCATGTTATTTGTGTTATTCTTTACTGCAACATTCAGGTCAGTTTTCATTCTAAGGCAATTTTGTATGCAGGATGGAAGTCGCAGACTGTAAGCCAAGCCAGGTTTTATGATAAAAAGCAACAATAAGATGAAAGAAACACTGGACAAAATTAATAATGACGATGCTTCAGTGAAAAAATTCTGACAACTTTAGATGATTGACTGTTCGTTTTTGTATGCACTGATAAAGCTAAACTGTGAATTATTTATCTTGAGCATGGAGATAGTGCCTTTCTATGAACATGTTCATATAATGGAAAAGGAGCATTGTTTTTCCCATTAAAGATAGTTTTATCATTTGCATGTTTTTTAAAGCTGAATTTTAGAGTTGAATTCACTTACATACACACACACACACACACACACACACACACACACACACACACACACACACACACACACACACACACATATATATATATATATATATATAGTGAGAGAGAGAGAGGCAGAGAGTTGGCAATGTTCAAACTGCCAGATTATGTGTTCTCTCTCAGAAACACTAAGGTCAGCTTAGTATATTTACAGTATAAAACATACATATGTGCTATGAGTGTTGGACACAGATGCACTAGAGTCGTCATCTGCAGATGGATGTGCACAAGAAAAGAGTAACTGGCTATTACATATATATATATATATATATATATATATATATATGTTTTCTGATATATTTCGTGATCAGATATGATCAATCAAGAAAAAGTGTTTTCATTTTCACTACCTAGGATATTTTACGTAACAACGTGATGAGACAATACAGTTGAAACCTAGATAGTATGGAAGGGTAAAGTGTTTTCATTTTGTAATATTAATCTGCTCTGCATTTTCAATTTTCTGAACTGTGTATTGAGCACTTTTTTATATATCCTTTTTTTGGTCATTGTTATTTTTACACAAGCATACACTACACACACACACACACACACACACACACACACACACACACACAAATATATATATATATATATATATATATATATATATATATATATATGGATTGAGACAAATCAGTCACTGAGCTTAGTGAGTTTCAGACCACTTCTTGGCACCTCCTAACAACCTGATGAAACATCATAGTTGAAATCTCAGTAGTGGGGAAGGGTAAAGTGTTTCCATTTTATATTATTAATCTGCTCTGTATATTCAATGTTCTGAACTGTGTATTGAGCAATTTTATATATATATATATATATATAGGTAACTATATTCATCTTGAAAAACCTTCGAATTTTTGATTTGCCAATAATCAAATCAATCTCGAAGTAAAAAATGGTTTTAAAAAAAGAAAGAGCCAGGAACATGAAAGTCTGTCAAAAAAAATCGCACAGATACAGGTTCAAAGCCCAAAGAAAAAACATTGACACGAGTAAACAACCAACTAAAAGGAGTTTAATACAACCGTAGAGCAGACCTAGTCAAACCTAGTGAGCCAGACAAGCCTACCCAGGTTTCACCTAAGCGGATCATCAGGGAAACCTGGCTATATATATATATATATACACAAATGAGGGAAAGCACAGATAAAGTAAAATTCCACTGTTCATAGCATTTAGTTTAAAAAAGAAAGCTAGAACCTGTAAATATTTAAATGAACCTTGTTTCTTTTGCTTACATGAAAAATTAGAAATTATCCGATTTGCTGACAAAAAGTTTCTGCTAAACTAAAGAAGTGAATTCACTGTAAAATACTGACACAGTTTATCTTTTACCTTACAATATAGTTACATTTTTTAAAAAATTAGGTAATTCCATTTCTTATAGCCATAATTTATAAGTAAATAATGGTCCACCCTCTACAAGTAATTATCTTTTGTTTTTTCAGATATAGTATTGATATGTATTGCCATCTAGTTAGTAGTATTTATATCTTATATAGATGTTCCACATTTTTAATTTTATCTACAGGTTCATTAAAAAGCTTCCTGAATCTGAAACATTTTAAAAAAAAATTTTTCTATTGAAATTAACTTTATGTCTGATTATCCTCCTTCCCCTCTCCTCAACATCCTTTGAAAAATTCCACAAAAATTAACCATCCTCGCAAGTGTATACTTGTATTTTGATTGGTCATTCCAGCTTGTGTAACAGCGTTTCCTCTTGCGAGGAGTGGTTAATTAATTAATTTGAACCTTTTAAAATCCTTTATTCTACATTCAACATCATCACTTGATAAGACACCAGAGGTGTTGAAACAAAATGGCTATTTTTGTAGTGATTTTATAACATATTTACATTAAATAAATAATTTTTAAATAAATATATATATATATATATATATATATATATATATAAAACCTTATGAGCCAGGATCTACCTACCGAGGTTTCACATAATGGATCTTCAGGGTGTTAACTGGCCAGTTAATATCCTGAGGATCTGTTAGGTGAAACCTTGGTAGGTAGAACATGGCTCATTCGGTTTTTTATAGTTTGCTCTACTTAGCGTATTGAGTATTTTTACATTTTTTACTTAATTTACTTGATTGGTGGTTTTTTTTTTTTGGCCAGGCATTGTAGTGTTGAGTGTTATTTTTCAACCAAACATGTATGTTTTTAGTCTTTTTTTTTTTTTATTGATTTTTTTCCTTGATACCAGTTTGTTTAATACATTTTTATTTGCAAATTGTACTACACACACACACACACACACACACACACACACACACATATATATATATATATATATATATATATATATATATATATATATATATATATATATGTATATATAATTATGACATGACCATGACATTTTAGGTGTTAGGGTATCTCATAACTAGACAGATCACAGGTTGAAGTGCATCTAAAGAGTTGGAATTTAAATATATTTTGTAAGTTCCAAATTTCTCTATCAGTAATTGATATACCAGCTTACATAGATAGGAGTAAACATTTAAATAAACATTACTACCCATGGTACTTATAGTTAATTAAATATTGTTTACATTCAAGCATGCTTTTCAAAATCACTTTCTTCGTCTTTTATGAGAAAAATTGTCTGATGGACAAAAGATAAAACTGAAAATTAGATATGTTCTCATCTTGCATTTTCTTAACTGCTTAAAAAATCACTGATAAAAATTATGCATATTTTTTTCACACATAGGTCGCCATGTATTTTTCCTACCCTAGCTAATTTATTTTGTATGATTTAATTACACCTAAATGTAGTATTTCAAATTCTAAATTGTTTTTTTAATGAATTCAAGTACCATAAGTACCCCACTTACAGAATTATACAACCCTGTATAACTCTGAACCCAAACACTTCAACTTACAAATATAAGTCATTCTCCTTTCATTTATTCAAAGATTTTTGGCCTCTTGAATTCAAGCAACTTATTCTCAAAGGAAAATGAATGCTTTAGATTACTTATTTCTGAATTAAAAGTGGATACAGTTTCAACTTTCAAATTTTCTATTTTTTTAATTTCCTTTAAATGTTTGACATTTAGGTGCTTATTGAATAACACATGGAATTTTTTAACTGTTATTGTCATCATTCCACATTTGATTCAGATATGTTCTTTTGATTAGACATGTTTCACTTGATGCATATTTTTTACCTACTATAGTCATAGTTTGACAATCTTTTTTTTTTTTTTTTCTATTTTAAAGACACATCCAAAACTGAATAACAAAGATCAGTGCAAGCATAAAGAATCCAACAGTCAGTCTTATCAAACAACATCTATGCTAATTCTTTTGATAGGCATGTGAAATAGTGAAAATATTCATTTTTTAACTACAGAAGTCTTACGAAGTGATCTTTTTTGTTCTCTTGAGCAAAGGCTTTTACATTATCACTAAAGCAGTTATTTGTTACATTGTTTTCACACAACACATTTTCCAGTAAGATTTCTTATCTTTTATTTTTAACTCATTCATTAACAATGTCTAAACAAAAATAGGTGTTAAGTCATTCTATACATTAGAAATAGTCTCGTCAGATCAAGACTTTCACATAGATGCCACGCATGGTGGTAAACCCATCCAGAATTATCAAAAATGTCTACAACCATTTTCTCAGATCAATGATTAAAATTAACTTTGAATGAAATGAAGGTTGAAGCAACAACCATCCTTCTTTGAACCTCATGGATTGACACTACAAAATCATAAGTTGTACCAAATAACAGAAACCACATCACTTTCAGCAGTTGCAACAACTAAAATGGATAGCATATGTAAGTCAAAAAGAAAATAATGTCATAATCAAGATGCTGAAACTCCAGTCTATTTGAACAAATGGTTAGGAAGGAAGCCGCCATCAGTATTGGAAAGAATGATAACAGTAAACTTGAGAAACTTGTTTTCCTGAAAATTATTATAATAGAAAGACTTTATAAATTTCAACTGAAAGCAGCACTAGCTACTTTATTAATTAATGGCAAATATTTCCTTATAAGGAAATGGCTAATATTGCTTTTACCATTGTCAGTTGCTGTCAATAATTTTGAGAAGAGTTATTATCATTTCAGTAAATGTTCAGACTACTGAACTCAATCTTGATCTTGCTTTTGTTGGTAGCAAAATATTTTGAACAAACAAACTAGAGCTGCTTTCACGTGTGTAGTGTGTAAAGAAAGAGAAAGGTTCACTTTAAAAGAAATGGTGAACAATTACTAACCAATCAACTAGCTTAGTTCATTTCCAACAATATGAGCCACACAGATTATATCATTCTCAGTGACCCATGTAACATAAGTGAATTCATATATGGGGATGTTTTTTAATTACCTTCCTGCCAATCAAAAGAAGAGCATTGTCATTGTTTCATATTCATATTAAACTAACAGGATAATTCTACAGTAGAATTCCCCAAATCTGAATATAGCATAATCTAGACTTCTTTGAATTAGAATTCCTTTAATTTGGACTCATCTTCTAATCACAACTTTTGTATTGACATAATTATGAAGCCTTTTCTTCTTTCAATCAGAACAATACCCTCAATACCAAACATCTCAGATGTTTAGTTTAGAGGAATTGTACTCTATATCCATGCTTTTGACTTCCTTTACAGATTGTAATTGTTTTTAAATAAGATATTTCATAAATTTTTAAACATTTTAAAAAATGTTTTACTTTTTCACAAATTACAATATTTGTTTATCACCAATTTTTCATATTACAATATTTGTTTATCACCAATTTTTTCATTACTATTGGTTGTCAATTATTTATTATTATTCAGTCTAAACTTTAAATAAAAATGAATCAATGTTACAAACTACCTCTTGTATCCTAAACTATGAAACTTAATAAATATTTTAAGCTTGCCACAGCAGCTTTTTCTTCCTAGACTCTGAATAGTACCCTCAATACCAAACATCTTGGATGCTTGGTTTAGAGGAGTTGTACTGTACATGATTCATATAGTCAGATTTTTTTTCAAACTATATATGATATGCTTTATCTCCAATTTACTTCATATTATGATCTATAATCATTTATAAAAAAGAAAATTGTATTGGCTGAAATCTTGTGATAAAACTAACAGGAACTGAATGACCTTTTGAATAATATTTCTTGTATGTGACGTGTCCCTTCAGGACATGGGTGATCATATCTCTCCACAATTTCCTGTCCTTTGTCACTCTTAATAAGGTTTTTCTTTTTGCTATCACTTCTTATCCATGTTCTCCCAACCATTTACACAAGCTTGTTTAGGTATGTTACTCATTCTTTGCCACTGTCCTACTTGCTTTCAATATGTCCTATGAGTGCTAAACTTTCCAAGCCTGCTTTCCTCATTATGTAGCCTAAAAATATCAACTATCTCTTTATGATGCTAAGTATAAGTTCTATTTGTTTCCATCTTTTTCTAAAACTGTCATTGCTCACATATTCAGTCTATGTTATTTTCACTATTCTTCTGTAGAACAACATTTCTGTTGCCTCAAGTCTCTTCTTTACCAGTCTTGGATTTACTGTCATATAGGAGGACCAAAATTACATAGCAGTTCAATATCTATTTCTTTGTTCCCATTTAAATTTTCCTGTTTCTTAATAATTTCCTTAGCTTTTGGAAATTATCTTTCAGCATTCCAATGCAACTTTGGGTTTTGGTGTAATATTTGTGTTAAACCACTTCCTAGATTTTTACTTGTTTGGTATCTGCATTTCGTAATTCCCATCTTGGGCTGTTCCTTTTGTTGACAACCATACACTGTATTTTCTTACAATGGATGTTTAGTTCTTTTTCCCATTTTCCTTTATTACATTCTTTAGGACTTCCTGTCGTTCCCTTTACGCATCTGCTATCAACACTGTGTCAGCTGCATATCTAATGTTGTTAAGATTGTAGCTGCCAATAATGAATCCTGGTAGGACTTCTAATTCTCTCAGGATTATTTCACTGTAAAGTTTGAATAAGTCAGGTGAGAAGACATCTTTGTCTTACACACTTTTCTATTTTGATGTATCTACTGAAGACATTATCTATCCATATGCAGGTGGTTTGCTTCCTCTATAAGTTCTGAATTATTCTAATATCTCAGGAGTTTTATTCTTCCGAATTACAGCTCTGAACACATTGTCTTTCATTTCTGGTTCTATGAGTTTCATCCCTATCACTGGCCTGAATGTGCTGCTGCCGTACCTCACCATGACCACTACTGCCATCTCTTTCACCATAGAAAGATTTTCGCCATATTCAGAACTGCCATGCAATCATTAAAAACAATTCTGGAAAATACAAAGATCAATCAGTTCAAAACAAGTTTTAAAACAAAGAACTTGATTCTCATGAGTTTTAATGTATAAAAAACATTTTTATATATTAATGTTCACGCAATACAAGGCCCAAGAGCCACTCAAGGTGCAGGGTTACTGAATAAGGTTTGTGATATGAATATAAGCAGAGGAAATAGGTAGTAAAGGTCATGAGGATTTAAGAGATAGATAACAATTTATTAAGGATCATTTTTGCTTAATACATGACTTTATTTTTAATTTAAAAATTTATTGAAAATTCTCTTTTACTAGTTCATGTTGATTTGATCTTCCAATATATCAGGTCATCCCATAAGTTCTGTCCAAATTTTGAATAAAGAAAACAAGTGACCAAATGTTACATTTAATTACAGATTCAATCAACAATGTATTTTCCCTGATTATCTATGACTTCCTTCCATCTATTAACAAGCTTACTAATTCCATTACTGTAAAATTCTTTTGGCTTTGATTTGAAGAACTCACAAATGTCAGTTTTAACCTCTTCCTGTGTTACAAAAGCTGTTTCTTCCAAATGATTTTGTAAACTACGAAACAAATGTAAGTCTGAAGGAGCAAGATTGGGAGAATAAGGTGGATGAGGAATTTTCTCCCAACCAAGTTCTTTGATCTTTGGTGACGTGATTCTTGCTGTGCGGGGTTGTGCATTGTCCTTATGAAACATTACCGCTTTTTGATTCACTAGAGCTGGTCTTTTTTTCCTCAAAGCTTGGTTCAAACGCTATAATTGCTGACAGTATATTTGAGCATTAATTGTTGCATTAGGTGGTAAGAATTCAAAGTGGATTATTCCTTGGCAATCCCACCAGATTAAAAGAAGAACCTTTTGCCCATGAAGTTCCCTTGTCGGCTGTGGCTGGGGTCCTTCCCCTTTACCAAGCCACTGTCTATGACACTTAACATTTCAATAAAAGATCCATTATTCAATGCCAGTCACAAGTCTATCCAAAAAAGGTGAAACAAGTTGGTGAGAATAGGGAGAAGAGCAGATGTCAACTAGGGATTTGAGGTTTTTTTTTCAGACAATTCATGAGGCACCCATTTTCCAAGTTTAGGAACTTTTCCAAGTTGTTGAAGATGACAATGAACAGTTGTATGGTTTGAACTGAGAACCACTGCCAATTCCTCAACTGATAAAGCAGGATTTTTTTCAAGGGCTGTTTCAAGAAGTTTTTCATCAAACTCAACTGGATGTCCGGTTTGATCTTCATCTTCAAGGGTGAAATCTCCACCTCTAAATTTTGCAAACCATCTACTGCAAGTTCTTTCATTCACACATTCCTCTCCATAAACTGAATGAATGTTTCTAGCCACTTCGGCTGCTGAGTTTCCTTTCTTGAACTCATAAAGCATTATGTGCCTCAAATGATTCTTGGGTACTTCCATGTTAGCAGAGTTATAATCAAACAAAATTTAATTTTATTGTTCTCTGAAATAAAATTTGATCAGTTTAAATGCATCTAAACATAAAAATAATGTTCAGCTCCATTAGACATTATAAAATACTCTTTAAATTTCATTCATTTTAAATAAAAAGTTAAAATTCGGACAGAACTTATGGGATGACCTGATAGTTCCAAACAATTCAATAATGTAGTCAGCTCTCCAGGTAAGTCTGCAGAGAGGGGGTTAATATAAGTACCAATATGCTGAAGAGGAACAAATATAAACCATAATATCATCTTGGTTGCTAAGACAAACAGCCAAACTTTCAAAATTTCTACAACTCAAAGCTGACCTAATAGATGTACATACTATGACAGCCAACACTGTTTTGAAGCTATAAATTCAATGCCATTATTGAGTTGTCTTCAGTAGAGTAGGCTGGTGGTGAATTGTCATGATGTTGAGTTGGTGGTACTAAGTCAGCTCTGTTGAGTCAGCAGTGTTGAGTAGGTGGTGATGAAATATTCCCTACTGTTATACTCTGGTTACATTTAAAGCGTTATTATTTTTCTCTAAAACTTATACAGTGTCTGGACATTGTAAAAAATGTTCTTCTTCTTGTCCATGCCCTGTCTCATGGAACTCCACAATTTTTGCTTCTTGTAGCTCTTAGAAACATTTGTCCCTTTGCCAAACCTCCCAACTACCATTCCACTGTCCATTCATACAGGCTTGTCAGGTAGGTGGCCTGCTGCTGATTCCTGTCCATTTTGTCTTTAATATATCCTGAATGTCAAATTTTCCATGCCCTACTTCCTCATTATGTGTCCAAGAAATTTCAACCGTTTTTTTTTCTGATTCTGAAAATAAGTGTCCTTTTTGTTTTCATTTTCCTTATTAATTCTATGTTCCTTTCATGAATCTTACTTCACAAGATTTATGTTGCCTTCTGTGTTCTCTTCATCAGTCAGGAGATTCTCAAATATTCACTGTCATATATGAAAGATCGATATTACATAATAGTTCAACACTCTTTTCTTTCTTTCTAATGAAATTTTCCTGTTTCTGAGTACTTCATTTAGCTTTTAAAAAGCACCCTTTGATATTCCAGTGTGTGTTCAGATTTTGATATTGCATTTTTTATCCTCTGTTAAAACATTTCCCAAATATTTATGTGTTTGTTTGATGTTGCCATCTCCAATTTGTCATTTATATCTTGGGTGTCTTCTCTTGCTGACAACCATACATTCTAACTTTTTATAGTTGATGGTTAATCTGTTTTTCCTGCTTTCCTTTAATACCTTGCCTAGGTGGCCCTGTAGATTTCTTTGTGTCTGCCATCAATACTGTCTCATCTGTATATCTTATATTGTTAATATTGTGCCCATTAATAATAATTCCTGGTAATGGTACTGAGCTCCTTTTGTATAGCTTCACTGTAGAGGTTGAATAAATCCAGTGAGAAGACACATCCTTGTTTTATGCCGTTTTCTATTTTGTGGATCTAATCAATTCATTTTTGTATCAGCATGCTTCCTATTTAAATTCTGGATTATTCTAACATCCTTCTCAAATAGTTTTCATAATATGAAGTGTTACACATAAAAAATGGATACACATTGATTTTTATATTAGTTTAACCATTTAAGACCGGAAAGATCAGGCTTAAATATTGTTGGATGCTAAACAGAGTAGACAATTTGAAGAAATATAAAGTTAGTGCAAAAAGTCTTTGGTTGAGATAAAACTTAGATCCTATATTATTGGAGCTAACTGTAATATGGAGGAGTGATGTGGAATAATAGATAGCATCTTGGATTGAGGAATCAGAGATCCAAGTTCAAAATCCATTCAAATCCATTACATTCACTTACATGCTAATACCCTTGGGAAAGGTATGAATCCTCTTCTTCTCCCCCTATATATGGATAAATTGCATGACAGACTGGGTTCTATAGCCTTGGATGTCAACTGGTCTACTGCAGAAAGAAATGGCAACCTACTGCAGGAAAAAATCTGCCTCGTCAGTCATATATCAAAAGATACATGATCGCCTAAGCATGTATCATACATGGCACGTAACTGACTGACTGTAATATATATCAATTTTTATGCTATATTGATCAAAGAACATTCTGACAGAGGTATTACATTTAATTTGATTGCTTTTATTGCTACAAACTCCATGCCACTTTTTATTGATTATCAAATAATAGTATTAGTAATAGTTAAAATATATAAATTAATAAAAATACTTTATCCAAAACCCCAGTTAAGATAAAAGTTCAATGAAATATATATTCATTTTCAATAATATGAAATATTATATATAATATCAAAGAAAGAAAATTCCATACTTTATTCTTTGTTAGTTTCTGGTAAAAGTGAAATAAATTTTTTATTATCTTGTAAAAATGGTAAAGTATATGGAATAGTTTTTAGCCATATGTTTCTTTTTCTTTCAAATATAATGAAATGCAATTGAGGCAATAGATTTTATCTAAGAAACACTGGATAAACTTGAAAGCAAAACTCTCCAAAAATAGTTTCTTTTATTTTCATTAACTAGAAGCATTGTCAAGGTTTTCTCCTGAAAATCATCATTGTATACCTAGTAGCCTCGGATCCAATATTCTAACCACTGCATTATGATTTCATGACTGCAGATGGATACATCATAGATAAGATTATTTATCTTGTTTACACTGAGTTAAAGCTGTGAAAGCTTTGAAATAGTTGGCTTGTGAATTTGATGACACTGTAATAATGAGTTCAATTCCTAGACCAGGTAGTGCAGACTTTGAGACACTGGAAACAGGGCAAGTAATAACTATGCAGTACTAAATAAGAACAAGATGACATATCCTTAGAAGTGAAGAGTAGAATGAGAAAAATGTACCCCTGTAGATTAAATAATGGGTTCGGTTTGAAATTTCCTGGAGGTTACCCAGATTGATAGACACCTGAAGAAGACCAGAGAGTACAATGGCTGGAAAGTTGTGATAATAACAAAGATAAGGACAATAGTCTAAGTGTAAATAATGTAAATAATATTAACTTTGCACCCCAGAAATTCAGACAAAATCTTTTTCTAATTTACAAAACTAAAACCAAAATTAAATGATTAGGATATATTGACATTTAATTTTGTCAGGATAATGTTTTTTTTTTTTTTAATATATTGCTGCTTGTAGTATGATAATTGTGAAATTAGCCATTTCTGTAGAGGAAGGATTTGGCATTCATTGACCAAACAGCTAGTGTTACTGTTAGCTGAAATTTATAAAACTTTTTTCTTGAAACATTTTTAAAACTGTTAAAACTCTTTCTCGTATTTGATGTTAGTTCCCACATTCTTGGTTTGCTTTGGTTTATTTTGTTTTACAGTATATCAACCTCAATGGACTATTTAATGCTGACAAGATTTTTAGGATAGGTCTGTATTAATAGAATATACATTCTTTCTAAGAAATTAGTTTGTAGATCAGGTTTCATTGATGTATTTTTATAAAGAGGGTTATTACTGAGAGTCAAATGTATTGCTGGTGATATTTTTTTAGATGTATTGCTGGTAATATTTTTTCCAAAAATGTAATGCTGGTAATTTTTTTTTTTTCAGGAATTTATTGCTTGTAATAATTTTTTTTTCCAAAACGTATTGCTGGTAATAATTTTTTTGCTGATATTTTTACTATAAAAACGTATTTTTATATTTTCATAATGTTTTGACCCCAGTATGGGTGGAGGGTTAATTATTTGCCCATAGCTGGGGTCCTAACAATTAGGCTATTTAATAAGATATGGTGGTTTTTATTTATTTACTAACTGTTATGGTCCGGTTCCTTGTACCACGGTGATAGTTCAAGTTGGACCAATAAAGAAGAACTCGAAGGCGGATATGGAATAACACAAATACATTACAAACAGGAATATATACAGAGAGTAGAAAAAAGTTAGTAAGAACAATCAGGTTTAGTAGTAATTGTCTGAATGTGACTCGGTTTGCTCTGACTGACTGACAGACTTCTGACGGACTTCTGACAGACCTCACTCCAGACTTCAGACCTCACTCCAGACTTCAGACGGAACTCTAGACTTCAGGCGGAACTCAGACTTCAGACGGAACTCTCTGCTTCCTCTTGAGGCGCAGTATTTATTACGTATGGAATAGTCCATTATGTTATTATGGGTAAGGTCCCATAGCACTAACTGAAAATATTTTTTACTCTTCTATGCTGTAGGGGAGTAAATAATTATAAACCCCTTAATATTCATATATAGAAAAATACTCATAAAAATGAGAAAGAACAAGATGTGGAAACAACATAATAAGTCTGATTTATTATCTGGTTGTCATGTGGTGTTAGAAACATGAGAGTAATACTGTTAATAAATTGTTAGTTTGGGGTCAAATGTAAATCAAATATGGATCAGAATTTGACTGAAGGATGAGATAAAGAATAAGCAAAGTGTATACAATCTTTCTCATATGTTTTTATTTTATAGATGTGTGTAATGAGTGTTCAGATAATTTGAAGAATACAAAAAGTGTCTGGGGTTTTGTTACCTCAAATTTTTGTTGAATTTTAAATGATGAATGTTACTATTATGGCCTCAAAAAGAAAAGATGAAATTTTTATTGACCCATGTTTCGATGACCTGTTCATGTGCACTGCTTGTTCACTAGTGAGGATGTCATATGTTTATGTGTGGTTGATTCTTATTGGTTTAGAATGGGAGAATTAATGATAATTATAATTATTTTATTATAAGTATTTTTTGATGCTATAATTAACTTTTATTTATTTTTTTTATGGACATGACAATACATTATTCAAGTCAATCTGTTATTTGCATCATTTTAACTCCTATGTTCTTTGGCCTTTCAAAGAATTATGCTGCATCTGGTCATATTTTGATATTGCTAAGTACTGTTCTTTCTTATCAGTGCAAAACGATTTAATAAGTTTATAGAAATGGATGCTAAAGTCTTGTGTGCAAGAACTTCTAAGAAAGAGACACTTTCTTATCAAAGTATGAGCCTACATCACAGTATGATTATTGGGCAAATAACAAAATTTATGGATTCAGTAAGGATTATTGTTCTCTTTCAGTGAATAATCAGTACACTCATGTATTCATAAAATCTATAATGCTGTGGATATTGTAAGATTAGAAATTTGTCTTATACCCTAAGCTCCTTTGGAAAAGCAAACAATAACTACTTCTAGTTTGGCCAATTCAAAGCAATTATTGAAGAAAAACATGCATCAAGAATTAGTCAAGAGAAAAAGAGTAATATTCCATCAGGATAATGCTAATCTCCATATTTGTTTGTGAACAGGTAAAGTTGCTATATCTTGGTTAGGAAGTTTTCACTAGTCTAATATATTCAGTAGATTTTGCATCTTCAGAATATCCTTCATAACAAAATTCTGTTAATGAAATGAGTTTAAATTCTTTGGCAGATTGCAAAAGGAACTTAAATCAGTTCTTTAAGAATAAAGATAAAACTCCTGAGAGGATGGAATTATGAAGTTACCTGAAAAATAGCAGAAGGTCATGGAACAAATCAGTAAATTATTACAATAAAGTAAATTATTTTTTTTTGTTGGGGGGTGATAATCCATGAAATATGAATGGAAACTTGTACTGCAGGTAGAGTTCTTATGCATACCTTTTCCATTATAAACAAATACTATGATTTTAGATACCATGTACATTTAAATAAATATTTCCCAAGCCAACTTCTTCTTCTTCTTCTTCTTCTTCTTCTTCTTCTTCTTCTTCTTCTTCTATGTGCTATGCCATTTCAGGATGTTGGGGAACTTGAATCTCAACAGCTTCCTGTCCTTTGTAACATTTAGTAAATTTTTTTTTTTTTGCAACCTCTCCTAATCCATATTCTGCTATCTATTTTACACAAACATGATAGACAGGTTATGCAATGTTCTCCTCTATGTTTCTTGCCTTCAATATATCCTGTGAGGGTCACATTTCCCAAGCCCACTTTCCTTCTTATGTGCCCTAGAAATTTCAACTATCTCTTTTGATGTTAGGAATAATTTTTATTTCTATTTGCATTAAAACTTTGTCATTGCACCCGTGTTCAGTCAATGGTTTACTCAGCATCATTCTACAGAACTACATTTCTGTTGTTTCAAGTCTTTTCTTCATCTGTGAAGAAATTGTCATGCATTCACTGCCATATAGGAGGACTGATATAACATAACAGTTAATTTCTCTTTTCTTCATTTCCTACAAATTTTTCTTGTTTCTTAATACTTTGATTAGCATTCTGGAAGGCATCTTTCACTATAGCAATAAATTTTTCTTAAAATTAAAAGAAATCAGTTAACTCAAGACTAAATAAAATACATAAAAAATTTATCAAATTAAAATAATGAATGATAATCACAAATATATATATATATATATATATATATATATATATATATATATATATATATATATTGTGTGTATTTAGGCAGCATATTTTCATTTATACACGTTTCATTAAATAATATAGACAAGTGTTGTCTATTTATTTTATGTAAATTTTGTTCGTAACATCTGATAAGTTTGATAACATTATCATTAAACGAAGAAAGAAATTCACAATATTGATCCATATTTTTTTAACATAATCTAAGCTTTCGGCTTACTTAAGCCATTATCAAAGATGTAAATTACAAACATATTAAACAATATACGGACACGACAGTGATGATAGTCTGTCATTGTTTACATAGATAATCTCTAAGCAACGATAAACATGCGCATATAAGACGCTAGAAGCGAAAATCGCACCGCATCTCATGACGTCACAACATGACCACACGTGAGAGTGAATTGGAGAATGAAGTAAGGAAAGCCGTTGGTATAAACCAATGGCTTCTGTTACCAATTATAGACATTTAAGAATATTTGTAGAGATGCCATAATTGATTTTGTTTAAGTTGGGTTTAACTGTTTGATGTATAATGCTTCAAGTATTTTTAGTTTTTGTCTATTGTTTTCATGTCGAAGTATAGTTGTGTTTTCGACAAGTATTTTATGGAATTTGTGTGCGGGCAGGCATGTTGTTTTTAAATACCCTAAAATGTTAGAGTTTTCATTAAAATGTAGTGTCAAGCGTCGTGAAAGCGAGTTTGTGGTGTGACCAACATAAATATTATTTAATTCGTTGGAGATACACTCTCCCAAAGGGCACTTGAATGTATAAACTATGTTGTTTTTTTGCAAATCGCTAACCTGGGGAGAAGAATCATTAAAAGTATTGTTGGATATACTAGATTTAGTGTAGTATATGATTAATTTAATTTTTTGCTAGGATCTGTAGTTGATATATTAGAATTTACTAAATTTTTAAAAATTTTACTTAAAACCCAACTTAAACAAAATCAATTATGGCATCTCTACAAATATTCTTAAATGTCTATAATTGGTAACAGAAGCCATTGGTTTATACCAACGGCTTTCCTTACTTCATTCTCCAATTCACTCTCGTGTGGTCATGTGTGACGTCATGAGATGGTGATTTTCGCTTCTAGCGTCTTATATTAAGCATGTTTATCGTTGTTTAGAGATTATCTATGTAAACAATGACAGACTATCATCACTGTCGTGTCTGTATATTGTTTAATATATAATAATAATGTTTAATATATAATAATAATGTTTAATATGTAATTTACATCTTTGATAATGGCTTAAGTAAGCCGAAAGCTTAGATTATATTAAAAAAATATGGATCAATATTGTGAATTTCTTTCTTCGTTTAATGATAATGTTATCAAACTTATCAGATGTTACGAACAAAATTTACATAAAATAAATAGACAACACTTGTCTATATTATTTAATGAAACGTGTATATATATATATATATATATATATAAAAGAAATATAATGTAGTGGTTCCAACGAGAGAAAAGTATGTATATTAAAAAGAAGAGAAGAGAGGTGCTGCTAACGTTTTTGGTTGTAATGTGGATTTATTTAGAAAAAATATTATGCTTTGTTTTACATAATTTTACCGACCAGCGTTTTCTGGTCTCGCGACCGCCTTCAGGTAAAAAGTGGAATTTTCATATTATTAAAATAATTAATTTTTTCTTCATGTTCAATGTGAAATATTCTCGATATGAGACATTCTGTTTTCGTGTTGGTAAAATTTCTTTTCGAGAATTTCAATGAAGTGTTCTTGAAGGATCATAAAAAAATTAATGGTCAATTTATCGCATTTTATCTTTTAATGTTTTTGTGACCCTATGTCTCTTGGATCTATTTCCCATTTGGTGTGTTCCTGTCAGCATGCGTGTTGCAAGTATATTTCCCCTCCATACATATACTGTCTTACCACGAGGAATTAAATTCTTATTTGTACCACCTATACACGCATACACACAATTTTACACACTATCCCACCAAGTAATCAGTACACACACACACATATACACATATTTCCCAAGCTACATGGAACCAGTACACACACACACACACACACACACTCTTCATTGTCAATTTGAAAATTCGGATTACCAACACACAAACAGAGAATGTCTCATATCGAGAATATTCCACATTGAACATGAAAAAATTAATTATTTTAATAATATGTAGAAATCTCCACTTTACCTGAAAGACAGTCGAGACCAGAAATTGTCATAAAATTATGTAAAACAAAGCATAATATTTTTCTAAATAAATCCACATTACAACCAAAAACGTTAGCGGCACCTCTCTTCTCTTCTTTTTTAACATATATATATATATATATATATATATATATATATATATATATATAAACAAATAAGAAAATTAAATTCAACAACAAGAAAATAAAATTCAACATTAACATTTCTTCACTCATTAGGCATTAAATTTAATCACTTGGTGTTTCTCATAGTTTACCTGTATTTACAGTCATAAATATATTTTATAGTGTTCTTAAATTTCGTAAAATTAACTATATTTATATTTCTTTTTATAAATACTTATTGCAAAACAAAGTCTTTATTTTTACCATGATAAAGTTGCTTAATGGATGAAAAGAGAAGTTATTCTTTTATTTTTTACATATATATATATTCAAAGGAGAAAATAATTCACTACAACGTAAATATCTAGAGAGAGCCTTAATCACAAAGTCATCTGTAGTAAATTTGCACCCTGGCTCTTATAACATTTCACCATTTCTGACAGATCTTCTAATACTTACAAAAGTGAAGAAAAGATACTGAAAAAACTCTAAATGAAATCGGCTAGATAAAAATTTTAGAAAATTCCCAGCATCCCTCTATCATGTGCATATGTAGTCTTACTGACATAACAAGTTTAGTACAATTAAGATCTGAAGGATGAAACATGTAACAAGTAAACTTTTTCCACTTTGTCATACAATTTCCCCAATATTGTTTTTGATATATAAACATATATAATGTTCTCTCATATATATATATATATATATATATATATATATATATTTAAGTCACGTAGTAAGAATTTGTTTCTATGTCAGCATTTTAGAACAAGTTCTGATCATTTATTTAGTACTTTGTTTTGGCCTGGGTAGGTAATTATAGCTATTTTTTCTCCAGGCAGAGTTTACAGTTTTTGGATTGATTGTTGTAGGCTTATGTTCTTTTTCCTCATTTTCCATGATAGTTTTGGTGTGACTAGTTTTAATCTCCCAGATATGTTTAGAAAGCATTGGGATGTTTGTATATTTGCTATTTGTGAAGGGTGTTTTGTCTGTATAGTTTCTTTGTTTTAAGGGTCCTTCAGTTACTCCTATGTATATTTTTCTTCTGCAGATTTTACAGTGCTTAGCATATTATATTGTTTTGCAAGCAATGGCTATTTCAGGGATATTCATTCTTTATTCTGCAGTTACACATGGGTTTAATTTGTTCAGGTGGTTTTTTGATTGTTATTCTGTTGTGCTTTTTTATTATTTGTGTCATGTTCTTGGTGCAATTGTAACTGATTTTTATTGTGCTATTGCTGAATATCTTGCTGAAAATGCTTGATGTGGGGAAGTGTCTGTGTATAAATTTAATGAAGATTTTTTCTACATCTATTTTTATGTTTTTGTTGTATGGTGGGTTGAACCATATTGTGTTTCTCTCCCTTTTTTGTGCTGTGTGATATGTATGTGAGTGTTGCTGGGAATCCACTGTCTTTTAGGGCTGTTTCATAGTCTTTCTTAGCTTTGTTGAATATGATTTTACCGAAAGAATTGTTGGAAAGCCTGCAGTAGTTGATTGTGGTATCTGCTTCATTATTAAATAAATAAAATGAAATAATTAATAAAATAAATAAAAAAAATATAAATAAAAAATAAGTAAAGTTAATCTATACAAATAAAAAAGTAAATAAAATAAGTAGATAATAAAAAAGTAACAAAGCATGCCCACAAAAATAACCATTAGAATAATACAATAGACTACCCACAATGCAATAAAATACCCATAATGCATTACTGAGCTGTATAAAAAATTTCAAAAAACACGATGCCAATGGCCTGACCATTTAACAGAATTAGACTATCACCCTCTGGGTTGTTGACTTTAATGTCACTTTTATATTTATATATACTCTATTCTTGATATTGAGCACTTTAACCTATCCCATATATATATATATATATATATATATATATATATATATATATATATATATATATATATATATATATATTTGTGTGTGTTTGTGTGTTCATAAAACCCTGGCAAAATTATGAGTTATGACACTTAGAGGATGTTCACTTATAAGGTATTTTTTATTTAACAATGATATAAGACACAAAATATTTTTATTTAATAGCAAAACATTCTGGCTCCATAAAATATGCCTTAAACAAACTAGATTAAATTATTTAAATTAATGGTATCATTTTTTGCATAGGAAGCTATCATGGAATAACCCAATGTTAGGTAAAAATGATCTTTATTTTGTTTTTCAACACTTTGAAAGAAGTTTGAAAGGGACAGAATTTTGAAATGATTCCAAGTGCATCAAAGCAGGTATTTCAACGACAATAGATCAGAATTCTTTTGAAAAGAGTAAAGAATCTTGAGAGACAAAGTACCATGACAATTAAAGTGACAGGTTGATATGTGGAACAATATCTATGTTTAATGAGTCTATGGCCTACATTTCTCGATTTAGACTAAGAACTTTTCATCATACTCTCGTATGCATGTAAAACTACTTCCAAGTAGGTGCTCTAAAATTTTCAGTCTGACCAAACATTAGAATTTAATTTTGAATCCCTTCTTTGTTCAGGCTGAGAACTTTTCAGCACTTCCTCTTGCACATGTGTTTTTCAGTTTATGAATATATCTATAAGTCCATTTTTTTCAAAACATATGTAGTGTGGCACTACACAATGTTCCGTAAAAGGACTCTGAAATTAGAATAACAGAACAAAGGACTTGGAAATTATAATAAGAGAAACACTCTCAAATTCACTTATATATATAAAAAATATAGTTGGCTCAAAAATTGGAAAAAGGGAACATTTAAAAATATAGTTATTTTATGCCAATAAAAGGACATTATTTACATTAGACTATTGTCCTCATCTTTGTCACCATATTTATCACAAACGTTTCAGCCAAGTACCTCCGGCCTTCTTCAGGTGGTTGGAATGAACTGAACCTTTATTTCGCTCTTGGATAGTTCCACGTGCCATATTTGATGGATGATAGTTATCTCCTGCTAATTTCCCTCTGAATTTTCCTCACTGCCTTTAACCAGTTATTGAAACATGTCATTGGATCTAACAAAACGCCTTTATCCACTTCCATGTGTCCTCAAGTACACATGGCACATGTAAAAAACTTTGTTGTGGGAAATTAGCAGGAGATAACTGATTTGACATCCATCAAACACCATTTTTTACCCCTCTGAGTTAAAATAAAGGGTTTAGGAAATTCCAATCACCATAATATAAATATGGCGGAAAAATGAGGGCAAGTTTCATCTCAGAATAGACAGACTCCAATGAAAGGACCCAAATAATTTCAAATATTTGAAATAAAAAAATTGACTGTGAGAAGTGAAGTTAAACAATATTTAGGCTTTCACAGCAATAAATGTCACTCAGCATAGTAAATTTGCAAAAAAGTTTTTTAATCATTTCACACCAAGCAAGACAATAAGGCCACTAAGATGCAAGTTTTAGTGAGTGTTAGAAAAAATACTATTAAGGATAGAAGACAATAAAAGAAAAAGAAGAGGTCAGAAGATAAAAAGGATCAAACTCACTACTCAGTCATAATTGTCCTAGTGAGACAAGCTTGCTATCCCATTACACCATGTCGAAGTGTCCAGAGAACAGAAGATAATGATTGACATTGCATTTAAATGTTTGAAGATCAAAGTTGAATGAGAAGCAAGAAGCCAGTAGAGAGTTCCACAAGTCAGAAGTGTGAGAGAAGAAACTGTTAGCATAGAACTTACATTTCAACATCTAGCCATTTCAACTGTAAAATAATGAAGCCTTGCCACCAATCTAGTTCTGCACTTAATTTCATAAAGTCTCAGTACCATAAAGTAAAATTATATTTATTTTGGTATAATATGAAAATTTAGCACAAGGCCAAAAGTGAGATTAGGGGAAGGATGGTCTTCAATCTGTCTTATATTAAAATTGGATAGCCACGATTACTGACCCAAACATACCACATTATTCCTTACACCAAAACAACACATTCTTTACTTACCATTTTTACTACAGCCACCATAATATCTCAAAGAGGCAAGTTTATCAGAACAATTACCAAGAAAGTATTTATAAAAAAGCCACAGGGAAGCTATGTTACAGTGGTGAGAA
>CAHIKZ030000413.1:472500-530000 GCA_903632075.3 Acanthosepion pharaonis
GGAAATCCGATCCCATATATAAATGAACACGCACACACACACACACACACACACACACAACCTGGGTTTTATAATAAGTATGATGTATTGTAATGACAGAAAATGTGACATTGAAATCCAAAGGTACATTGGAATAGTGAAAGGTACCTTATGAACACTAAACAAATTATAAAGATACAGAAAAATTTCATTAGAAACAAAGAAAAGGGTTTTGAACTTATGTGTATTATCGATCATTTTATATTGTCAAGAAAATGCTCCTGATCCCCCAAACAAACAAAGATTGGTCATTGAAGAAAGAAAAGCAGTAGTACTTATCTTAAGTTGTGAAATAGATTGCTGTTTTCCATCTGATAACATGAAAGGTAATTTTAATAATAAAAAGAGATAGATTTCCTCATCTTTCATGCAACTTCAGAGGTCACATGGTAAACCTGTCATGTGACCACTGTAACTATACAGGGTTAGTACAGAAAGCTTTTTCTCTTCTAAGGATTTCAGCAACACAAGGTAAGTACACTGCTCCTTTCCTGCCAGACCAACAGTCAATTTCTCTACAATATGGCAGTAATGAAGAGGAGACCTGAGGTAACACAGATGTGGTTCTACAGAAGGATGCTGAGAATATGATAGAGGTTTAAGTAAAATTAGAACAAAAAAGACACTTATACTTAGAATCAGAAAGTGATAAGTTTCTGAGAAACATAATAAGGAAAGAGGAATTGGAGAATTTAACACTCACAGGACATATTGAAGGCAAGATGGGCAGAGGGAATGTGTAACATACCTAACACGCTTGATTAAATGGATTGCAGAACATAGAGGGATAGTAAGACAACATTACTTAGAACTAAAAACAATAGGAAGTTCTGGAGAGCCATTAATATCCACGTCTTGAAGGGGCATGTCATGTAAAAGAATAATTGTATTTGTTGAACTTTAAATGCTGTCTTTTTACTGTGACTCAATAAGAAAACAGCTTACAAGTTTTATAATTTTGTAAGTTTATTTAACTAAAGTGTTCTTAGTGATAAAATCAAGAACATATAATGGCAGCAAACGGCTCCATACAGATAGAAAATGTGTTCAGCAGATATACAAAAATAGAAAGGGGCATAAGGTTTCTCACTGAAGTGATTCAACCTATACAGTGAGACAGTTCTGAGAGAAGTTCTACCAGAATTCATTATTGACAGCCACAATCTTAGGAATTACCTTCTGTAGGAGGTTTTGTAGCACTGCGTCATCTGCATATGCAGATGACGCAGTGCAGGTAGCAGACATGGAAAGGAAACTACAAAGCCTCCTACAGAAAGTAGTGAAGGAGGCCAAGAAGAAAGGACTAAGAATAAACTACAAGAAGACATAATGCATGGTCATCAGTAAAAAGATGAGCTCAAAATGCGATTTACAGGTCAGGAGCACTAAAATCAAGCAGGTGTGGAAATTTAAATATCTCGGAAATGTTCTGACAGAGGATGGTAAGTTTGGCACTGAGATCTGAAGACATATTGGGATTACCAAAGATGCATTCCAAATGCTAGGCAGAATATTACGAGACAGGAGAATTTCATTGGTAACAAAGAAAAGAGTACTGAACTGCTACATGATATCTGTCATCCTTTACAGCAGCAAATGTTAGACAATTTCTTCAAAGATGAAGAGGAGACTCTTCTAGGCAGTGGAGGTATGGTTCTACAGAAGGATGCTGAGGATATGGACTGAACATCTGAGCAGCAATGAGGTTTTGGAGAGGATGCAAACAAGGAGGAAGCTTATACTTAACATCAGGAAGAGGAGGCTGGAATTTCTGGAAGACGTAATGAGAAAGGAGGGCTTGGAGAATCTGATACTCAATGGGTGGACAGAGGGAAAGAGAGATAAAGGAAAGCAATGTTTGACATACCTAGTAGGCTTAGCAATTCAATGACAGAACAGGGCCTGGGAGAAGTAGCAAAAGGACAAAACATATTGAGAACTCCAAGGGATAGGGAGAAGTGGAGAGCCATGATCACCAACATTCTGAAGGGACATGGCACATAAAAGAAGAAAGAAGTGATTAAATATTTCTAATTTAAAGAAAAAAGGAATATTAGGCAATGTCTAAAACTGCAAGATGCCATATGAAGACAAAAAAAGGAAAAAGCAAAATTTTTTAAGTCTGTATAATTTGTGCAATATGCAGATGACACAGTGTTAATAACAGGCACAGAAAGGAAACTACAGGAATTTCTGCAAAAGTTAGTGAAGGAAAGAGAGAAGAAAAGACTAAACATCATCTGCAATAAGATAGAACACATGGTTGTCAATGAAAGGAACGGCCCCACCTGCAAATTACAAAATCAAGATACAAAAATGAAACAAGTATAACAATATAAATATCTGGGAAGGGTTTCAACAGATGATAGAAAGTGTGACACTGAAATCTGAAATGGCACTGTGATAGCAAAAGATATCTTCCAAAATCTAAGCAAAGTATGACAAAACAAGAAAATGTTTTTAGAAACAAAGAAAAGAGTACTGAACTGTTATGAAATATCAGTCCTCCTATATGGCATTAAATACAAGACCCACCTGCAAATTACAAAATCAAGATAGAAAAATGATAATGGTATACGAAAGGAAGGAGGATGACTCATCCTTGTGTATGTGATACAATGGGCTTAAGCTGCAAAGGTCAGGCTTGGTGAAACCAAGGAATATAGCTTGTCAAAACACTTGCCATGGTAGTCATGATAGAGTAGCGAGAAAGAGGCAACATTTTGTTTGTGGGAAACAGGTTATATACGGACTAAATTGGGCATGTTGAAGTGGTGTAATTGTTTGCAAGTTTGTCTCGCTAGAACAATTACGACTGTGTAGTGAGTTCGATTCTCACTTGGTGCCCCCCTAATTTCGGCCTTGTGCCATATCTAAGCTCTGCTATATGACATTAAATACAAGACAATCTTCTCACAGATGAAGAAGAGACTTAAAGCAACAGAAATATAGTTCTACAAAAGGATGCTGAAAAAAGTGTAAGCTGAACATATAAACAACAACAAAGTTTTAGACAAAATGAAAACAAAAAAGTTACTTATACTTAACATCAGGAAGAATTGAAATTTCTAGGCACATAATGAGGCAAGAGGGCTTGGAAAATTTGATACTCAAATGGCATACTGAAGTCAAAAAGGATAGAGGAAAATAATGCATAACCTACCTAGTGAGGTTGTGTAAATGGATGAAAGAGCAGGGAGAGATAACAGAAAGACAAAATTTATTAAGAGCTACAAAGAACAGGAAATTGTGAAGAGCCATGATCACCAACGTCTTGAAGAGACATAACACATAGAAGAAAAAGTATTTGCAAAATAATGAAAATATTTTAGCTCAGATAACTGATAACTTTCAATTATATTTATTAGCATATCTGTTGTGGTTATAAACACTTTAAAATTGCTTAATATTACACTTACAAACTTACTGAAATTATTAATAAAAATTTTTTATACCTTCTTATGATTATTATTATTTTATTTACTTTGATTTCTGGTGTGTACTCATTTCTTTCCAGGTCGCACCCAGAAACCTAAGGTCAAAAATGGTACCATTTTTACCATTGAGCAATTAAAAAAAAAAAAAAAAAAAAAAGACATATTTTGCATACATAAAGCCCTTTGTAAGGTTTGGATTGCACTTGTGAGAACAAATTTTTAAGGCATGGGCTACCAGGAATTCCTTCAATGAGTTTATTGGAATCTTTTCTAATCAATCCGAGGGCTCCAACTACAACAGTGATTGTTGATGTTCTCATGTGCCATTGAGATTTCAATTTCATTATTATTATTATTTTTATTTTATTTTCTTTGATTTCTAGTGTGTACACATTTCTTTCTGGGTCCTGTCTAGAGACCTAAGATCAGAAATAACGTCATGACATTTATCACTGACCAATTAAAAAAAAACACACACACACACATATTTTACATAGATAAAGCCCTTTGTAAGATGTGGGCAGTACTCAGAACAATTTTTTATTATTTCTTTAAGGCATAGGCTTACAGGAATCCTTTCAATGAGTCTACTGGAATCATTTCCAACCAATCTTAGGGCTCCAACTACAACAGGGATTATTATTATTATTATTAATATTATCTTAAATTGATGTATTTTAGTATGTATGTAAAAATTGTTTATTTATTCCATTCATTGATAGATTTATATATGGGCAATGGACTCATTATATGATTAAAATGATGTGTAATTTTGCACATTATTATATAGCACAGGGTTAGTTAGCTTTGGCAGCTATAAGTTTAATGTTTTCCATTTTAATATAAAATTGTTAAATAAAATTTTGAAAAAGGAGCCAGTAAAATATATACCATTACCAATTATTTATACCTTAAGGTATAAATAATAAATCTTTCAAATTATAACTTTCATCATAAACAATAATGGCAGCGTCATCTTGGTTGTTAAAGTCTTCATATCTTAGTTCTAGTTGCCTTCAACCTTCTTCAGCCTGAAATATTCCAAAGTAGAAGTCATTGGTACAAGGTCATTGCAAGGAAAATAGTTTTCAAGGGTTGATGGAAAGTAAGTAAGGGTTAAAGTGTCAAATCACTACTAAAACCATCTCTACTCATACATACACATATATATATATATATATATATATGTGTGTGTGTGTGTATGTGTGTGTGAGTGTGTGTGTGTGTGTGTGTGTGCTACTAAACAATCTTCACTAATGGACACTTCTGTATTCCTTGGTAACTCTCTTTTTGTGTGCCACACCCTTTGTACATGATGTCTGTCTCTGGGATGTTCCACCCACTTCTGTATGAAGCTGAAACCAAGAAATTGCCAAAGGGTATTAGACAGGAAATTAGGATGTCTGCAAAAGACACCTTTTATGGTGTCATATGGTTTTTTGACCACCTTACCACAAACCCATCTACCTTCACAGTCCACCTTCTGACCGAGGGCCACAGGACCTACTTCTCAAATACCCTCCAACGTATTATTTGTCTGGGGTGAATCAGGGAGAGATGAAACATATGACTTAAAAAAAGACTACATGTGGCCCAGAGACAGGGAAATAAAAAAAAAAAAAAAAAAACTTTTACCTATATCTGTAAGTACACAAATGTGAGTAAAAATGTTTGATCATACATGTGTCTTTATATATATATGTTGACTGATGTATAATCACATTTTTGAATAAATCAATGCAAAAGGCAGTATAAACACAAGAAGGTCAATAAGTCCATAGCCGGATGAAACAAAAAAGCCTTTATTTTAAACAACAAATATTTATTTTTCACTCTCTCTTTCATTGTCAATGGACTTAACACTTAATCATGTAGTTCATACATTATTAGTGAAAATTCCTGATGAAATATCAGCTCAGTATTTATCGATCCACCCACGAGGATAGAATGTGGCACAAGGCCGGTTTAATGTGGGTATCCCCGAGCCCATAGGCTTGGCCAAAAATATAGCCTTTTTGAACCCGCCTAGACGGGTTCAGGCCCTGTCTATCTCCCCGAACGAAACCTTGCCCTTCGGCAAAGCTTCATCCGGGTTCCTCTCTGCTAATGCAGAGAGTTTGACAGACGCCGACTCGGAAGCTCACAAAGGGAGCGTACTACACTTTGATCCTAGCCTCCAGGCCGAGCAGCTGATGAAATATCAGCTAGTAACCATGTCAAAGTATAAACTTAATGTTATCCTCCATCAGAAATATAAAAGCACTTTTGGATATTTACATCTGACGGTTCATCTTCAGTGACTTGCCCACTGCTGTAAGGTTGTCCCTCTGTGCCTTTTTTATAAAAAAATCCATGGTAATTGTTTGGATGAGATCTTCACTATGGTGCCTAGACAGTGTGAATTTAAGTGCAGTACTAGACTGGCCTCAAGATCTCTTCAATTTGAAGTTGAACTAGCTAAATATAACAGTTTCTCTTCTCACACTTATTGTTAGTGGAACTCCCGTCTGGTGCCATGCTTTCCAACCAACATTAATTTGCAAAAATTTAAATGCAATGTCAATCGCTATCTACTGTCCTGATTACTTTTTTCTCTTCCTTCTCATTATTAATCTTTCTGTTCCTAATTCTTTCATGCCTTGTAACAACTTTGTGTCTTTGTAGCATTTCTTCCTTGCATAGAGTGAAACGGATTAAAAAAAAAATTACAGTATATGCAGACACATACACACACATACACACACACAAATACACATACAGTACAGACAGTACCCTGCAAAAACTTTGAGTCATCTCTCATTTCTTTTTATTCTGTTAGGAAAATGCTAAGATTTATTGAAATATGAATAGAAATACAGAAAATGAGACAAAAACAAGATTTATACAATTATTTACATTATTTGCATGCCAACTATTGTCCCCATTTTGTTGTTATCACAACCTTTCAGTTATTGTGCCCTTCAGCCTTCATCAGGTGATTGTCAATCCAAGTAACCTTAGAGGAAATAGTCTGCAAATAAATAATAACTCCTCATCCCAGAAATTCAGACAGAAAAGGTTTTATACACTTCTAACAAAGCCAATAATTGGTTTGACTACCTATTTTTCAACATAGCCTTGATTCTCTTAGGCAATTTTTCTTGTAATTGTGTATTCGGTGAATTTATATATTTATAATAAGTTGTCTTTAGGCTTCCTGAAAGGGAATCCAAAGATCTATTTGTATGTTGGCCACCTTTTCTCTGCTTCAGTAATGTTCAGGTTAAGGCTCTGGGGAGCTCAGTGTATTTGGAATAATTGTCATACTGAAAAATGAAGGTATTGCCAATCAGATGCTTTCCAGATGATATTGTATGGTGGACCAAAGTCTGATGGTACTTTTCTGCACTCATAATTCCATAATCATGGCTCTCCACATCTTCCTGTCCTTGTAGCTCTTAATAAGTTTTTTCTTTTTGTTATTTCTCCCAAAACCTGTTCTACTATCTATTTACTCGAGCTCAACAAATATGTTTTGCACTGCTTTCCTTTCTTCCACTTTCTCTCAATCTGTCTTGTGAGTATCAGGCTTACCAAGCCTTCCTTCCTCATTATGTGTTCAAAAAATTTCAGCTGCTTCTTCCTGATGTTAAGTATGTTTCCTTTTGTTTCCATTTTCTCCAAAACTTTTTTGTTGCTCATATGTTCACTACATGGTATCCTCAGCATCTTTCTGTAGAACCACATTTCTGTTGCTTCAAGTCTCTTCTTCATGTTTGAGGAGATTGTCCATTATTCCCTACCATACAGAAGAACATATATCATGTAACAGTTCTGTACTCTTTTCTTTGTTTCTAACAAAATTTTTCTGTCTCTTAATACTTTGTTTAGCTTTTGGAAGGCATTTTTACCAAGCCAATACGTCTTCAGATCTCAGTGTCGTACTTTTTGTACTCTCCTGTAAACCTTGACAGACCTCCACCTTGAACTAATTGCTTTAAATTTGGTTTCATTACTTTGTAAGTCATGTTGTCATTGATTTTCAGTGCAGAACTTTTGTAATTTTCCATTTCTTAGTCTTTTCTCCCTGTCCCTCTTCTTTAATAATGGCTTCTTGACAAGCCATCTTTCATATATCTGATTAGACTTTAACGAACAGTAGATGGATCAACTGAAGCATCAAATGCCTCACACAGGTCTTGTGTCAGGTATTTGCAGGATTTTTTCCTATTTCTTAAGGACACAACTTTCAAACACTGTTCATATGCTGTCGGTAGTTTTTCTTAGGTTTTCCAATTCTTTTATCCTTCACTTGTCCAGTTTCTTCAAACATTGTAAATACAAAAGTTTTTTGGCTGATAGGTCACTGGCAATCACTTTTTTGATTCAAAAGGACTATTTCATACTCTTCAAACTGTGTTATAATTGGCATGTTTTTAAGATGCAACATCTGCAAAGAACAAATTAGTATGCGGCTAAAGATAAAATGAAAAATTAGAACAAAGTCTCTAAAGATAAAATTTAAAATTGGTTCTTTGCTTGGATATCTTTTATGTATAGATACCACACTGGTTCATCCGTTGTGTGAGATGCCTTTTTTTCATGTTTGATTTACTTGTGAGTCAGCGTTCTGAAAAACTTTGAAAGACCTGCAGAAAAATTGAAGGACTATTACTCAAGACTACCTTAAAAATTTACAAGAAATTCTGGCTCCTTGCTAGCAAAATATAAAAAAAAAGGAGGAGATTCAAGTCATTTGCACAATACTCTCTCTATACACACACACAAACACATATACACACACACATATATATGTGCATGTATATATATATATATATATATATATATATATATATATATATATATATATATATATATATATATATATATATATATTTATATATTACAATTCTAAACAGGTATCAGTCAGAGTTAAATTAGGCGAGGAAACATTTTCATTAAAAGTGATCAATACACAATTTTTAAATGTATTATATATATATATATATATATGTGTGTGTGTGTGTGTGTGTGTGAGGTGCTTAAAAATTATTATATTTATAAGGAAAGTATTATAGATTTCAGTATCTATAGATATAAACAATCAGGACATAGCATGACTCATTGAGATCTTCACACCAAGTGTGACTCCACTATTAACAGACTCTATATATTGGGGGTGGAATGCAGTGCATCAGTGTAAAAGTGATAATCTCCATGCAGTATTGATTTCTATGTTCACACTGTCTGTCTGTCTCTCTCGCTCTCTCTCCTACGTATGTATATATACAAAATTGTCCAAATTGTGTAACACCAAAATTGTCCAATTCTTAGATTAAGCTTTTAACCATTGTATCTTAGAAATGATTAAAGTTATCTTACTGGAGTTCTCCAAGATTTTTCTAACACTATTGGACTCTACTTTGAACAATGAGAATGTATTTAGCTCTATCTCTCTTCCTGTTGTGACCTCCTGATTCAGGTTTCTACTCTACTGTTCCCTCTTTTTTAAAACTTATTCACCATCCTCTTGATGGTTTTTGAATTAACTTTGTAGATGAAAGCCATAGAATGAATGTTTGTACCATTACTGAAGACCTGAATGGTCTTTTTTCATCTCATCATTGCTCAGTTTTAAAGACAATGGGTCTGACATAAAACGCTTTTAACCTTCTCGCTTTTCAGCTGAATAACACAAAGGATTTTTCAATGATTCTTATGACAAATGGTGTCAAGATGGCTAAATGTTTTATCTGAAAACCTGGAAAAAAGAAACTCAATTAGTTTAGTGTTTTTTTTTTTTTTAGATATTAAACATTTTGTGGGATGGATAATTTTCCCATGCCATTATGCAATCTGGACAATTTTGTTATAAAATCACTACAAAAATAGCCATTTTGTTTCAACACCTCCAGTAAAGTTCTTTAAGAATAGTAATTGTTGGTTATTGGAATTTATTCTGTATACACCAATCATATACTTGGGTATATATATATATATATATATATATATATATATATATATATATATATATATAAGTTAGTGTTGGGAAGTTCCTAGATTGTATACTGGGATTGTATTATTCATTCAAAATGATTGTTTCATTAATGTACATTGATACTCAGCCAGTCTGCCAATAAACATTGAGCAATATACTTGTGTTCTTTTTTTATTCATGGTTTTGTCACATTGTGTTGAAATAGCTTACAATAACTAAAACATTGATGCAATGTACCTGCATCAAATTTCAGATGAAGCTCAGCAAATCTATCCATGAATTACTGGAAAGGCTTTGTAAGATATTTGGTGAAAATCCTTTTGTTCAGATGTGGGTTTTTGAGCCACATGTGTGTTTCAATGCCGGTATCAGTTTAAGATGATCAGCATCAGAATGCTTAAACACTGGCAATATAGGAGAAAATATATAAAAATTCATGACCTCATCCAGGAAGTGTTGCAAAACAATCCATCATCTCCTTCATATGATTGGAATCATTTATAGAGTCTACCAGGAGAACTCCACAGAAAACCTGAACATGAATCATGTTTCTGTGAAGTTTGTCTCCTGGTAGGAATCAGTATTTATGTTTCCTAGGGGATTATTTCAAAGTGGATGCTGGCTAAATTTAAATAATATATGAAATATTATTATTTACTGGACTAATGATGTACCTTTTTAGGCCTAGTTTGAGTGGTATTAAGTTGCTACTTGTGAAATTTCAACAGCATGCACAAACAGAATATAGTATGAACATTTGACACAAGTCTTTGTTAATAGGAATTGTAATATTAAACATTTACACATAAGCAAATATTCAGCATTCATTGACCGATCAGTCAATGCTGCTTTTGGGTGAAATTTATAAAATCTTTCTCCTAAAAAAATTATTCTGGAAAACATGTTCCACAAGTCCAGTAGATGTTATCACTCTTTCCAGTATTAATGGAGGTTTCCTTCCTAACCTTTTATTTGAAGTTGTGTGGAGCATCTACATCTTCATAATGTCATTGCTTTCTCTTCAAGTTACATACTATATCCATTTTAGCTGTTGCTACTGTTCAATGTTCTCAAGGGATGCAGTTACTGTTATTTGATACAGTTCTTTGTTTGTGATTCTGTAGTACCAGTCAACAAGATTCAATGATCTTTGCCAAGACCTACAGGCTTTACTCGCTCATAGCCATTTTTAATGACTGATCTTAGAAAGTGGTTGTATAGAGCTGATATATATCTGAAATATCTCACCAGGCATGATAATCTACATAAAAGTCTTAATCTGCTGAGCCTCTTTTAAGAACATGACTCAAGTCATGATGGCACATATATGCTTAGAATATTACTGCCAGATATGGTCCAGTGCCTCTGCTATTTAACTTGAGGTCCTTGAAACTACAGCTAGAGCAACTTATTCTATGTTCAATTTCCTTATCACCTATACTAAATTTGTATTGCAATAATTGATTCATACACTGAGGTATATAAAGCATTTAGTATTTACTAATTATACTTCCTCAATTTTTATGATGGATCCAGGTTAGTTTTTTTAATTGGTATCACCCCATATAAGGCAATAGAGCCACTAAAGTACAAGGGTTTACAGGTTGTGAAAGAATTAGGAACAGAAACATTAATAATGAGAAAGAAGAGTAAAGAGTAATCAAGAGGACAGTAGATAGCAATTGATATTGCATTTAAATTTTTGAAGATTAAAGTTGACTGGAAAGCATAGAGTGAGAAAAGAAACAGTTAGCATAGAATTTATTGTTATATCTATAGCCAGTTGAAATCCTGATGGCAGTCTAGTATTGTGCGTAAATTCAAAAAGTTTAGGTACCATAGACAAGAGCTCATCCAAACAATTACCATAAAAGAAAAGGCACAAAGAGACAACCTTATGGTCATGGGAAAATGACTGAAGCCAAACTGCCATATCAGGACCAATAATATTGCTTATTCTTGATTGGATTTTATCAAGGACCTCAAGTTAAATAGCACCATCGACCATATCTGGCAGTAATATTCTAAGCATATATATGCCATCACTGTTTTCATTCCAATTCCAGATCATTGTACTTATGCTTAATGGGGCTATTTAAACACAGTTGGTGGTCAAATTTAATTAATATATGAAATATTTTATTTACTGAAGTAATAGTGTTCCTTTTTAGGTCTAATCTAAGTAACACTGAGCTTCTATGGTGTGTGAGGTACTATTTGTAGAATTTGAGAAGCATGTATAAACTAAATCTAGTTTGGACATTTGCTATTGCTGTCACACCCAAGCATCCGGATCATCATCCTCTCTACTTAATGCATGAATTTGATTTTGATGGACAAATCTGGGTAATCAAGAAGTTCACACACTTGGCCAGAAGTACCTCCCTCATAACTCAAAGGGGATTGAAAGAGGCAAGGTCTGGAAAACCTGGTTGCATCAGTCTGTTGGATGCTTGGTCTGTCAAGATCCATCTTGGTTATGACAGCCTAACTGGCACTACTCTCTTCCACCGGTTTTACCATTGACATTGATTTTTGCCTATTCTTGAGATCTTCAAATATTGGTCACATTCAGTCTGGTTCCTCCTCATTGACCTTACTGTCATGAATGGCCAGACAGGATTTGGAACACCAGACAGCTTTGGGGTCACTGGGTAAGTAAACCCTCTGCCATGACAAGGAATAACCATATATATTTTACACTGGATGCCAGAGTTTATCAAATGTATCACTTTGACTTTACTATATTACTTTAATGCCAATAACAGAAATAAATCTGTAAGAAAAGAATAAAACTAATAAAAGTATAAAATTATCATTGAATATTTGAGAACATTTTTTATTATTGTTTTTGCTAAAATGAAATATTTGCGACATAAATAATAAAGGAAGAAATTCACTACTGAACAAAAAAAGAAAAATAATGATATGACTTGAAACACTTTTCCTATAAATTTAAAACTTTGCTATTACTCTTTGGAAAATACTTATATTTTATTCATGCTGAGACAAAAAATAAGTGTAAATGTAAATTGGACAACACAATTTCAAAGGCTGAGATTTGAATTCACTTCATTCATTATATTTGCTATGCTATTACCTGTATATATATATATATATATATATATATATATATATATATATATATATATATATATATATATATATATATTATTTAATTTCTCAGCATTCTTACATTTTCTGTTTGATGGGAGTGAGAGAGTACAAAAGCTATCCATATCATCCATTGCACCAAGTGCTTTCGGCCACTTAATTAACCATTTTCAAGGGGGTTTTGTTTTGGTGTTGTTAGTTTCTTTTCATATTTTGACTGTGTGATAAGTATTATTTGTGTGGTTTTAAATTTTAGTAAGAGTCTTAATTCCAAGCCATCACATGTTAGGCATGGCTAGAATTCAAGTTGGTGACTTTCTATCTTTAAAAGCCTCTCAGCATGGCACTTTCATTGTTAAATAAGGTGAGGTTAATGGTGGGAGAAAGATATTTGATGTACAAAGCTACTCTTAGCAGTTTCAGTAATTTAATTTACATAGAACTCTTGTGTTTTTCAACAAGAATATATATATATATATATATATATATATATATATAATTATTTTAAAAAGTTTATAACATAAATATGTCATAAAATCACTACAAAAATAGCCATTTTGTTTTGACACCCCCAGCGTCTTGTTGATACAAAATGGACATTTTTGTAGTGATTTTATAATATATTTATGTTATAAACTTTTTTTAAATAATAATTATATCTGCTCTACTTTGTATTGTGCACTCTTTTAAGAATAGTAATTGTTAGTTATTGGTTATTGGAATATATATATATATATATATATATATATATATATATATATATATATATATATAATTTTACAGTACACTGTATTATGAGAGAGAAGTGTTCAATATCAGGGGGTGTGGAGTGTATGCAAATATAAATAGTATGAGCATAGGTGCAAAAGCTGGCTGTCAATATGTCCTGATGATTATGTTTTAAAATGAAACTGTCCCTATCCAGTGTTACTACCTATTTACATTCTACTTTTAATTAAATATCTATTTATTCATTTTTCTAATATTTTTATATATATATATATATATATATATATATATATTATATTCAAGCATGTTTGGTTGAATAATCAGAATATATTATGTCTATTTATTTTTATTGTAATCCTCTCTAATTCTCTGATCAACTTCTTAACATTGATGTTAAGGAAATTTTTCTTTTATTTTCATTTTTATTTTCCCAACTCATTTTCAGTCTCATCTGTGATCATCTTCAGGAGAGAATTGCTAAGACAAAAAAAAATGAATGTAACTGACAGTTGTGATTTTTGTAAAGATGCATGAAACACACTTTATTATAATTATTTTAAACATGCATGAATGTGCTATACTATAATTAATTTAAAATTAACTGTTAAATCTATGATGTTTTTACCATGTTTTTGATCTAAGGGAGGTAACTTTAATTTGTATAATTATAATTTTAAACATTTTAAAACATTGTTGCTATACTCATAACTAACCTTATTTAGTGTTGGTTGTTTGCTCCTTATCTAGAGGGCTTTAAGAATTTGAAGTTGTTTTTTATTTCCATGATGAAGTATGCACTTGTGTTATCAACAAATTATGAAGGTGGACAGAAATGTGTCTTTAAATGTTGTGTGATAGAGCTTGTGTCTGGCATATGTAGTGTAAGCCATCTTGATAATTTTGTTGTTATAAAGCCAACATATATAATTACTTTTTTGTACAATCTCCCAAAGGACAATTAAATTGATATACAATGTTGGTCTTTTACTAAACATGAGTTATTGTAGGTGATTAAGTTGCTTGTATTAAACTTAGTATAGGATATAATTAATTTTATTTTTTTACTGGGATCAGTGGGGGATATATTAGTACTTATGAGTTTTCAGGATTTTTTTCAACTTGTTTGAGATGACTACAGTAATAATAAATAGACATATGTCCAGATTATTCAACCAAACATGCTTGAATGAAGATATGCTGCCTAAATATATACTAGACCTGGCTTCTTTAATATTTCCCCTTTTCTAGCATAATTAATGCTCGACAAATGTACATATAAGTTTTAGATCAAAATAAAATTCTTTTCATTTTTCATTCAAAATACTCAAATTTTAGGAATATGTTTTCACAACATTGCCCACGTGACGATGACGTGATCATATTTAAGCGGAACGCTGATCTTATAAAAGATTTCAGTTATCTGTTTGGATTGGTATTGCTTTTATGTCCATCGTCTTTTTCATGTTGAATTGTATATGGTCTATTTTAATTATGTTTCATGAATATGTCCTGAAGATGGTCTCTTAGACTGAAACATCCGACGTTGACATTAAACATTAAAACAGCATAATCGCATATTAGGATATTTGTTTGTTTTTTCAGTATATTTTTCTTCATACTGTCAGATCTATATTCATATATTTGCTTATATATATTATATATATATATATATATATATATATATATATATATATATATATATATATATATATTTGTGTGTGTTTTTGTGTGTGTGTGTACCATATCAGAATTTATTATACAAATTAATTTTGTCTTTTTTCATAATAAAATTGGTATTAACAAACAAGTATTGTAAAAAATCTATATGTACATGATGAATATACCATGTGAATTACAGTTTATTTTATCTGTTTTTTATTAGAATCAATTATACTATACAGGGAGGCATGGTGGAGTAATGGATAGCTGCTTGGATTGAGGAATCAGAGATCTGAGTTCAAATTCCAGTCAGATTCAATACATTCACTTACGTGCTTATACCTTTGGGAAAGGTATGAATCCTTACTTTTCCCTCCAGTTATGGGTAAATAGCAGGACAGACTGGGTTCTATAACCTTGGGTGGCAACCCGTCTAGGAGAAGGAAAAACTGAATTCAAAACTGGCCTGGAGAGGGTTGGGATCCATGAGGCTATCTTGCCCTAGAAACAACACTTCTACTGCCCTATAACCCTGACGGGTCATGGGATAAAATAAAAAAAAAAATTAACTCAAAGATTATTTATCATGTTGAAAATAAATAAATATATATATAATAATATAATTATTGATATTCATTTTTTATTTCAGATATATAAAAATTGCCACGTGAAATGAATATATATTTTTACAAATCTCAACAGTAATTAGTGAGATGTGATTAAATATACTTTAATGTTTAAAATTAATTCTTCAGTATTATTATTGTTTAGGTAATAAGTATTATAACATAGCACAAATAGCTATATTATGGAAAAAGGAATTTTCAACAATATGCACAATTTTTACATATTTATGATTATTTTTTAACTTTTATCAAAAATGACATTCTTACACATGTAGTTATGGATAATATTATACCTTAATTACTAATTTTTTTAAATTAATAACTATTTGTGCTCAGTTGTTGACACTAATAGCTATCTGCTGATGTGTTAAAATTTTGGAATAATGCAATAATAAAAATTAAAATTTTATCTCTCTGATAGATGTCGAGATCTGTTAATCAGTTTACCTAAAGCAAGCCAATTAATCCACTAAGATTCAAGGAATTACTGAGTGTGAGAGAATATGAGAAAAAGAAAACATTATTACGGAGAGAAAATAATAAAGAACAGGAATTAAGAAGACAGAAGATAATGATTGACATTGCATTCAAAATTTTGAAAATTAAAGTTAACTGAAAAGCAAGAAGCTGGAAGAGATTTCTACATGTGAAAAATCTGAAAGAAGAAACTGTTAGCATAGAACTTATGGTTACATCTGACCATTTTAACAGTAAAATGATAAGATCTTTCTGCCAATCTAGTAATGCACTTAAATTCATAGAGTCTAGGTGCCATAGAGTAGAGTTCATCAGAACATTTCCCATGAAAGTATTTATAGAAAATGCATTGGGAAACTACATTACAGAAGTGGGGAGAGTGATTGATTGAAGTTGAGAGTTAAATTTCTCCTGATTTTTCTAATATATGTGAATGATGAAAAGTTCTTGATAGGCATTAGGTCAGGCAAAGAACTTTTTAGCAGCTTTTCATACTGTATTTCATGGTATATAACATATGGCCTAAATTTAGCAAGGCAACAGAGCCACTAACATGCAAGGGGTTACTGAGTGGGAAAAAATGTAAGAAAGACATTATTAAGGAGGGAGAACAATAAAAGAACAGAATTTATGAAGACAGAAGATAAACATTGACATTGCATTTAAATTCTTGAAGATCAAACTTGACTGTAAAGCAAGAAGCTAGAAGAGAGTTCCACAAGTGAGAAGTGTGAAATTGTTAACATAGAACTTATGGTTACATCTAACCATTTCAACTGTAAAATGATGAAATCTTACTGCCAATCTAGTACTGTACTTAAATTCATAGAGTCTAGGTGCCATAGAGGAGAGTTCCTCAGAATAATTACCATGCAAATATTTATAGTAAAGGCATGGTGAATCTATGTTACAGTAGTAGGTAAGTGACTTATATATAAGATATATATTTTTTATGATGAATTCAGGATACTTTTTTAATTGGTATCACCTCATGCAAGGCAGTAAAGCCACAAAGATACAAGTGGTTACAGAGTGTGGAAGAATTAGGGAGAAAAACATTAATAATGAGCAGGAAAAGGAAAGAGTAATCAGATGGACAGTAGATAGCGACTGATATAGCATTTAAGTTTTTGTAAATTAAAGTCGGATGAAACAGGTTTCACACTAAATAAGCTGTTCAAATTGTTAAATAACAACATTGAAATAAAGTAAGTTCATATTTGTGTGTGTATTTTTTTAAAATCTATGGTTTTATTTTGTAACATTTAAATGTATACCCTTTAAATATTTTGATAAGTGTGCGATGATATTTTCATTTGCTCCAAGGTGTGCTGTTGCTTAAAAAGATTGAGAAATACTGTGTTAAGTCATCTGTTTCAACTGATGAGATATATTAACTCACAAAGACAATGAATGAACTGCTTCTAAAGTTAATTTCAGAACATCAAACATACATTAATGTCCACATTATAACTTGGTTTTCATTACATTGCTGCTGTTTTTAGTTTCTTGTTCGGAACATTTCTCTTTGTAAATTTGTAAGCAATCTGTAATTAGAATTTTTGATTACAACATAAAATTTCTTGCTATTTCAGTAACCTTGGTAAGGGTATGAAACTTATAAAATCTAATAAAATTTATAAAATTGTTGCTACATCATACAAGTGACATGTCGTTTACTGTAACTCATAAATATTGCATGAAATATAAACATGTTAATAGTGCAAATATTTTCCAGAACATCTTATTTTCTATATAAAAAAAAAAAAAATTATATGAGATGCAGTATATATATATATATATATATATATATATATATATATATATATATATATATATATATCTCTCTCTCTCTCTCTATATATATATATATATATATATATATATATATATATATATATATATTAAAATTTGTTGTAAAATTTTTTACTTTCTGCAATTTAGGTTAATACCACCAATATCAATTTGTGAAGATGAGTCAGTGTAATACTATTGTATCCTATTGCAGAAATAAACTATGATCCCTGTCTTAAAAATTATCATATATATATATATATATATATATATATATATATATATATATATATATATATATATATATATATATATATATATATATATATATATATATATACATAAAAATATAATATATATCATTAAAAATATATATATATATATATATATATATATATATATATGCATATATTCATATATGTGTGGAAAAAAGAATGAAAAGGTCAAATAATCATGATACCCTACATGTATGCACATACACTCAGACAGGCGGACATGCACAAATGCTCATAAATGTAGATAGGTGAATGGGCACATGTACACACATGCACACACACTATGAAATAAATCAATGATGTGCATATAAAAAGAAAAATTAAAATGTATCAAGAATCAACTGGTGATACCCCTGATGAGTGAATGGTCAGGTCCGTCTCCAAAACTCTGGAGTTGGGATGCTTAATCTAACATCAATCAGCTAAGTTACAAACCTTTTACTTATATATATATATATATATATATATATATATATATATATATATATATATATATTTACACACACAAATATATATATATATATATATATATATATATATATATATTGCTTGCATATAAATTTTCATATTTATATATCTTTGAAGAAATTATATATATATATATATATATATATATATATATATATATATGTAATTAAAATGAGCTTCTTATAATATGTAGATTTAATAAGCCAGTTAATTAAATTTAAGGAATAAAATACCAACAAAACGACTTAAAAATATTTCTCATTGTGCTTCAATTTAGTCAAAAGACTGATATATAATAAATATCATCTATATTATTTCCAATATTGTTATCGTTCTGTTGGCTTTTATTCCTCAAAATTTCACTATCCGGCTTATTAAATCTCACACACACATATATATATATATATATATATATATATATATATATATATATATATATATATATATAGGAAGATAAATAGAGAGAATATATATATATATATATAGGGAGATAGAGAGTATATATAAATATATAGGAGATAGATAGAGAGAAAGAAAAAGATGTACTCAGTATCTGTTCACAATCACCAATATATATACTTTTGATCTATGATCAGTGACTCACAGATAGATTTCCTTTTTTGCCTGCATCCGTTTTCATCTTTGACCAAAAAGAAGCTTTACCCTGGGTACAAAGTGACCATCATGATACACTAGATAAGACATCAGAATTCCACTTCACATCTGTATGATTGATGTTCTGTATTCTTTGAGTGGTTTGCACACCCTTCAATCTAAGTTAAATGCCAATAAACCAAGATGCACAACTCTGGATCATTGTATGCACATGTAAAACACCCAGACACATGCATTTGTCTATTTTAAAGTGTGCTGTTCAGATATGGCTTTTTCATGGAGGATTTGTCAAGTTCTCATATTATTAAATGTTTTACCAGAGTATGATTTATACTCAATATTTCCAATCACTTCTTTTCATTTAAGAGTTTAAATTTTATATTTTGTCTTTATAAATACATGTTGCTGATAAAACAATGGTATATTTCCCATTATTTTATTTGAAATAACTATTCAGGGTTTGAGTGATCATGGCTCTCCACAATTTCATGTCTTCCATTTACACAAACTCATTAAGCATATTAGTTGTTCTTTCTCTCTACCCATCTTTCCTTCAGTATGTCATGTGAGTATCAGATTTTCCAAAGCTTCCTTCCTTATGTGTCCCAGAAACTTCAACTGTTTCTTTCTGATTCTAAGTGCAAGTGTTATTTTCATTCCTATTTTCCCTAAAAACTTCCTAGTTGCTCACATGCTCTATCCATGATATTCTCAGTATCTTGTATTACTGCATCTCTGTTCCTTCAAGTATTCTCTTCATCTCCGAGTATCAATTACCCAGCATTCACTGCCATATAGGAGGGTTGATATTATATCACATTTCAGCACTCTTTTTTTTTTTTTTACTATTGTCCTTTTATGTTATCTGGTCATATTCCATAACCGTTAAAAATATTTTGCATTGAGTGGGCTGAGATCAAGTTCCCATAGATAATTTTGCTTTTTCTTTCTATGATATGCATACAAAAATACCTCATTGTAAAGAAAGGATTAGTAAATTTGTCTTGTAGACCATTACTACAATAAGGAGTTTTTTTATCACCAGGTGCCCTCACCAAATTGTGGTATTGTATTGTACTAAGTTATGTATTATTAACCATCAAATAAAATTTAGAATAGTCAAGTAAGTTAAAAAAAGAATTAAACGAGTACCAAAGTACCTTGCTATGTCAGGTAGCAACATGAACTTATACCTAATTTCTAAATAGCTTGAGGTTCTGACAAAATATCTTATTATTCCACACAATTTTTTCTAAGTGTTTTCAGTATTTATTCTTTATCAAAATATATTTGAAGGATATTTCTTGATTTTCTAATTAAAACAAAGGACATACCCTTAGAAAAAATGCATACACTAACAAAATATTGTAAGTCTACAATGACAATGTACTTTACTCCATCTAGAAATCTACAATTGCAATGTACTTTATTTAATATAAACGTCTAAATGGCAATATACTTTATTTTATCTTAATGTTAACAATGGCAACATACTTTATTTCATACAAAAATTGCTTTTCAATTTACTAATCAGGAAGAGGAAGTTGAAATTTCTAGGGCATATAATGAGGAAAGAGGGCTTGGAAAATTCAATACTCACAGAACAGATTGAAGGCAAGAGAGACAGAGAAAAACAACACATAATCTATCTGGTGAGGTTGATCAGGAGAGATGGTAAAAAGTCAAAATTTATTAAGAGCTACAAAGGACAGGAAATTGTGGCAATCCGTGATTGCCAACATCCTGAATGGACATGGCACATAGGAGAACCTCAGTTTCTCTAAAATGAAAATTTTACAAATTTGAACGAGACCATTGTATCTGCTCATAAAAAAAAGACTGAACATTTTTTCCACATGAAATAAACATAAAGTTATTTCATGAGCCAATATTTACCTATGATTACTGTCAGACACTCTGTCTGTCTATCTTGTCTTATATGCACCTTTGCTACTGTGATTGTCATTCATATGGTGCCTCCACGGTCCTAATGCTTTATGAAATTTGTAATGTAATGTCATCTAACTTTAAGTCAATGTTAATACTCTTTGATGTAAGATGTTGCATCTGATATCACATACAATTATTCATGGAGCTGTAAGAAATTCTTTTCTTTTGAGCCTATACAATAGCTTCATTTCTTCTTCAAACATATACTGAGCTTGAACTGTACTTCGCATAGCAGCAATTGAAATGCAAGCTCAATGGATCAAAGATTAATTAATTAGGCTTTTTTTCTTTAGTCAATCAAGGAAGCCATTTTATCTGACTACACAAAAAAATCAGAGTAACAGAGAAATCTTATTTTTTCTGACTCCTGATACCCTTATTTCATCTTAGGTCATTGCTGTTCAATCTTTATGTGTTATCATGATTAAAGGAATACAGTAATGACATATATTTAAATTAGGTGACCAGACCTTCCTTTCATTTGACTAGATGTAACATGTCCCTTTGAACAAGCTGTTATTATCTTTTGTCTTGATGCTGGATATGAAACTATATTTTCCTCAGAGAAGCCATGAAGATTGGGACCTATTACAACCAATGAACTTAATTAATTTGAAATTATGTTGAACTAATGAATTTGTACAACAATCTTGGTTACACTAATTAAAACAATTCATGCACATACACACACAAAAATATATATATATATATATATATATATATATATATATATATATATATATATATATATATATATACATACATACAAAACAGGCAAAATGTCTGAGGCCACCCAGCATTTCTTTAAAAAAACACCTTAAAAGGAGATATCTTTGTATTTTTTAAGTAAAAGATAAAATTTCCATAAATGCAGTGTGTTTACTTTGATTTTGACAAAAAATAAGCACTCAACTATAAAAAATTCTTATACAACAGCATCAGATTTTGCTTTACTCAATAAAACCACCACCTACTTTAATTACTGCTTTATATATTCTTGGAATTCTTTCCAACAGTTTTTGAAAAAAAATTAAATGGTCGCCTTTCTAATTCATTCTTCAATCACAGAAAAAGCTCACTCTTTGGATATTCTTTCCTATCCAATTCATCCTATGCTTATTCATTTCAAGGTCAGGAGATTGCGGCAGCCAGATCATAATTTTCAAAATTTTGTTTCTTTTTTTAAACTCAAAGTAATTTTGACATAATTTAGAAGAGTGTTTTGAATTGTTCTCATGTTGGAGGATGATTTTTTTCTAATTATGTGTAAACCAGATGATATAGCATGTCTTTGAAAAATTGAATGATATTGTTCTTTTTTCATGATTCCCTGACCTAAATCAAACCTCCAGACCTTTTGATAATTGCGAAAAGGTTTTACTGAGAGGGTTAATGGTGAAAACAAAATATAATGTTTCTCATACAAAATATTCATAATTTAGTCAAATGTATTGTGGACAGATGTGTCCATATTTGAACTTTTTCATAGTAAGAAGAGTTTGGAGAAAGACTGAAAAACAAAGGAAAATACACTGCAGTTCCAGAAATTTTATGTTTTACTTTTAAAAATATCTTATTTTAGTGTTTTTTAAACAAATTTAATATATATTATTCAAATTCCTCAAACTTGTGAGTGTAAAATCATCCATAAATATAAGTAAAGGTAGCTATTTTAGCTTGATGGTTAACAAACTTACCTTAGAGACCAGTCTGCAAATTCCCAAACTCCTAGCAGTGTATTGGAAACTTCATCAGTGATGTCTATTCCTGGTGTCATTGGGGGTTTCAGTCCTCTAAAAACATCATATCCCATTTCCCATGTATCACAGCCAAGATCAATTTCCTCCTAGCCAGCTATGGACTGTGCAGTGCTTTCTGGCTCTGCTACCTCCATGTCTCACCATGGGTCAAGTCTGTGAACTGTGAACTGCTTCTGAACATCATTCTGTAGGCATTTCATTGTCTTGTTTGTTTATCCAGTCCTTTCTGCAGGTGCATTTCATTATAGTCTATGGGTTGCATTAATTGTTGTCCAAAAATAATCAGTCCTGATGTGGATCTCATCCATTCTCCATTTCAGGTTCCCCTGGGGAGTATTTTGTGGATTGTGTGCATGAAGCTTATGTAGGATCCCTCTTATTTTTTTGAGGATACAAGTTGGGGTTCTGCAAGTATAGTGAATTAAATCCTCACTGGTTGCCACATTAATAAAATCTAATGCCAATTTTATTGCAGTTACAATAAGTTTGTCTTTGTAATTTAGCCCTGAAAATGATATTGAAAAATATAGAAAGTATTTAGGTTAGAAAAACTATGGAGCCTTCCTTGATGAATTTCATCTTAACATCAAGAAAGTGGTTAGACAACTGGAAAGGATCAGTATAAAAATAAGTAGACACAATATGTTTATATTATTCAATGAAACATGCGAGAAATATATATATATATATATATATATATATATATATATATATATATATTTGGTTGGATAGATGTGAGTTTGTGACCCTGGGTTTCACGCTTTAAAATCGTCAGACAAACTGATTACTGTTTTAAAAATTTGGGTTTATATGTTAGCTCTATCTCTGATATTGAGCGCTTTCTAATGTATAGATATAATATATAAATAATTAATATATATATATTTATTTATATTTATATTCACTTTTCACATATATATATATATATATATATATATATATATATATATATATATAAAAAAAAATATATAGAAAATAGGAAGGAACTGGTTAGGTAAATAATCCAAAGTCCCTTAGTATTTTAGTTATTATTTTTTAAAAATTTTATGTCGATTTGAAATCATATTTTTAAATAAATAAATATATATATATATATATATATATATATATATATATATATATATATATATATATATTAATAGAGCAGGTCTTAAAAAGAGTCTGAATGTACACCAGAAAGAAAAAGTGCTCAACATCATATGAAATGGCACAGCTTTTTCTAAATTTGCTTTCAGATGTATAGAGTCTGACCATGACCATAAGTTTCATGTTTTTATGTAATCGTCAGGCAATTGGAAAAACTAAGATGAAAGATGCATACACCAACCAATCTCACCTGGAGGTGGGTAAAGCACCCATCAAGCCAAGATCAATTAAAGCCGTAAGCACACATCCCCACAACAAATAAAGCAGAAATATCTTGCCGATATAAAAAAAGTGCTCAATGCTACAAAGACACCCATGGCATTCACAGAAGACAATTTTTAAGAGTTGCTTATTTCTATTAATATTAGAAATCTCTGCACCATCTCAGTCGGGGGCTTTGGGCATAATATGCACTGGCCCTCAGTGGAGACTTGTTAGAAATCATGACATTATTCTGCTTTTGTAATAAGCGTACTGCCATAGAAGATTTAACATTTTTGTATCACCCTGTATATGACAGAAACAGTAATTAAATTAACAAGTAAAAACTATAAAGAGGAATATTTTCATTTTCTGACAAGAAAGCTAAGAAATATTTTAAGCATCTTGTCAAGGTTGAACTACCTATCACTACTTTCTTTATAAGTATATTTGCTGCTTATATAAACATCAATGTTAAAATTATTACTATGCATATATGTATGTAAATATATGTGTGAGTGTGTAACTATGTTGCACTTTCATACTAGTGACTAGCTGTGTTTAAGCTTATTAAAATCATGCATATATATGATCAGTTACAACATTACATAAAAGAGCCATGACTGCTTTTTGCATTGCAACATCTGTGATCTATAGTCTATATTCTCAGAGTGTTATATGGCAATTTTTACTTTTATTTACAGAGCACACTGCTTTTATATAACCTTTTTGGTCTCCTTTTTTCTTCTTTGATATCTTCCAACTCTATTAACCTTCTTTAAATTCTAGTCCTTTCATTTTTTCTTATACATACATACACACATACATACATATATAGGTATATAGACACACATATATATATATATATATATATATATATATATATATATATATATATATATATATATATATATATGTGTGTGTGTCTCTGTGTGTGTATATATATATATATATATATATATATATATATATATATATATATATATACACACACATGCATACACACACATGCATACACACACATACAGACATTTATTTTGTATATTTGTATGTATGCATGAGCACCTCTCTTTATCTGTCTTATACACACACATATATAGGCACAAATATATATATGTGCATGTGTGTGTATATATATATATATATATATATATATATATATATATATATATATAGATATACATATATATATATATTTTTTTATATACAATATATATATATGCATGACCACTTCTCTTTTCTTTGTCTGTATATATACATACACACATACAGATGTATTTGGCACAAATATACATACATATATATATATATATATATATATATATATATATATATATATATATATACATATATATATTTTATATACTGGTATATATGCATGACCACTTCTATTTCCTTATAGAGGCATTCATTCTATTTATCTCTCTCTCTCTTTCTCTCTCTCTATATATATATATATATATATATATATATATATATATAAAATAGATAGATAGATAGATATCATGTACAGCAGTTCAAAAGTTCCTTCCTTATTTTATTTATTTATTTCAGTTTTTTATATGGTGTTTCCTTTCAAACATGGGCAATCATAGCTCTCCACAACATTCTAGCCTTTGTAACTTTAAGTAGTCTTTGTTTCCTTACTGTTTGTTCCAACATATGTCCATTTACATGTGCTATTTAGATAACTTACTCACTGTTTTCCACTGCCCATCTTGTCTTAAGTGTCTTGTCAGTGGCAAATTCTTCTTTCCTCTTAATATGTCTTGGAAGTTTCAACGGTCAATCTTTGATTTTAATTATGTGTCCATTTTGTTTCCATTTTCCTTAAAACTTTCTCATTCCTCAGATGTTCTGTCCATAGTATTCTCTGTATCCTTCTGTATAACCAAACCTCTGTTGTATCTAAGACCCCTCTTCATCTGTAAGGAAATTGTCTAACATTCAAGACTATAGAGGAGGATAGATATTACATAGCAGTTCAGCACTCATTTCTTTGTTTCTAATAATATTTTCCTGTTTCTTTATATCTTGTTTAGATTCCATATTTCTTTAATTTTATGGATGCTTTAAATATCAAACAAAACAACAATAAAAATTAATTTTAAAAAAGAAAACTTTTGAAATTATTAATGTATAATGCTTTAGTTAAATCTGGTATTTTAATTTATGATTTGTAAAATTAGAAAATAACTCTTGGATCAATCTGTACACATACATCATCATCATCAGCAGCAGCAGTAGGAGCATCATCACCATCAACATCAGCAGCAACAATTACTACTACTACTACTACTACTACTACTACTACTACTACTATTGCAACTCCAATGCTTAGAAATTCATTTCCAGGACAACCATGACTATGCTATTCAACATCAATGTCCTTGACAACAAACCCCTTATCTTTCCATCTTCCATCTACTATTTTTCACTACTGAGCACCAATCAACCAACCTTTAGCTCCATCAGTTATCTTCTTGCTATGTTCCTCCCCACCCTGGACATCCATTTTTGTTGCTTCATCATTTCTATGATCAATGTTCACCCCTTACCGTTATCCCTATCATTACTCTTTCCATTAAACTGCTAGAGTTTAAGTTTCTTTTAAGTTGATTTTCATCATTCCTATGTTTTACACCTACCTATCCTAGAAGATATACACTCATTATAGATTTGGCGTTATGTATATTGTCAATGTGCTTACATATTTCTATGTTAATTAAATGCTTACACACACACACACACACACACACACACACACACACACACACACACATATATATATATATATATATATATATATATATATATAAAAAGAAGAGAGAAACTGCAAACTTTTCTGGGTTGTAATGTGGATTTTATGGAAAATAAAGCATAATATATTTTTTTTAAAAATCCACATTACAACCAAAAACGTTTACGGTTTCTCTCTTCTTTTTAATATTTGCACTTTTCTTTTACCATTGAAACAACTATAACCTCTTCCTTTTATATATATATATATATATATATATATATATATATATATATATATATAGATAGATAGATAGATAGATAGATAGATAGATTTGTTTTAATCATTTCACTTCAAGCAAGGTAATAAATGCTACAAGAACACAAGGGAGTGATAGAAAATGAGAAAACCTCGGTGAGGAGAAAAGGCAATAAAAGAACAGGTTTCAGGAAGAAAGAAAATAGTGATTGGCAGCAAGAAATCACAAGAGAGTTCTACAGGCAAGAAGTGCAAGAAAAGAAACTATTAGAACGTCTTCATCACTCAATAATTTTATGACATCTTGTTTAACAGGATTTTATGAATAATGGTAATCTTTATATATATATATATGAAATGCAAATATAAATATCAATAACTATACTATTATATATATTTACTTACAATATATTTTTTAATCATTTCACCCCAAGTAAGGTGATATTGCCACTAAGGCACTTGGCATAAAAAAGAAGCCTTTAGAGAGTAGAAAGGGAAATAAAAAGATAGGTTTCAAGAAAACAGAAGATGGAAATTCCGAATGCATTTGGAAGATCATAGGTGGCAGGGAAGTAAGAAATCAGAAGGGAGTTCCACAAGTAAGAAGTGCAAGAAAAAATAGATAGATAGATAGATAGATAGATAGATAGATAGAGAGAAAGAGAGAGGTGTAGATATTTACACAGCTTAAATTTATTTGCTATAAGAGCATAATAGTGTGGTACCAACAGTTACCAATTACTTGCAAGACTATCAACAAATTGCACAACAAAACATTCATGGCAGGTTACTTTACATAGGGATAATGAAAAGTTCTTGGACTTACCCATTTTCTAAAATCTGACCAAATGACCAAACATCACTTTTTAAAATTTATTTAATTGTTGACTAAGCTGACAATTTTTCAGCACCCCTGTGTATGCATATACAATAAGTTGGTCAAATCAGTCAACTTTTGCATTCAAAATCTTTATTAAACTTGTAGTGCCCTTTAGTAGTGGTAGCAGTCATAAGTAAATAAACTCTGTATTAGCAGCAGCTTGAATATAAAAACACATAAACTGTAAAGTAATTCTCTTTTCTTCCTGGTTCCCTTTTTGAACTGATGACATGAACTTTCCATGCTGAAACTGAAAGAGCTGTGAAACTCTTCACACTAAAACACACCCACAGTAAGTAACATATTCATTGTGTATACAATTTACTTCTAACAAAAAAACTCTTGTTTTGAACTTTACTTTTGTTAATTTTGTTTTAATAAATGTTATCTTTGTATTGCAAATCAATTGGTCAGTTATTTTTGTGCATGCAATCTTTACATCACAATTATTCCTTGCGCTAAAAATATTCCTGTAAGAAACCTTACACATTTAATTATTGAAGTATCTAATCACTAAAAACTAAAAGTACTTTGCAAAATATATTTTAAACAAATAAAAAATAAACAAAAGAGACACAAACTCCTTTTTTATGTGCAGTGTTCATTCAGAATGTAGAAGATCATAGTTCTCCACAACTTCCTGCCCTTTGCATGTCTTATCAGTATTTACTTTTTACTATTTACCCCACTTCTTGATCTACTATCCATTTACATAAGCTTGTTTTTCTCTGTCGCCTTTGTCATTACTATGTCTTGTGAGTGTCAAACTCTCCAAACTTTCTTTCCTGATTCTGCATTGCAGACATTTTAACTCTCTTATTCTTGTACAATGTCAGTTGCCATCTACTGTCTTCCTGGCACCTGTTTCTTTATTGTCCTCTCTTCACTTTTTCTCACTGAAGCCTTCTTTTTCTCTTTTCATGCATCCTAGTAGCATTATCACCTTGCTTGGGGTGAAATGATTAAAAAAAAATACAAATGGCCTTTTTGTTTTTATTTTCCTTAAAACTTCCTTGTTACTCAGATGTTCCATATATGGTATTCATAGCATCCTTCGGTAGAAAAAAATTCTGTTGCCTCAAATCTCTGCTTCATCTGTGAAGAAATTGTCCAATATTCAATATAGGAGAATCAATATTATATAGGAGTCTAGAAGTTTTTCTTTGTTTCTATCAAAGTTTTCCTATTTCTTAATACTTTGTTTTACTTCGTAAGGCATTTTTCATTATTCCAGTTTCAGTATCACATTTTCTATTTTGAAAATATAAAAAAAATTAATCAATTTGAGTGTTATCAAAGTTAGAGTCATTAGACCCATCTTAAATTAATAAGAGAAAAGTTTAGTTCATTCAATAATTTTTGCCTGCTCATTTCATTTTTACATTTGGGTTATATTGTGTGTCAAATTGACTGATGGAAAATAATATTGCATCACACTGAAACTGTGTTTCAATTTACTCAAAATTAAACTTAAATTGTAATGTAGTTGAATTACAGTAAATAATTGTATATGCAGATGTGCACAGGTTCCAAAATAAGAGCTTTGGCAAACTTTGACCATTGTGCCTGTAAAAAAGACAAGAATATCAAAAGGATGATTTTTCCCTTGACACCACTATTATTTTAACTACCTTCACTCCTCAGCAATGTTTATTGTTTTAAAAAGCAATGATTAGAATTGTAATAAACACTAAACATATGATGAAAGTGAATTTATGCATTTTCTTTGTTCTTGAGAATTGACAGCAAAAATAATAAACACTAATAACACTATTTATTAGATTGTTATTTTACACTATTATTATGTTTATTGGAATAGTTGGTAAAACATTGGCAATTGATTCAAACTTTATAAAATGGTAAAAATAAGGATTTCTGTATAGGTGATTTACCAATTTTAATAATTTAGTAAATGTTTAGAAATAAAAAATTGTTTTCATATTTATTTCTTTAGAAATTTGTAAATGATAAATATTGCATTAGTTTAAATTGTATCAGTTTTTAGAATTCTATAAATATAAAATTATTCTATAAATAAACTATCTAATAAATGTAGAGTAAAGGTAGTTAAAATAATAGTGGTGTCAAGGGAAAATCATCCTTTTGATATTCCATTTTTTTGCATAAACAGAGGTTCAAAGTCTGTCTATATTTCTGAGATGAGGTATTATGTACAGTATTTACATTAGTCGGACTATTGTCCTCATCTTTGTCGCCATATTTGTCACAATGTTTCGGCCGTTGTACGCTCCGGCTTTCTTCAGGTGGTTGGAATTTGAACTGAACCCTTTATTTCGATCACTGGGGTAGACTGTTCTAGTTCCGTGCCATGTTTGATGGATGTCAGTTATCAGTTATCTCCTGCTAATTTTCCCTCTGAAAGTTCTCCACTGCCTTAACCAGGTATTGAACTCATCTTCTTTGGGTCTGTCACTGGATCTAACCAACGCCTTTATCCACTGTGCCATGTGTCCTTGAGGTTAAGGCAGTGGAGAACTTTCAGAGGGAAAATTAGCAGGAGATAACTGATAACTGACATCAATCAAACATGGCACGTGGAACTAGAACAGTCTACCCCAGTGATCAAAATAAAGGGTTCAGTTTGAAATTCCAACCACCTGAAGAAGGCCGGAGCGTACATGGCCGAAACGTTGTGACAAATATGGCGACAAAGATGAGGACAATAGTCCGACTAATGTAAATACTGTACAGAGGTTCAAGTTTGTGAGAGCTTTATTGATAATACTCAGGCCTTCCCCATATCAATATTAATATCATATCCCCTTTTATGCGACTGTACACTTACATGTATTTGATTGCACAAAGATGTCTATCTTTCTGTGACACATTATTCCACATCTCTTTCACCTGTTATTACAATACAGCAAAATTAGTAGATGGGCTAACTGAATGAGCATAGTGTTATCCTATCATATCTCATACACATTCAATAGGGATCAGTTCTGGCAACAGCTGTTAAACATATTGCAGTGCATTTCGATGAGTATAGGTATAGGCAGGAATTATTCTGCTGGAACAGCACATCACCTTCCTATTGCAAGAATGGTAGTAGAAAACGTTATTCTGAACGTACATGGCACTGTTCAATCCTCCCTTTACAAACACCAAAGTTTGAGCAAGAAAATTTCAAATGCTGATATTCAAAGCAGGAGAGTTTTTCCACTTGGAAGATTAACAGCAGCACATTTTCTGATTACCATTAAAAACATTGTAAATATTATAAAATAATTCCATTTTAAATTCTTAAAAGGTGAAGCCACTCACTAGAAAACCCAATCAATTTGTGAAAACCCAGCTCACTTTTAAGAAAAATGATACAGTACACCAAACCAAAGAGTCGAACAAATGTACCTGTTGTTTATGGCTTACTGACCTTGAGTATGGTGTATTTTTGTAAAGCCTTTTCCTAATAGGGTAGGTGTTGTTTGTTTATACTATTATATTTTCTTAATGTTTAGAATTTTCTAGTTATGGGTTTTTATTATATGTGACGTTTCAGTAGTCAAGCAAAAAATAAATCCATTTTTACCTTGTCTGTTTTTGTATCATTCGTGATCAATTTGGTATCTTGTTTAGATTTCAGATTAAATTTTTTTTATTTTTATAATAATTTTATGTTGGGGAATGAATAATTTTTTTTCCTGTTCCTTGCAATTTCATTGTTTGGTCCTGATCAAATGAATGCATGTACATTATTCAATATTTTATATACCTGCTGTTTGTACTTGACTTTTAACATTGTCTGTTTGAAGGCATATTTGTTGCTTTATAAATTACAAAATGCATTGCCCTTCCTCTATACTTGATATTATCTCTTTCTTTACTTTTTACATACATACATATATAAATATATAAATATATATATATATATATATATATATATATATATATATATATATATATATATATATATATATATATATATATATATATATATATATATATATATAAAGTTATTTATAGGTTTTAATTTGAATTTATATATACTGTTATGCATGTCTAAATATATATTATAGATAGATAGATAAAGTGAGAGATGGATGTATATAATATATACTTAAGCAGGAAGATCTCGTACAAACATGTTTAATTGAATTCACCTCAAAAGATAGTTTATTCAGTTTTTTATAGCATTTTCCAGTTGGTGTGTGAGTAGCCATACATCCAGATCAAATTTATAAAGAAACTCTCCAAAGATTATAATGTTCTGTTCATTTTTTGACCATATTTTCAAAAATATTAATATTATCATTTATAACAAAGAAAAGATTGATTAATGTATTCATGGCATTTTAAGAAACAGTATCATTTTAATTTGAATGTATGTGACATAATTTGTACAATAGTTTGTAACTATAAGTCGGGATATGCAGTGGTCCAAGGCCAAGAGACTAGAATGATAACATTCTGACCATGAAATCTGGGTTCAAATCTCATCAGTTGATTTATCAAGAAGGTGACAATATCAACCTGGTCACACAATCTTTGCATGCAGAACCATTTAGAACTGCCTGCAGCCAATACTATCAGTTGAACCATGTCTTGTGAGTGAATTTAGGTAGACAAATTGCAACTTCTGTGGGCCAAGGTATTTAAATGGTTGGCAATTTAGTAAAACAGGAGTTGATTTTTGGTGAGTCTAGACAAAGTCATTATGAGTGAAAACAGGTGCTATGTTTCAAAATGTTAGGCAATCTCATACAAATATTTGAACAAAATTTGCAGCATTTCCCAAATGAGAAAAAAGAAAGAAATATTATTAAGGACAGAGAACAATAAAAAAAAAACAAGAATTAAGAATAATGATTGACATTGCATTCAAACTTTTGAAGATCAAAATTGACTGGAAAGAGCAAGTGAATGTACGGATTGCTCAGCCTAGTTGCAGTATAAACCACAGGTTGTCTCTGTGGGTGTTAAAGAAACGTGAATGTGCCTGAGCAGGCACCTGCAACAGGGATTAGCTAGCCACTCTCATAATCATTCCTGTCAAAATATGAATTGAAGGTCGTTCTCAACGGATTCTCCTCCAGTTCCTATCCCACGAATGCAGGTGTTCCCCAAGGCTCCATCCCACTCTATTCCTTATTTTCATCAACGACCTTCCTGACGCCATAGATTCCCAAGTTGGCATCTACGTGGACGACACTACAATTTACTCCTGCCTCAAAAACAAATCTAGTGTCGGTGACAAAACTAACCTGGCCGCTCGTCTTAAAATGGACCGCCAATTGGTTGTTAATTGGGGCAAGAATTGGCTGGTCAACTTTAACACCTCAAAAACTAAACTACTCTCTATTAATCACCATATAGATCCTTCCCTTCCCCCCATTAGAATGTCTGATAGTCAACTTCTTGACCGTCTGCTCGGTCTCATGTTGACTGCTGACCTGAGAAGGTAAAAAAATCAATCTGTTTATACTATATTATATCATATTATATATGATGTCATAAATATTTAATGATATATTTTCTTCAGGAATAGTCTGCGGTCATTCAAGTTGTTTTATTCATATGAACACAGTGCAAAGGAAGCTACAATCCTGAATGTATTGTGATACTGAAAGTTTAAACGCAATCTGTTATCTCTACTTCCTTTATTATCACCCTTCCTCTCATGACTTTTGCTTCTATTGCCCATCATATCAAGAGGTTTCATAATTCTTATGCCACTGAACTTGCTGACATCCAGACTTTGAACTTCTCAGTTGCTCAATCTCTCACTCAAATAGTAGACATCCCCATGTATTTCCCTAGTAATTGTGATGAACTCGCATTCCAACTTGATCTCTTGCTTACCTCCTGTTATGGGACCTTACCCATAATAACATAATGGACTATTCCATATGTAATAAATACTGCACCTCAAGAGGAGGCAGAGAGTTCAGTCTGAAGTCTGCAGTGAGGTCTGTCAGGAGTTTGTCAGTCAGTCAGAGCGAGCGAGTCAGTCAGTTGAATCAGAGGCAGTCCGAAACAGAGTCGCGTTCAGACAATTACTACTAAACCTGATTGTTCGTACTTACACTTTCTACTTCTCTGTATATATTCCTGTTTGTAATATATCTGTGTTATTCCATATCCGTGTTCGAGTTCTTCTTTATTGGTTCTACCTTGGACTATCACCGTGGTACAAGGAACCGGACCATAACACCTCCACACACTCATATCATGCTTTGCAGCTCTGTAACTTCCTAAGTGAAAGTCAGCATTGAAGTTTTTGTGCAAGCACAAAAATACCAAGTAAAACTACAATCTTTTCCTTGGTTCTCTCCTGCTTCTTCAGCTGCAAATAATATAAGAGATCAACAGAACTGATTGTAACAGATGTCTCTTTGTCACCACTCATAATGAGTGTAAGCGTATTCTAAGAGGCAAAGTGACAATTCACTGATACAATGGGCTACTCTATATCCTCTTATAAGTTTGGTTCTAAAGATTACTGGTAGCTCTGTAAGAGTGTACTAAACAAGAGAAAATCATTAGTCCTTTCTCACTTCAATCAATTTGAAGTGCTGTCATCTGCTTATAAAGCAGAGTGTTATAATGAGAAATTCTCTTCCAACTCCACTCTCAATTCATCGGGAGTATCTCTACCTGACTTTTACTCTAGAACAGTTTCTCTACTAGGTCATATGCACATAACTCTGTCCATTACTGAATATGTCTATCAAGCTTTAGATAAGAATGACAAATCTCAGGTTGTGGCTCTCAATATCTCAAAGATGTTCAACAGGGTTTAGCATGCTGGCCTTCTCCACAAACTCAAGGAATATGGTGTCTCTGGATGAGTATTTGGCTTAATCCAATCATTCCTAATTGTTTAATGAAGGACATGTTGAACAGACATGCTTCTAAATTATTTAAATTAATGTACAGATCTTCCAGAGCTCTATCCTTGGACCTACAGTGTTTCTGATCTGCCTCAATGACCTTCCTAATATCATTAATTCTCAAGATGACACAACTATTTACTCCTGTCTTAGTAGCAAGTCTGACTGATCTAACAAAGTAAAACCTGTCAGAATCCATCTTGCACATTTATAAATCTACCATTCATCCATGCATTGAATATTGCTGCCATATCTCTTCTTGTGATCTGACTATATATTTTCAGTTTCTCAACAAAATTCAAAGGAAGATCTGTAATGTAATCAACTCTAACTTGGTATCTTGACTTTAGTCCTTTTCACAACAATATGACATGACTTCTCTTTGTCTTTTCTACAAATATTTTCATGGTAATTATTCTGATGAGCTTTCCTCACTGGTGAATGAATTTAATTGTGCTACTAGATTGAAAATAGGTCTCATCATTTTACTATTGAACTAAGATAGATGCAACCATAAGCTCTATTCTAATAGTTTCTTTTCTCACCTGTGGAACTGCCTTCTGATTTCTTGCTTCCCTGTCACCTACAATCTTCAAAGGTTTAAATGCAACGTCAATCACAATCTTCTAAATTCCATTCCTTTATTTTCCTTTACCTCACTTCTCCTCACGAAAGTCTTCTCATTATCTTTAACTCTTTGTAACCCACCTCATTCTAATGACTTTATTGTCTTGAATGGGGTGAAATTATTAAAATAAAGCAAACATATCTCAGTATGGTATGATGTTAATCTTTCTGGGTGTAAAATGCATGTTGTATCCCATAAATACAACAATTTTTATTACATTCCTGAAACATCACTGTCACTATATGGCCAAGACTAAAAGGTTAACAGGTGATATGACAGGTATAGCAGTGAAAACAATGATCACATCATCTCAGGTTCAAAGTCATGAACTAAATCAAACTTCTAAACATGATGCTCAAAATCTGGATCACTTAGCTTTTCCAGGGCAAAGGATTATGCCTACTCTTGTGACTCAGGAGTGGCCAGCAGATAATTATCTTTATCATGTCACTTCTAAAACTCTCTCTGAGATCTTCTGATCTGAATCCCCTGGACTTCTACATCTGGGGCATTACAGACTGAGAGACCAAACAGCAGTCCTACAATAGCAAAGACTTGTTAAAGACTGTCATCAAGGACATGGTAGCCAATATAAAAAAAACACCTGATTCGGGTATGCAATCATTTCTAAGACTGTCCTTGAGGCTGAGGGTGGTTTTATCGATTTTTTTGCCCACTTTTTTTTAAGCTGAGTGTGGATAATCTTTTTAAAGAATAAACTGTTTTTTTTTCTGTCAAATATTTTTGTTTTTCTTATCTTTTGTTCTCAATTACCCAGCACCCCTTGGAGGGAGAGAGAAAAAGAGTGAGCAAGAGAGAGAGAGAAGCATGAATAAACAGTTATAAGTAAACAAATAAATATCTATTTGTAAATACATGCTCCATTATTTTCCCTTCTATCTTTTTTTTCATTATCAGTCACTGTTTAGTTATTTTTCCATTAATGCCTTCTTCTGCCTTAAACACCTCAAATCTACCAGAGACAAACAGAAATATTTATCATATATAATGTTTCTTTTTATTTCCTGAAACATTGCTTTTTGAATGCAATCAGAAACAGCCATTTGTTCAAGAAAATCAACATCCCATAATTGTCCCATTAATAACATAAACACGTTTTTATGGTGGTGATTGTGGTGGTCAGGTTTTAGCTATATAATCTGTCTCCTTGGCCTTAAGCTGAGCTATAATATTATCATGACTTGCTTTATTACTTGAAATTAAACTAGGATGCCTAAGGTTCTGAGATGAACTATATTCATTATTCAACACATTTTTTACTAGTATGTCCCTCCTTTTTATCACCAGATTTTTAGTTGATAGATTCTTCAATGTTCAAATTAAACCATGCATATTTGCAATAAAGAAGAAGCTTTAGGTAAGATTGGACCTTGCGTAGCAACATCATATTGATAGTTTCATCTCAGAACCTTGGTAATCATATTAGCCATTTCTTTATAAGGAAACATTCAGCATTCATTTAACAAAAGGCCAGTTTAACTACCAATTTCCTCAGGAAAATAGGTTTCTCGAGTCCATTTCTCTTTCAAGTATTGATGGGGACTTCCATCCTAAGTTTTTGTTTGAAATAGAGTGAAACATCAACATTTTGATTATATTAATGGAAGTTAATACTATATTTTCATGTCATGTCAGATACATTAAAAATAATGGAGGTAAATAATATCATGTCAGGTAAACCAGGTAACTGGGGTTATAATATATTTATGTCATGCTTACCAGATAATGGGTGCACGATGGAAGAAAGGTTCATTCTCTTATATTCTCCTATTTGCATTTCTCCCATTAAGGGCATGATTATATCCATGATATAATAATACCTTATTTCACGGACAAAACAGTATAGCAGAAAGAAAAAGAATGACGAACATGCTTTGTTCTTAGAAAGAGTTTTTACCACTTAGTTATACACAAAATTATATATACATATTTACACATGTTCAACACAGAGAAAGTACAATACATGTCTAGACAAAAAGTAGTGCAAAAAGAGAACAAAAAATAAGTTCTTATGCATAATATGGAGATTCTTCTGTGTTTCTGGTGAAACCATATTTATGATTACAGATTTTAGCAGGCTGGATTTATCTGCTATGTCCCTAGCAAGGACATATTCTGCAAATGGGGAAAGGAATCTTGGATTTTTTTCTAAAAATGAGGACAATGAGCCAAATATAGTTTCATTCTCTATTTGGGGAGGACATATTCCCAAAGAGAAACAGTGCCATTGGCATGTAAACTGCACCACATGAGAGCTGACTCAAGGAGACAGACTTAACCTCAGCTCGAATTCTTTGACCCCAAAAAACAACTACTAGCTTTGACTTCTGGAAGTTGACTCACTGTAGGACCGACTTCCCCATCCATCAGTATGCAGTGACATCACTAAGTGGTTGTCATGTGATGTTCATAATTTCATCTCCACCAAAGGGAGATAATCAGCTTTTGTATCCCTACAATATCATTATTTTCTCTTTGTGTTACATGTAATATTTAGTTGTTGCTATTGTTGAAAGTTCTCCAGTCATATAGTTTTTGCTATTTACTACAGTTCTTTGTGATTCTTTTGCACTATTCCATGACAATTGAAGAAAGATGGTCCTACAGGCTTCATTCACTCATTCTAAAACAGTTGTATACAGTTGACAATTCGGACATTTCTGAATGAATTTAGTGCCATGCATGATATTATATTTTGAATAGTTGAATGAAGACTACTGCTATGATATTACCACTTCTGAGGGACAGGGTATTTAAATGGTTGGAAATTTAGGAGCTCATTTTTGGTGAGTCTAGACAAAGTCATTATGAGGGAAAAATAGCAGAAAACAGGTGCTATCTTTCAAAATCATACACAATCTCATACAAATATTGGAACAAAATTTGCAGCATTTTCCAAATGGTATCATTTAAACTCATAATTTCAAATGAGACTTAAATTAGAAGATTTATAAGATATGTAATATATATTCTGAAAGGGGAGATTTCAATATTTCTTTCAATATATTTTTTTATAGATTGTGAAATTTAATTTTTTTTACAATAAAGATGAAAATAAAAGAAAATGAAATGATTTTTTCTCATTTGATGCTCTTTTATTTTGAGAAAGAAAAAATGCTGTATAAACAGCAAAAAGATATGTGCCATTTATGGAGGTGGTGCTATAGCTGTGAGTATTGTTTCACAGAGAGAATACCTATATTTCCGATGCACGTTGTAAGTTGCCTATGATTCTCTGCTCAAAGGCAACAAAAACAACTACGGGTGATAAAAATGGATTATTTACAATAATATGGAGTGAAAAAGTCATGAAGAAAATGTAAGAATTAACCCTTTCAAATGCCAAATGTAATGTTTCACCTTACATCTCTTCAAAGACCTGAAAGAAATTGGTACAACTTGGTTGGGATGCCCTAAAACATCTGACATACTTACCTAACCTAGGATCTTTGAATTACCACTTATTTCAGTCCCTACAAAATTCTATTAATGTGAAGAATTTTAATTCTCTGGAATCTTGTAAAACCACATATACCATTTCATCGACTAAATGATGCCAAATTTTAGGAGAATGGAATTATGAAACTGCCTTAAAGATAGTGAAAGGAAAAATATTGTTTTTGAACTACAGTTAAAATAATGTAATAAACTTTTGTTCTTACGCAGTAAAAGTAGTAGATAGGTTTGCCTATCTTCCTGTTCACACTGCTCCCTAGTCTTTTGAACAGGAGTAGAGGTTTATCACTGGTTTCCTGTCTAGGATTGGGTTTCTGATTCCTTTTAGTCTTTTTATTTTCTTTCATTTCCCTTAGCCCTTGCATCTTAGTGGCATTATCGCCTTGATTAGGTGAATTGATTAATATATATATATATATATATATATATATATATATATATATATATAGTATACAGTAAAATCAAAATTACCTCATATGGGGAATAGGCTATTCCACATATGAGGTACTTTTGTTTTTTTATTGTGTACTAATTATTTGCTCTGTATAATATCTTACATTGATTGCACAACTCGGAGTTGCATACATTCTGCATTCTTCAGATGCATTTTTTTGGTTAACACCACTTCTTTAATATTTCTGTTTATTGCAAGATATTTCATTGTAGAGGCAGATTATTATTGCTGTAAAAATATTTAAATGAATTTTAGTTTAATTTTGAATTTGAATTTAGGCCCAGATTAGCATTTAAGATTAAAAATAATGTTGGAAAAAAGAATTATAAATTCTAATTTAAATAGACACTGTTATCAAAAGGAATGAATAAGAACAAATGTTTTAAACTCAAGGGGGGCAACTCTATTTTTTCCATGAAAAATCAATAAAGTAATTAATAATACTATTAATATTAATAAACTAAAAAAGATAAAATAAAATTAAAATTAAGTACTAATAAAAATAATACATACCAATGAAAATAAAATAATAGACAATAAGATAAAATAAAATAGAAACATATAAATATCTAAATAAATAGAGCAAATAAAGTAAATAAATAAATACAAATAATAAATACAAATAAAAATAAAAATAAAAAATAAATAAACACATTACTAATAGTAAGACTAAAAAAAAATATATTAATAAATAATGGTAGAGATAAGATAATGGAAATAATGGATTAGCAAAAAAGTTAAATGCATTGCAGTCTACTATTAACAATAGTTGTATAGTAAAGACAGCAAAAAGTAAAAATATTAATAAAAATAAATAATATCAATACAAGTATATGAGGTCCCTAGATCCAGCTGGACTATATTAATCTGAGTCAACGTGTTAGAGTAGAGTAGAAATTTGGATCTATGTAGGCAGGTGCTCATTAACTTACTTTTTTTGTTTAAGAGATTAGGATTGTTTATAGATTTCAAGATTATTAATTCTCAGAAAGACATACTTTACATTTGTAGCCTTTCCTGCTGAAGGATTTAAATTATGTTACTGGTTCCCAGGTGATAATCAAGTTTTTATTCTCGCTTTTCAGTTTTGAGAAAAAATTTAGAGAGAGCAGTGTTGTTACTATATTTGATATTGCTTAATGTCATTTGGTGGTGGTAGAGGTGTGATTCCAATGGTTTTCTGTAGAGCCTACATAAAACTTGGCCTTTCATGACAAACTTTGAAACACATTATAGTATTAGGGTACCACCACTAGTCAAAGGATAATTATGTTATTATATGAGAGGGGGATCAATAAGTTAACAGGGTGACACCTAGTCCTTTCCTGAATTTGGTAACAGTCTCTGTGATTAATATTCAACACCAAATTAAGTAAATTGGTAAGGAAAGAGAATACATTGAAAATAATGTTTGTTGTATAAAATAAAGACTTTTTCATTATTAGACTGATGATTTATTATATGTGATCTATGCCAGGAAATACTAGATAGTATGGAATGGTATAAATCAAATTTAATATCAATAAAGAACTTTTATTCTGAAAGAAGTTGAAGTGCAGTGACCCATAATATGTACTAGGCTCATCTCAGATGACACCAAAATGTACTTTCACTCAGTATTATACCAGAACATCAGAGAAGTCAGGTGAATCAGAAAGTATAGCTTCAAGCCTCACAGGATGTCAGTGGCTGCCCCAATCATGGAAAAAGGTGACCAATCTAGTTGCAATTAGGATGTGCATATTTGGGACAACTAGATGGCAGAAAGATAAATAAGCGAAGAGGGAGGATAGAGAGCATCTCACATCAATATGAAAAAAAGAACCCCAATAGCCACACACCCACTCACCGATATTATTTAATGATATTTGGTGTTGAATAAATAATAATTTATATATGAGAGATTTATTTTTGTGTTCTAATTAGTCTTCACAATGGTAACACTTATAAATACATACATATATTTTTAATTTGTTTAAATGTTGTTTTAAACGGATCCATTTAAAATAATGTTTAAACAAATAAATGAAAAATATTAATCCATTTCCTATATATATATATATATATATATATATATATATATATATATATAACTCTTGGGGGTGAAAGTGTAAGTTTGTAAACAGTGACTGCTACTGCTATTAATGCAATACTCTTTGATAAAAGGAATCAAGTTCTCTCAGTCACTTGCATGTTTATCTAAAATAAATACACTTAAATTCGCCTTCATCCCTGTTGTGCACCAATGGCTTAGGGACAGATTCTTCGACTGAAACCAATTCAGCCAGGTTTAGATCCTAGCTAGAAGCAACCAGATAACCACACTGATGAGCTATGATACAGCGAAATAATCTGTTTGTGGATGAAATATATATATATATATATTGTTAGAGATTCTCTGATGAAGTTTTAATAAGTGTTAGATTGAAAAGCATTTCCTATTTGTTATATATATATATATATATATATATATATATATATATGTATAGATAGATAGATAGATGTGAGTGAGTCTATGTGTATGCCTGTATTGTTTGTGTGTATGCTTAAGGAACTTTAAAACCTTATAAATATTTGTTCATTTCAAACCATGGTCTGTGCTGATAAAAATATAAACATGGGTATGCTTCTTGATAACCTTTTCTGATAGCAGCTTCATATAGCAAAAGCTATAATAATCATTTAATGTTTTCCAATTATGCCAAAGATAAGTGTATGCCATGAAAAATGCATAACAACCAAATTCTAAGCACAAAGCCATAAAATGTAAGTATGTATATTATATATATATTATATAAAAAATCTTTATTGAAAATGTCCTTCCACTTGACAGTTTTGTAGTTATAGCCCTCTGCTAATGCTTTTAAACTGGAAGCAATCACACACCTCATGAGCAACAATCCTTTGTGCTTTAAACGAATTGTGACTCATTTTAACAAATGAGTTAAACAAAGATGTATGAAAGTGTGGTTTGAAAATAAAGATTACATGCAATACCACAATGTTTTATATTGAAGAGAAAAAAGAAATTTTTCTAAAATTTAACTAAAAAGATTTTAAGATAATAAACTTTGGATGGTGTGGCTTAAGATATTCTCCAACATCATTTGTTTCTTTTTTTCTAAATGTTCACCCAATACAAGATTCAAGAGCCACTCAGGTTAAAGGGCTACTGAATGAGGTTATTCTGACATATTTATAAGTCAACCATTCATTCATGCTTTGAATATTGCCACCACATCTGCTCTGGTTCCTCTCTTATGTATTTAGAGATTCCTGATAAAACACAAAGAATAATCTGCAACATTATTGGTCCTGACCTAACATATCAGTTTCAGTCACTTTTCCACTGCCATAACATTGATGTTAGTTACATCTAGCTAGTTCAGCAATAAAAATAGTGATACTTAGTTGCCAATCTAGTAGCAGGGAAATAAGACTTCATTCAATAATCCAATAATGATGCATATTTTTTATATTTGATAAGTGTCTCATCACTCCAAAGGATTCACTTTATTTTCTTTCATAGGAGCCTGGTCACTCATTAGAATTTATATTTTAGTCTTTGATAAAACTCATATTTTTGTCTTTGATAATTTACTGACAAGCATTCATATTTTTTACTTTCACAAAAGCCTGGTTACTTTGTCCATTCCATATTTTTTGCCTTTCCTAAAAGCTTTCTAGTATCTATAAAAATTTAAATATCTAGGAAGTTTTTTAACAGAAGATGGAAAATATATTACCAACATCTGTAGTCACATTGAGATAACCAAAGACACCTTTAGAAAACTAAATAAAGTATTAAGAAACAGGAAAATATTAGAAACAAAGAAAAGAGTATTGAAATTTTATGTAATATCACTTCTCCTATTTTGCAGGGAATACTGGACAATCTCCTGACAGATGATGAGGCATGAAGCAACAGAAATATGGTTCTTCAGAAGGATGCTGGGAATACCATAGACTGAACATGTGAACAATGAGGAAGTTTTAGAGAAAGTCGAAACAAAAAGGCACTTATACTTAGCATCAGAAAGAGTTGAAATTTCTAGGGCACATAATGAAAAAAAGACTTAGAAAATTTCACACTTATTGGACATATTGAAGACTAGTGATATAGAGGAAAACAGTGTATAGACTACCTAATGAGCATGTGTAAATGGTTGGCAGAACAGGGATTAGGATAGATAGCAGAAGAACTTTATTAAGGGCTACAAAAGACAAGAGATTGCAGAGAGGCATGCTCACCCACCTAGAAGTGTCTGGTCACTCTTTCTGGGTCTTATGATAGATAATTTGTCCATTTTACTCTGCATAGTAGTTTAAGTATCATTTCTGCATATACAATTTTACATTATTATAAATGATCACCAATGAAAATCCTTTAAAATATAGTGATCCAATCAAATCTCAAATGCTATTCAAAGAAATACAATTTTGAAAGTTTTGTACACTTTTATGTACATATTTTTAAATCTCTTATTATGTTTGGTGTTATTAAGTATAATTAAATCCCATTTCTTAATTTTTTTATTTTATTTTGTGAAAATTCATTTTGATATTAAAAAAAAAGCATTTCAAAGAAAATGTCCTGAAATACAAGCAATATTTATTGTTTTTTGCCTCATCTTATTTATCTCATGTAAAGCAAACATGCATCAATAGTTCTGTCTTTTTCATTCTAACATGTACTTTGACATTTAAATTCTCAGGGAATGATTATTCGTGTGTAAGATAATCACAAACAATGCATTCCAAGAAGGCTGGTAAAAATATTCCAGTCATAACTTCTAAGATAACTCCTATTATGACACCTGTTAATCTTCTGGTAAATGTATATCAAAACATTGTCGCTGTTGTAAATTGGGCAAAACGTTTCAAGCACAAAGACATAGAAAAGGCATGAACTCAATAATTTGTTGCACAAGGCAACTGACAACAAATTATAAATAATTAAAGGTATTTAACAGAAAAAAAATCAGTGTATTTTCAAGAATATTATGCACTTATCAATTATGTTCAAGTTAGAAGTACAGAAAAAGTTTCTACAATAAAACTGCCTTCAGCCTAAATACAGACTCTATGATGGCAGCTTTCTTTCACTTTGATATTCTGGGGTTATTGGTTTGCCTCCCACCTTATAACACTCCTGATGTAGCAATCAAGAGAATTTGAGAGCTCACATGCTGCTTAAGACATAATCATGAAAATTCTTGTCTAGACACACCTGGGCCATGTAGGAGGGAGTAGGGTATGGTTTCTCCTGGGTTACTTTCTTAATGCCAGAGTTTGAACACCATGTGTGACACTTTGGTTTAGGTGTTGGTATTGTGGAGAAGCCAAAATCAAGCAAGTACAACAATTTAAATATCTTGGAAGAATTTTAACATAGGACTGAAAGTGTGACACTGAAATCCAAAGTGTATTGGGATAGCGAAAGATGCCTTCCAAGAGCTATGCAAATTATTAAGCAACATAAAAATGTCATTAGAAGTAAAGAAAAGGTTATTGAATTGTTACACAATATGTGGTTCTACAGGAGAATACTGAGAATACCATGGACTAAACATGCAAGTAATGATGAAGCTTTTGAGGAAATGGAAACATAAAGTACAGCTATACTTAGCATCAGAAAGAACTGAAATTTCTAGAGCACCTAATGATGAAAGAGGGCTTGGAAAATCTGATACTCATGGGACAGATTAAAATCAAAAGGAATAGAGGAAAACAATGCCTAACCTAAATAGCAAGTAGACAAAGTTTATTAAGAGCTACAAATGACAGGAAATTGTGGAGTGCTATGGTCACCAACATCCTGAATGGACATGACATTGGGGCAAAATGACATAATCCTAGTAAAACCCAGGTCTATGACATAATCTTGGTGAACATCATCATGGATACCTACTTGGAGTCTGTACAAAGAAACTTCTCATTCTTTTTGTTTACTCTCTGTTTTTTTTTTTTCAAAGCTTCCATTGGATAAGATTCCCTTGAACCTCACATTTTGGACATGATCCTTATCCAACTGCTAGAGTTAGGGTTCATGATATCTTGAATAAACCTGACCACTTTCAAGAGAAGTGAGGATGTTAAAATTTGATACATTAAGTTAACTAGCCTGGTCCACTAAATATGTTGTACAGGCTTACTCAGTTCTTTAAGGACATTTTCATGAATTTAGTAAAACAGATGATTGTCATGAAAAAAGATCTTTATCTGAGAAAGAAATTGGCATGAATAAGTTCTAGATTCTTCTTAATATATCTACTTCATGAATCCATTGTTAACATCAATGATTCTGAAATGTTGAAATGCTGAAATCAGATGATCTTTATCTATTTTGGTTATTGTGCTAGGTATGGCAAACTTCAGAGATTTTATAGTGTTATGGAGCCATTGATTGACTTCCCTCTTAACTGCACCCCATATGTAGTAGTCCATCAGATTCAGGCTTAGAGAGCTAGGAGGTCATATTATTGGGATGATGAAATCATGGAAATTTCAACTCTTCAATTTTTCGCTCGTTTTGGTCTTATGAGATAGCACAGAAATTTTCTGGTAGGTTTATGTTCTTCCTATGCTCCTGCTCTCTATCTAAGGTCTCACAATCCTCTCCATCACCTCTTTAGAGTCAGAAGGAAAGAAATAAAGAGGCATGACATCTCTCTCAATGCTCATGAGTCTCAGAACCATCACACTTGCAAGAAACTTTATGTGCATGACCATTAAAATGTCTCTAGGGTCCCTGCATAACCATTTATCATTCCTTCACTTGATCATTTGGTCCTGATCAAAGTTTTTCTCATCAGAGAAAAGCCAAAGCATTCCAGGCTCTTTCAATTTGCTTAATAAGCACATTGCATGGATCAAACAGTTACATTTCACCTTTAATTTGTATTGAAGGTCATCACCCACAATTTATCCAATAGGATGTCTTGAAACCTTGAGCTCCTTCACAATTGCATTAACTGACTTTCTGGGTTTCTTATTGAAAATTTTCTGCACCTTTTATACAAATTTGGGTTTCCTGATGGTATTGGGTCACTTAGCAGGTGTTTGACATTTGGCTACTTCTGTAGAATCCCTGTCAGCAGCTTCTAGCTGTTTGTGAACTTTGACAACAAACAACCGTGCAACTTTCAGGAAGGGATCGATCTCTAAATCACTATGCCCTGCCTTTAAGACAATGATTACAGTATTCCTTTTCATTTGCTGAGTTAGCTTTGGTTTGTCATCATTTATCTGAAAAGAAATTATAATTAGAACAAGTTATAAAAACGTTAGAACTATGTACCTTGTGCACCCTGTTTATAAACAAAAGTTCAGAAATAAAAGCATTTTACTTAGTAAAAATAATGGGCTGCTGAAGGAAAATTTACAATAGAAAATGATAGAATATTAAAATACTGAAATAATCTTTCTAACATGAAACCATTAACTATATCATTAAACGGACATTGCATGCAATACAATGTAATACAAAATGAGTCTGGCATAAGGTCACAAGAATGTAGATTCAAACTCAATGACTATGTGCAAAGTGAGTGATATTTATTAAACTCAGTTTAGTACAATAGAAGATTACAAGTGTGGACCATACAGTGAGGACTGAACTCAAATTAGTAATACTAGTCAAATATAACTAACAGGCTATTATTACTTTCTGATACAGAGAAAAGGCAAGGTCAAGGAGACTCTTCTTGCATCTTATTTTAATTTAGAAAAAGTTAAAAAAAAACATGATGTTCTATCTGGCCAGACTTTCTGGATCAGAAGCAAATAGTTTCCTTATTTTTGAACCTGTAGATTCACTGTGTATTATAGGACCATGGATAAAGTGAGGCTGCAGTTTCAGCAAAAAAGCAGGTTTTATAGGGTGTACTTGTTAGCCTCATAGCCATCCGAGTTTGAATTTAGAGTTGTCCTTTTTCTAGACTGGATGCTAATCAAGTCTAAAGACCCCAGTCTATTCTTCTATTTAATCCATAACTGGGGTGAAGAAGAAAAAGATTAATATCTTTCCTAAGAGTATTTCTGAAAAGGAGAATGCAATGGCTTTGGCTAGAAGTTGAAATTGGCTAACCAATCCCACTTTAGTATCAAAAACTGCTACACTACATGCAAAGCTAACAACTAGTAATGGTATTGGTAATGATATTAACTTTTTCCTTATGAGGAGACATTCAACATTCATTAACCAAGCAACCAGTGTTACTTTCAGATTAAATTTATGAAATCTTTCTCTTAAAACAGTATTTCAGGAAAATAGTTTTCTCAAGTCCATTAACTGTTATTACTCTTTCCTGTATTGGTGGGGCTTACCTCTTAATCTTTTGTTTTTAGTAGTTTAGAATACCAACATCTTTATTATGTTATTATTTTCTCTTCAAGTTACATGTAATATCCATTTTAGTTGTAGCTGTTATTGAAAGTCTTCAAGTGATGTTGTTTCTATTATTTGATACAGTTCTTTGTTTGTGATTCTGAAGTGCCAGTCTGCAAGATTTCAAAAAGGATAGTCTTTCCTAAGAGTTACAGGATTTATTCACTTAAAGCTATTTTTAGCCAGTGGTCTGAGAAAACAGTTGTATTCTTTTAGATTAATGTTTTGTAGCAATTTAAAGTTTATTTTTTCCTTAGGTTAATGTTTTGTAGCAATTTTCAAAACTACCTCTGCCATAGCCTATTCTATGTTCAATTTCCTTATCTCCAATACTAAATTTGTTCTAATTGATCTATCTGCAGTATATGAAGTATTTAGTATTTACTAATTCCATATCCTGCATTTTTATGACAGATTCACGATATGTGCCATCAATTCTTTCATTCTAATTCTAGATCATAATTTCTGTTTTTGAAAATTTTATCTTCATTTCTACTTCTTAGAACACTTAGTATAGAATGTTTGATTTTTTTGTTCAAGATCATTCTTATCCCAGCTATGGATACCTATGTCATTGGCATGGCCCTCTCCCCATCATCAGTATATTGGCCTTGGGAAAGCAAGAACAGTGTTTTTTATTAGTAGATTAATATGGTATGTGGTATAATGCTTAAATGTTTCCATCTCTTCACATCTGTACTTGTATATACATAGGGCGTAGTCTAGGAAATGTATTTTCAGAGTTATCTTAATGTTGTGAGGGAGAATATTTCCCTATAAGTTTGGACTCTACTGTTGGATAAAAGACATAAAAATACTCCTACATCAAGAGGAGTAGGAGGAGGAACAGTAGCAGTAGCAGTAGCAGTAGCAGTATTAGCTTTTGCTAAAAACAGTCATTCACAGCTAAACATTCTTTCCTCTAGTTTCTATTCTATATTTTGTTTCTCTGTACCAAAAGGTAATAAACTTGTTGTTAAATTACAGTTTTTTACTGCTGTTTTTGATAACTCAGTTACAACATTTAATTTGCACACTGAGTTAATTTTACTTGCCATCTAGAAAAGCTTATCTAATTTAATAATATGTTATTTGATTGAGTCATTCTAAGGTCAGTTCTGAAAGTAAACACTATTTTACAAAGTATACTTTTCATGATAAAACCTGAAGTCAAGGTCATTTATTTTAAATGCTGAATCACTGAGACTATGAATTCTTCTTTAAATCTTTGAACCAAGATTATACCCAAGATTATACAGGGTATTACAAATTAAATTTAGGTTAACTAATACTAGTTCTAAAAACTGAACTATTTATCTTGTGCAAACTGAACAAGAGATTTAAATGCTAATTTAAAAATTTAAAAAAAAGATTAATTTTATTCTGAAAATAGTGCTACTGACGAAAATCTTCATATTCTAAAGCAGAGTTGGATTAATGATACAAAAAACTCAATAAAGTTATAATCTGTCTTATGCTAACAAATACAATCCTGACAAGTCCCAAGTTTTTATATAAATTCAGTTAATCATGAATAAAGATGAAGCCAATGTTTTGTTTCTCAATGAGAAAATACAGGAGAAAAAAAAAAGGAGAAAAATCCTGTTGCTGCCTCTAATCTAAATAAATGAGAATGGATTACCAAAACAAACAGATAGATTAATGAGTGTATAAATAAGTGAATAAAACAGTTACTTATGCTCCAGTTTTGCCTGACAGGAGACTAATAGATACCTCTTTATCTATTGTATGTATACATGCCAAATATGTTACCATATTTATATATGCATTAATGATTTAAAATTACTTGTTTGCCCACACATGTAAGATTAATGTGTAAAATCTTCAACAAATATGCATACACACACAATATATGTATATATATTTTTTAGTTGGTTTCACTTCATGCAAGGCAGTAAAGCCACTAAAACACAAGTGGTTACTGGGTGTGGAAGAATTATGAACAGAAACATTAATAATGAGCAGGAAAATAAACGTGTAGTCAGGTGGACAGTAGATAATGATTGATATTACATTTACATTTTTGCAGATTAAAGTCAGAAAGGAGTTCCACAAGTGAGAAGTGTGAGAAAAGAAACTGTTAGCATAGAACTTGTGACTACATATAGCCAGTTCAACTGTAAATTGATAAGATCTTGATGCCAGTCTAGTAATGCGGTTAAATTAAAAAAAATTCTAGGTACCATAAGTATTTGGACAGCAATCCCTCTTTTAGACAAGTTTCATTAAAGATGACTGATAAGGTGTTATGATGTTAATTTGGGGTTAATAAAGACAAACGCCAAACAACATGTAACAATAAAATGGGGTTTATTCGGTTGGTAAGTTGGTACAGATATCGCCTGAGTAGTCTATAACTAACTCAGCTCAGAACTTCTTCTACACTGTCTTTTGACATGCCACTAGTTAACGTCCTTGTTTGTAGACGAGTTCATCTTCAAGAGGGGTGGTAGGTTCCTACACAACATAAGGTAATGCAATTAAGCTTTTTATTTAATTTTTCTTGTGTTTGTATAAGTGTTTTCTTATCTGTACATAAAGTGTATTAAAAATTGTCCAAATGATCTTCATATCCAAGAACTTTCGGCTATTGTTTATGCTATTATATCTTTGATACAAATCATTGAGCACTATGTTAAATTACATATATATATATATATATATATATATATATATATATATATGTACTCATTGCATGAAAAAAATTTAGTATAAGATAATAATTTTCTCTTTCTAAGACTGAAATTATTTGAGCCTGGAATTTGTGATTTTTAAAAATATTTTGATTATGAAAATGCTTTTTCCTAACTCAGAATGACATATAATGAAAAGAACAATACATGAAGAATCAAATTTGAATTTAGAATTATTCAAATTTTTCTCTTAGTAATCATATGCCAAGTTTTTATTATGTATTCCAAAGTGGAACTGGTTCTCATAATTTATCAGCAGAGTCTGACATGTCTTTAGCTGAATTCTCCAGTTCTTAAATTTGGAAAGTTTCCTCACAATTACACGTGTCTTCATCTTTCTATAGAAATTTGGACTCTGGCTTAAATATTCTAAAATACTGATTGTCCATGAAGCATTTCTTGGACAATTTTGATACCTGGTTTGAGTGGAAGGCCTAAAATATTCCAGCACTAAGTTTTTTTGGTAGACTGATGTTTCTCTACCAAATCAGTGTATCTTGTTATGCTTTCATGATCAAATCCATTTTTACTAAGTTACAGTCACAATGGCTGAGCAGGATAGTGCCACTGTGATCTTTGTGTTCTTTGGATTGAAAGTTTCGCCTGCTTTTTACAACATCCATGTCCAAGATCGTCAATTTTTTGTTTCATCTGACCAAAGAATTGCTGACCAAAAAAATGATGCTTACCAAAAGCTTGATGAGCTTTAAAGTGCCTTACTTGGATTATTGGTATTTTCCAATGGAGGCCAGCCACATGAAAAGTTCTGGAGATATTTTGAGACTTGGTACAGAAGTGTTGATACAGAGTTGAAGGCAGCCATCATGACATTGGCCAAGCTGAAGAGGATCACCTGGAACTGGTTCATTGGAGAGATGTTTTTAAGACCCTATGTTCCCCAAGGAATCAAGATGCATAATAAAAATAATTAAATATTAGACAGTGATAGAATATTAACAAACTGGATTAATCTCTATTTCATCAAACATGAAGCCTCATTAATTTGATACTAATGCAAGTCTGGCATTAGACCATATGAATGGTTGAAACACAGAGAAAATAAAGATTCTCTTGTCTCTGGATGATATGTTGCTGCCAGAGGCCTCCAGTTCATTTCTTATAGGGGATCTGGCGAAGTTGCCATAGTTTGTGGTTACTCTCACAATCACAAATATTCTTTTTGTTTCCTTTGTCAAGATTGGATTCAATGCATACAAACATATGTTTAAGAGAAATAAATGTAACTTATCAATGATTGTCCATTAAATGTGTTTTTCATATGCCCGTTGCACCTGGTGTTTGGCTACATTTTTGCTAAAATTGCTATGATATGGTCAGAACTGTCAAAACTGAATACCAAATTGCAGCCAGAAAGGAAAAAAGCCTGAAAATACAACTCTTTGGGTCAACAGTAGAAATACTCCACTTATATGGGTCAAACATTTGGATATTAACAAAATCACTGACAAAAAAACAAAATGATACATACCCTTGACTATTGAAAGAAGCACTAAATATCAAATAAAAACAACATATTCCATTGAAGAACTCTATACTAATCTACCAGTGATTATGGACATAATCTGTGAAAGGTGAGTGGAGTTTAGTGACCATAGCTGGAAAAGCTTATACTATGGAAACCAAATTATGAGAAAAGAGGAAGACAAAGACAAGACTTTCATTGATCAACTAAGAGATGGAACTTTTTCTGTTAATAGTAAAAACAGTATGGATGAAGCAGTTGTACATTAACAAAATCACTGGCAAAATGCCCAATGAAGAATCATATGGTAACTTAACAAATATTACAGACACAATGTGTGAAAGTAAGAGCAGTTTAGTGGCCATTGCTGGAGAAGTAAACAAAAGTTATATATCAGCTTATACTATGGGAACCAAATTATGTGTAAAAATCCAGAGACAGATCAACAAAAAATTAATTGATGAAATGATTAAAAAATGGGGAAGAACTGGACAGAATTAAAGAGGACAGAAATGCTTGGCAAAATGTAGCCAGAATTGTTTGAGGATAATCAGATAGACAGAATTATTGTATATTAAGTGCTAAATGTCAGCCAGAAACAATATATGTCCATTGAAGAACTACATGGAAATCTACCAAGAGTTAGGCACACAACATGAGAATAGTGAGTGCAGTTTAGTAGCCATTGCTGGAGAATTAACAAAGAAGTTATACATCAGCTTATACTATGGGAACCAAATTATGGGAAAAGATGAAGACTAGCAAGAACCTTTATTGATCAACTCAGGGATGACTTTTAAACCAGAAATGAATTACTGGGTAGAGATACAGATGACACACATGACAGAAATGATTGAAAAGAAGCCATCAGAAGCATTTATTTGAGGATGATATATATACACACACACATAAATACATACACATACATACACACACACACACATATATATGCATGTGTGAAAATAATTTTGATAACCTCAATAACAATTCTATTCTGTTTTGAAAATGCCTTATAAAAATCATTTATATGGCAAATATAGTATCTATATATATCATATATATATATATATATATATATATATATATATATATATATATATATATATATGAAGAAATATAGTTTTAAGGTGTGCTATATTTATGGGATAAAGTGCTCAATATCATAGAGTGTATGTATATATATATATATATATATATATATATATATATATATATATATATATATATGTGTGTGTGTGTGTAAGCAAATATATGGATATAGATCCGACAGTATGAAGAAAAAATATACAGAAAAAACAAACAAAAATCTTAATATGCAATTATGCTGTATTAATGTTAATATAATGTCAACGTTGGACATTTCGGTCTATTTTAGACCATCTTCAGGACTTATTTATAAAACATTATTAACATTTGACTATATTCAATTCAACATGAAAAAGATGATGGACATAAGAGCACGGCTAATCCAAACAGATTACTGAAATTTTTATATAAGATCAGCGTTCTGTTTAAATATGAAGATATTAAGTTTTTTTGTTTGTTTTTTCTGTATATTTATATATATATATATATATATATATATATATATATATATATATATATATATATATATATATAAAAACAGATGTCTGTCTGTGTGTGTGTATGCTATTTATGCATGTCCTAACTGATTTCAATGAAACTGTACACACATATTGCAAATTTATTAAATTAGGTCAAGACCAATTTTGCAATCTCAACTCCCACCCCAAATTTGTCAGAATAATCAATAAAACTGAAGGTGAGTATGACTTTTTGCAAAAAGTTACATGCAAACAAAATTTTTACTGGATAAGCTGATGTTCTTTGCACTTAATGCAAAATATAGCTCATGTTACAAGGTTTATGAGGGATTGATAGTTTACTTGTGACATTGACTTCACACAAAAAATTGCAAAAATTGTGAAAAAATTGGGATTTTTGTACTACTTAAAATAAAAACTTGAATAACTTCGCCATTTTTTATCTGATTTTCTTCAAACAAGCAAGAAATGAGATAGTGTAGTTTTAGTCCTGCTCACTTTCCTGTATATGACAAAAACCATGAAAAACTATCCAAAAAGCCCATTTTTTTGTCCATAAAAATCTGGTTTTTCATCCAATTCTTTCCAATATTGCCCTGTAAATTACATGACACACAAATTGTCTTGCATGAACGTTTGGTTTAAATTATTTCAGTTAAGTGGATGAAATCTGTGACAAACTATGTCCAAAATCAGCTTTTGCAATTGAGCCAATAATTTCTTCATATGATTCTGTCCCAAATTGGCATTTGAACAACGTTTGATGCAAAGATTGTTTGAGAAGGCTTATTGAAGTGTTAAAAGAGAAAAGTTCCTCAAGAACCTCTTATTAACCACAGCTTTCCAGTAAATGTGCAAAGAAGGAAGTGGGGAGGTGTTCATGCATTTGAATTTGCAGTTGAATGAAGTTCTGATGCTTCATACCTGTTTTTGTTAGATTATTAGATTTGTGAACCATGCCAAACTATTTGAAAGTTATTACAGCCATAGGAAATTTACCGAATATCTAAAACATTGAAACAATTTAACCCCGTGCTACAACCACACAGGAAGTTTTTATTGATGAATTCCTTTATTAAGAATAATCAAACACTTGCAAAGGACGTACTGTAAAAAAGATGAGATAGAGAAGTAGCTTAGTATACCCATGGATGATTTATGAAAGTGGGGATACAGGCAGACATTTCTAGACAGGTGATGCAATTATACAATTGCAGCCATGTACACCCAGGCAATCCCATGTACCTCGGCTAGTGTGTGTATGCATATGCGTGTGTTGAGAGAGAGAAGAAAGCAATGCGTATGGCTGTTTATATATTTGCATATATTGTTAATAACAATCTTCTATATTATTTCTCTTGTTTTTATTTACTTCTATTAGTTTAAGATGACTGATATTGTCAAAAGTGACAATATTATCTTAGACAATTAAATTAGGTATTTCTCCGCTGAAGAAAGAGTATACTAAGCAACTTACATGTCTTATTCACACACACACACACACACACACACACACATATATATATGTGTGTGTGTATAGATGTAGGTAATGTAATTGTCATTGGTACAAGAATTGTAATTGGCTAGCAGCATTCAGATTCCAGCCTCATTTGTTGCATTAACTTTGGCACTAGTGCCATTGGAAAATGAATGTCCATCTTTTCTCCCCCAGCTTTGGATTAGGTATCAGGGTAGACTGAACTCTCAAGCATTTTCTAAGAAAAAAAAGCTCTGAATTCTAAACTATGGAGAAGGCATCGGGAATCCAATTCATTGAAAATATGGCATTTCCCATATAATAAAAAAAAGCTGTGGAGAACCATGATCACCTACATTCTGAGACACAGCATCAAAAATATATATACAAGATGATTGAAAAGTAACTCCCTATTTTATGTATGAGTGGCCAGCCAGGAATCCTGACTTAACACCTGTTGACTTTTTCTTTGGGGTTGGTTAAAGGAGCAAGTCTATTATACCAAAACAAGATTTTGGAAGAACTTGGTGTGCAAATACAAGATGTCTTTCATACCACAAGAGTTCCTTGTGATATCAGTTGACATGATTCCTGGGCAGCTTGAGAGGCTGGTAGCAAAATCTGGTGCCCATATCAAATTTTAAATAATACCTCATATCCATTTCTTATGATTAATAAATAAATTATAAGTATTTTAAAATGCGGAGTTACTTTTCAATCATGCTGTAGAATAGAAGCAAAAATATCATAGAAGTTGTAATTATCAATAGAAGTTGTTATTCCCATTTAAAGTTTGTGTGAATTTGGATAAACCTAATTAATAATGATCATATTTACTTCTTCCTAATTAAATATTGATGACAAAGATTTTAAAGAATTCAATTTATCTTTACTGCTTTTTGAAGTTCTCATATGAAGTAATTTCATTATCCCACCCATTTTTCTGACTAATATCATCTTCTTCAACACAATATTTAGACTGATATTTTAATAAGCAGTCTTTAGTATGAAGCGAACAAAATTTATTTATTTCCTATATGGCGGTGCATACTGGACAGTCATCTTACAGATGAAGAAGAGACTTAAAGCAATAGAAATGTGGTATGACAAGAGATGTCATTATTCTATACAGATATTAAATATGATATGCACACTTTTAAACACCATTGTCTTTAGTGAAAGATTTTTTATTTAATGTGTGTTCTTTCTTTTGCATAATAATGACTTCTAGAATCTTGAGTCTTTCCTTGCAGGGAGTAATGGATGTGTGGGTGGATGGATTGCAGCTTGGAATGAGAAATCATAGTACCTGGTTTGAATTCCAGTCAAATTTGTTAAATTCAAATTTTTTTCTAACCATTTCACCCCAAGCAAGGCAACAAAGCCACTAACACACAACAGGTTGCTGAGTGTGAAAAAATATAAGAAAAGCATTATCAAGGAGCGAGAGCAATAAAAGAACAGAAATTAAGATGACAGTAGATAACGATATTGTCTAAATTAGAATTTATATTTCTTATTTTCAATCTTAAATGTTGATCTGGGACTAAATTCAAATTCAAAATTAAACCACATTTCATATAAATATTTTAGCAACAATAATATTCTGCCCCAATGATAAAGTATCTCAGGATAAATAGAAACTTTGTAAAACATGAATAAAATCAAAGTTAGATGAGAATTCAATGGAATAGTAAATATATAAGAAATTGTGTTATATATATATATATATATATATATATATATATATATATATATATATATATATATATATATATATAGAGAGAGAGAGAGGGGGGGAGAGAGAAGGAGGAGGAGAGTGAGAAAGTCCCTTTATTAGTGAGAAATAGTTTTTCTCCTATTTTCCCTTAACCTGACCAAATATGAACTCTTCCCAGTTGACTCCCTCATATGTACACTTATGTATACACTCACAAACACACTTAAGAGCCATACTATTCATACCACTAGGAATATATTCTGATAAAATAGATACTTTGTATTTTTATAGATGAAAAACTGAAAACACTCAAACAGAGGAAATATACAAACACACAGAGTATTAAATACATATATACATACACAAATGGACAACAGCAAAAACTATAAACACATGTAAAACACATCCATTTGCAGAGAAAGATAAATACAAAGATAAAAAAAATGTCCCTGAAATACATACAGAAACTAACACTGATATATTTTCAGAATAAAATAACCAAATATATTGTAGTGAAAAAAGGATGAAAAAGGGAAAAATAAATAAAGTAAAAATATTTTTTTTTAAATCTCAAGAGTTGCCCAAGCTTAATTTGGT
>CAHIKZ030000413.1:535000-537500 GCA_903632075.3 Acanthosepion pharaonis
AGGGTTAACATCCATATATAATGTATGCATGAAGATTTGTAGACATTCCCAAGTAAATCTATGTATATAATTTATTATTTTTCTATGTATTGTGTCCCTTCTGGAGTGTGTGATAATAGCACTCATAATGTCCTGTCTGTTGTAACTCTTCATAAATTTTGTCTTTTTGTGATCTCTCCTAAACCCTGTTCTGCCATCCATTTTCACTAGCTCATTAGGTAGATTATTCACCATTTTCCTCTACCTCTTTTGCTTCAATATTTCCAATCAGTGTCAAATTTTCTAAGCCCTATTTTCTTTTATGTATCCTATGTATTTCTGTTCTTTCTGATGCTAAGTATGTTTCTTTTTTGTTTCCATTTTTTTCTAAAACCTTGTCAATACTAACATGTTCAGTCCATGGTATTTTCAGCATTCTTTAACATTTCTGCTGCCTCCCTTGTCTTCTTCATCCTTGAGGAGATTGTCCAGCATTCACTGCCATATAGGAGATCTGATATTATATAACAGTTCAGTAGTCTTTTCTTTGTTTCTCACAAAATTTTCCTCTTTCTTTGCTTAGCTTTTGGAAGGCAACTTTCAGATTTCAGTGTCACATTTTCTTTCTTCCATTAAAAAGACTTCCTTGTTATTTAAATGTTTATATTTGTTGGTCTTTAGTATCTCTGATTTGTAATTCACATGTTGGATGTTTTTCTTTTGCTTATATATATCCTCGACAGAATCCAGAGACAGATCTGTGATGGGTCCTGAACTGGTATCTCATCTAGAGTCACTTTCTCACAGATGTGCCATTGCTACCCTCTGTCTTTTCTGCAAGTTACTGCTCTGACGAGTTACTTTTGCTGGTTCCCAAACTGCATGAATTTAAGCCTGCTACTAGGTTGGCATCTCCATCCCACCCTTTCACTGTTGAAACAATTAAATGTAGCCATCTCTTCTACTCCAACAGCTTCTTATCTCGCACTTCCCATCTGTAGAACTCCCTTCCTCTTACTTGCTTCCCTGATAACTATAATCTTCAAATATTCAAATGTAATGTCAATCAACATCTTTTGATGCCTTGATCTAGTTCCCTGTCCTTCTCTTTATCCTTTCCTCAAACACACCTCTTTTCTCTTGCTCTTCCTCTCTGTAATCCCTTACATGCTAATCACACCTCCATTTTGCTTGGGGTGAAATGCTTAAAAAAATATATAAGTACAGATATGATATTTATGTGGTTTTCTGTATATATGTGTCTGTAGCCATATATATAAAGGTGTCATATGTCTGTTTTTAAAAATACATACCAATACTGTACCATCATTTCAGCAATGTATATTTTTCTCTATATTCTTTTTATGGATATTATTGTTGCTCACATGTTGAAATATATATACATATTTTATCGGAATAAATATATATACATATATTTTCTGCGTAAATGTATATATACATATTTTATCTACATTTCTTTCCTCAGGGATTATATTGATTATATTTGGAGTTATTTTAAAACCTTTTTCATTCTAGCCTCAGGATGAAATCATCGTAGCACTGTCTGTGTTACTATTCTGTAGCTGGTGCATAAGTTTTTGGAGAGCATTTATAAGGTCAAAATAATAGACAAGAAATCAAGGAAACATGGTAATATTAAGGAAATGGCATGTATGAGCTTGTAAAAAAAGATTTGTATAAATAAGCTGAGTGTGTAATTTAATGATATAAAGAAGCTAGAGGTCAGGACAACTATATTTGACTATATTTTTCTATTAAGGTCTTCCATATGAAAAAATGCTGATTTTTTTTCTTTTAGCCTCATATCAGCCTCATGGGCACAGATATTAACCAAAACCACTGCGTATGTTAACAGATGGAGTCATGTATATATTTCTTTGCTAAATTGGAGAGCATCCTTGCTTGTAAAAAAAAAAAATATGGCATCACCCATGTTAAATGGGTTGTAAAGAGTTGAATTGTCTATGTGGTACTCACTGCTGGGAATGAGATGAGGCAAGGTATCTAGTACATCCTCTATCCAGTTCTTGTCTATTTAGAATTAGAAAAAAATCTGGTAATTTCATGAACTGTCTGCTAAGTATCCGTCTGTTTTGAATATCTCAACTACCCATTCGTCATGTCATGGACAAGTTTTTATTTTTATTGGCAAAGCATTACAAAACACCAGTCATGTCAGATCCTCTTTGGCAGGGATTTGGTTCCAGGCAATCACAATTTTTTTTTAAATGTTAAAACTGCTACTAAACTAGAGATTTCAGAGAGTGGATTAAATTAAGGAGACTGAAATGGGGTAACTGATTGTGTTCTTAAAAGATGACTTTGCAAACTTTTTTTTTTTAATTGGAAGGGATACTTTGATAAGTGTATGAAGTCCCTTAGGGAGTATCTCAAAGGGGATTAATGTACCATTACTCAAATTAGTTTACTTTTTCATTAATTTTATCATTCCCTGACAGAACTAATATGTCTACCAAGAGTAACAGTAACACATCAACAT
>CAHIKZ030000413.1:542500-570000 GCA_903632075.3 Acanthosepion pharaonis
CACGACTGCCAAACCATCAAACACCTCACTGGTGTCGATTTATACCATGAAGAAAGACATATGTCAACCCAGACAATGACAACCCCACTCGACTTCACTAATCCACTCCACGCCTCTCTCTAGACACCAACCATGACCTTGGCCATCCAACCCAACAAATTGATCAACTCCCAGTCCTACAGGAAACACCCTTACACCTAACTGCTTTTCTTAGCAACAGTAACTAAAGAATTGCATATTCACAATTTTTATCACCTCCCACTACTATATATATATATATTTAAAAGAAAAACAGACCACTTTAAGGTACCATTATAATAATTTATTTCACCAGAGTCCTTTTAAAGGATGCCGGATCATCAGATAGCACTTCCAAAAATGAAATGAAATAAAAAAAATTAAAATTGATGGGTAGTGTAAGTTTTTGTAATTTAAGAGAGAGTGCAAAAGGGGTAGTTAAAGAGACATGGTAGAGTATAGGGAGTGATTAATTTCATATCTCTCTCAAGTATACTTTGTATTGGAGGAGGAGGAGTGACCATACCTTGACCTATTTAGACGGTTAACGGAATAATATATATATATATATATATATATATATATTTATATATATATATATATATATATATATTTATATATATATATATATATATATATATATATGTATATATATATATTCTTCACAACTCGATCAGTACACATTGAAATTTGAATCCTTGTTTCTTCTCTCACTTGCAACCATAGTCTTTTTATAATAAGTGAGTGCAGTGAAAACCATTTTTGTTGATGTTTTATGCAATTGTTTTCAAAATACATTATTAAATATGAGAAATATGTCTGCTAAAGAGCTTCTACAAATGAACACTAGATGGCATTGCCAAAGTCATATGAATAGAAAAGGATTCACAACTTTCATTCTCTGAGATAGGATGTGAGACACATTCTTTCTCTAAGGCATGCTGGGGTTAAAAAAAAACAGCATACCTTAGAAAGAGGATGTGTCTCATTTCCTTCTGGGGGACATTTCAGTCCCTAGAAAACTTGAAACATTGAATGCAACAAAGTATACAAAGTCCTAAGCTTACTTGGCTACATGCAGGCATATCTAATAATTCTAGCAAACCAAAGTATAAAGAACTCTTTTCAAATATAAGTTTCTCATAACATTTCATAGGAACTTCTCATACTTGTACATAAAAGAAAGGGCATCTCTACATACACACCTTCATTCACCCATTTTGTATTCTTACCATTTAGCTTGCTCAGGCAATAACATATGTTGTTAATTGCATGTAATTGTTTGTCTATTTATTCTTGTTTGAAGAAATTCCAACTTGTCTAATAAACTATCATATCAACAAATATAGCTCAATATAAGTTATATAGTTTTTTTAAATATTTTCAATGGCATATTTATGATGGCAGGTAAAATAAATATAATATTTTTATTAGAAATAGTTTCATTCAGAAGTGGAGAGAGTGTGTAAAAATATTTGCTTTTAATCTCTGCTATGATGGATATCACCATCACTTTTAACATTATTTTAGTCATGAAATATATTGTGAATATAGACAATAATCCAATCTTTATTTCTCTTGCTCTGTCTAAGCAAAAAAAAAAAAAAATTAAATAAATAAATAAAATTAAATAAAACAAAAAATGGAGATTCTTTTTCTTAGGATATTTTTAATAATCACATTTACATATTTCTTGACTGTACTGATTTCAAAAAGAAAAAGAAAGCAAAATCATTCTTTATTGTCAAATCTATTGATAGTACTTGAGAAATCATTATGCCAGAAAGAAAAAAATGTGTTGTGTCTAATGTAAAATAATTCATCAGACGAGCTCCAAGAGATATAAAAATAGATAAAAATTTAATTTCCTGAAATAGTAGGCATCTGTCAGTCTTTTTTGAGATTATGGAGCCTACCAGTTAATCCCTGTTGCAGACTCTTGTTCAGGCATATTTGTGTTACTTCTCCACCTGCAGAGTCAACCTGAAACTATGCTGGGAGGAAAGGGCATGTGACTAAGTGTTTAGAACATTTGTGTTGTGGCTATTAGATTCTGGTTCAAAACTCCCCATAAATTTGTCAGGAAGACAAATTAGCCTGAAGAGGTGATCCCAGTGTGTGGCATCTTGGGAAAGTGCTTGAAAGTCCAACAATGGCTTGTGAATTACATTAGGTGGATGGAACCATTTGGAAGCCATCAATAATTGTGCTAGCACAAATTCACAAGTCATTGTGACAGAGGATTTGAACATGCTGGCTTTGTTCAAAAGATTGATCATGTCAGATTATGGACTCTCTCCCAGAAACTGTAATTAAGGTCTGCTCTGCATGGTTGCTGTATAAACAACATGTAGGCTCTGTTGGTTTAGCAGGGATTTCCTAGAAATCCTGATAGATGAGTGTGTTCAGAAACACACAGTAGCCAGTCATTGACTGATACCGAGAGGACTTTATTTATAGTTTCTGGGAGAGAGTGGATAATCTGGTGTAATCAGTACACTCAAAATCTTGGTCATAATGACTTGTAGATTTTTGCTAGCACAACTGTCAACAGCTTCCAACCAGTTATATCTTCTTAATTTCAAAGAAAAGGCTTTTGTCAACATGTGGAATGGTTTTCAGGAACTTCCCAATTATGTTGCACTGGAATTGTCTTCCCAGGCTGTTATTATCAAGAAGACAACCTCCTTGACAAATTGACCATAATGAAATTGAGACTAGATTCCCATGGTCAGAATACTAACATTCTAACCACTTGGACATACGCCCATTTTATTCCCTAAAAATTTCCTAAAATATTTTTATAATTATACACATGTCCTAGCTTAGGTTTGCTAACAAAGATTTAGAAAGGTGTTTCATATTTGTAGCAGGATTGCTGATGGCTAATGAGGCTTATATGGAACAGGCAGTTTCTGTAGAACTGGCAAAGAGAAGTAACTCTATTTTTCAGCAATGTTTTATTTTCTCAGCTTTACTTCTTCAGTTTTTCTTATCAAAAAGATTTTGTTTCTTGACCAGTAGCTTCTCTTGTTTGCTGGCAGGAGTTAATATCATAAGAGATGAGGATATTTTTGAGAAGAATTCTTGGTATCTATTCATAGTATCTGTTTCCTCAGCCAGTGGACAGATATTTGTAATCATTTTCTCTCTGTTTGATGCAGATTTTGAATCAACCCACAACAAAGAAAAGGGCAAGATATGTTTTTAAATATAAAATATTTTTCTGTTTTTACAACTTGATTTTTCTCAGCATGTATGAGTGCTTGTTGAACTTCTTGTATTAAAGCTCCTTGTTTGTAGTCATTGAAATGAAATGTGACCTTTTTGTGGGTACATGTGAGGAAAAAAAAGGCAAAGGAGAAAGTGAGGAGAAAAGTGTAAATGTCACATAACTTGCTGAGGAAGAGTGTCACATAGCTTGGTGGGGAAGACAGGTGAATGAGTAAAGGAATCTCTTAAAACTGTGCCATGAACTGATATCACATGTATCCATCTCTTCTCCTTAATGGCTTGTCAGGTCTGGAAACTTTGCTTAAATACTCTCCAAAGGGATCACAAAGCATTTTTTTTATTGTCAGTGGGAACACAACCCATTGGTTGGAAAATGTTTATTTATTTTTGTAGGATTAATTTACTAACCAGAATGATGTGAGGATCCTCTGACTCAGAAAACCTTTTTTTGATATTTGATGATTGACTGCCTTGGTGTTTATTTCCATCTTTGTTCCACATGTTCAAGTTGATTACCTTGACCAGCATAAATAGATTAAAAAAGGGCAAGATACCATCTAATCCCAGTCTCTCAGTCAGTATCTGATATGTATGTGTATAGAGCTGGCTTGTGGAGCATAGGTATAATTATATGCCTCATTTAGTGCATGCAAAATTCCAAATCCCTAAAAATAGTGTCTTACTAATCAGGAAGTTAAGGAACAAGTATTATTTTCTGCAAGAATTTAATGAAGTTCAGAAAAAAATTTGAGTCTTTCCACATGGAAAGTATGCTTGTAAAAGCTTCAGATGCCAATGAGCATTGGAAATTACTGTAGTACAGTATACTAAAGTTATATTATAAAGAAACAGAATATTTGGAGAGCCATTATCCCCTTTGTCTTTCATAGCATTAAAAGAATATATTGACCGAGATGGTCGTAATAAAAAGCAAAAATATTGGAGTAAAACTAGTTGTAAATTAATAATAGAATCATTGAATATTTTCCAATTTGTTGTTCATTATCTGACATTGCAAAAGTAGTTCAACTGAAAATGTCTCTAAACTGCTTTCATCTTTGATAAAAACCAAACAGACTAATTGTGAAAAAAAATAATAGTTTGCCTTTACAAAGTAAATCACTATCTTACTCTCAAGCTGTTGTTGGAACAGGTCTATCAAGTTTCAATTCAACAAGAAATGATTGGATCAGAACAGCTTTGTACAATTCACACCTTCTTTTACATCTGTGGCATGTGCCACATATGTCCATATTCAGTGATATGAAATAATCTGGGAGAAATAAGTAGACATTGTAATTCATGCTCCACCCTTTTCCCAATGTGAAATTCTTTTTTTCTTTTTTTCAATTCTAAAGGCTCCCTCATTCGGAAGTAAATAAAAAGCCTATAGATAAGGAGATATACTTTTTACCCTACCTTAACTCGATGGGTTAAGGCTAGAGTGAATTTCCCACGTGTCCTTTTGATGCAAAAAAAAAGGCACTGAGAATCAGTTTTATGCTTCTTTTGCTTTATTATGGGGTTGGCTTTTGCTGTTATTTTTTGTTTTTTTTTTCTCATGTCAAATTTACTGACCAACTTAGCCATTATGAGGGAGGTGAATATGTAATGAAACAGTAAAAGAGTTTTAAAAAAAAAAAACATAATTTGGGAAAGGTACTGATTTGCTATCACAATTACCAGTTTAGTTATATTTGAAAAGAAAGGCAAAAAGACTAACAAATATTTCTCTGTTTCTTAAATCTGTATATATTTGTGGTGTAAATAATTGTGATTACAAATCTTCTAAATTTTTTACTTATATTGGAAACCACCAAAAACTAACTGTAGTGAAAAAAATTCTAATATTTAATGAGAAAATAGCATCATATCACTGAGATGAGGTATTATGATTATTTACATTATTCGGACTGTTAGCCTCATTTTCATTGCCATATTCACAATATTTACCAGGCTACAACAGTGTTGAACCATAAATCTTGGACAGTTGAGTTAAAGAGAAATAACTGAGACATCTGAAAGAGGCACGGCATGTAGAACAAGAACAATCTCCCATGGTGGATGAAATAAAGAGTTTGGTTTGAAATTCAAATCACCTGAAGAAGGCCGGAGTGTACAATGTTGTGAATATGGCAATGAAGATGAGGATAACAGTCCGAATAATGTAAATAATGCAAAGCATCATGTACACATATATACTAGATGTTCATGGAATTTATCACAGGCACGATTAATACACATGTGAAAACTTTCATTTACAACAATGCTAATGTACTTTACAGACACAGCAAATATTTAATGCATATATATAGAGTAAACAGATCTCAATATATATATATGGAGTATATATGGAGTATATATATATATATATATATATGAAGTATATATGGAGTATATATAGAGTAAAGAGATCTCAAAATTGATGGTACATTTAATGTGTGAAGATATGCTAAAACTTCAAGAAGTTGCTCATTTCATACTTATGTGCTTGAAAACTTGGAAATGGTAATATTAGACATTTCCTTATAAGGAAATATTCAGCATTCATTGACCAAGCAGCCAGTGTTACTGTCAATTGAAATTTATAAAATTTCTCCGTTAAAACAATTTTTTAAGAAAATAGGTTTCCCAAGTCCAGTAACTGTTATTGATCTTTCCACTATTGATGGGGTGTTCCCTTCCTAACTTTTTGTTTGAAGTTGTGCGGAAAGTCAACATCTTGATTATGTCATTTTCTCTTCATCTTATGTGCTTTCTTCATCACATTTTCTTTGAAGTAGTGTAGAACGACAGCATCTTGACTATGTCATTATTTTTTTTTTGAGTTACATCTGCTATCCATTTGCTATTGAAAGTCCTCAAGTAATGTAATTTCTTTTATTTTGTATTTAAGCATGTGGCTCAAGTTCTTAGATTAATGTTTTGGTTTTGTAGCAATTTGCCATGTTGGATGAAACTGCTAGCACAGCTAGCTATGTCCAATTTCCTTCTCTCTTAGGGTGTGACAAGAAAGCACAAAATATATATTTTGTTCCCTTAACAGAAAAATTGGATGAGTGCAAAAAGAGAAAAATCATTCACAGAGATATGTTTACATTGAAATTTGAAAGTGAAATATGATAATTTTCTCACTGAATTTTTTAATTTTCATCTAAAATTTGTCTGTAAATGTCAGATATTAATGGAAGAGCAATTTAAACTTTACTTTGTTATTAAATTAAATTTTAACACTATATTTATAATATCAGATTCAATTGTTTATGTTAAATAAAAACTGGGTGATTTCTAAATAATTAACTTTTTAGAGATAGATAGATAGATAGATAGATAGATAGCAAACAACAAACTGAGATAGATTGATAGGTAGGAACAAACTGAGATAGATAGATAGATAGATAGATAGATAGATAGATAGTTCGAGTATGGATAGGAATATGACACAATGATAAGGTAAAGAACAAGTAGGAAACAGATCTTAATTTAACATGTTTCATTTTATTAAAGCTTTGTCAGAGATCAAGATAGAAATGATAATAAAATGATAAAAGTCAAAGAGACACAGATTAATGGTATGTTGTATTTGGCTATTACTTATTGCTTAGATATGTGTCATATGTAATGAAGTAACACATAATATTCAAATATGTGTGGAAAACATTGTCATTGCTAAAGTGTATAAAAGTTAGTAAGATGCTGTATGATGTTTTGATTGGATATGTGTCATGTGTAATGAATTAACAGACAGTATTAAAAAATGTGTAAGAAAACATTCTAAATGCAGTGTGTAAAAGTTAGTGAGACACTGCAGGATGTTTTGAAAAAATTTGCTTTAGTTTGTTTTTTCATTAAAGGATCATTGATTTTCATGTATTTAGAAGAGATAAGTTAAGTTCATGAATAATGGATTGGGAGAAAAATAGTGACTTAATGTAGTTTTTAAATGTGTGTTAATAGTTGGTAGTATTGCTATAAATATATTTTCTTAATATTTTCTCTTTAAAGTGTTATGTTTTTTATTTATAATAAGGCTGACATTGGTGAAATTAAGGTTATCTCCCACGTCATTGTGGTGAAAGATGAGAGAATTTGAATATTTATCTAAACACAAGTCGCTTTTGTGTTCCTGAATGTGGCCTTTTAGATTGCGATGTCTCCTTAATGTGCATATATATATATATATATATATATATATATGATAAAAAATTTAGTTTTAAGATATGCTATACTAATGGGTAAAAGTGCTCAATAGCAAAGAAAAAAATGTATATATATATATAAGAGATAAAAATGAGATCAACAGCAAGTGGTGAGAGTCTGTTTCATGTTTCAATGCAATCTTTGGGCTATGAAGATTGTGTTGAAGACAAAGACTTAGTGTTGACTTCAGTGTCCATATTTATATTTATACATATATATGATAACATATGGTATGCTATATTTATGAGTTAAAGTGCTCAATATCAGGGATCAGTGTCAACTATTAACACATATCAACGTATGTAAATATAAAATGGCCTGTCAGTTGCATGTAAGCATGAAACAGATTGATGCTGCTGAGGGCTGACTTCAATGTCCACTATATATATATATATATATATATATATATATATATGACAGAGAGAGAGAGTGAGATAGGTAGACAGAGAGATAGTAAAAAAAATTAACTGTTCAAATTATCATGCTGGATCAGAGTTTTGCAGATATATTATTTGCTCATTTCAATGTTTTACACACACAGAGACATATATATATATATATATATATATATATATATATATATATATATATATATATATGTTCTACTAATGCAAAAGTTAATTTGTGGATAACCACGTTTGATTAGATTATCTGTTTTTTCTTTAAACAGTATGAATTACATCGCAGTTTATCAAATGCACTAACTACTGTGCATTTGAGAAAATTAATAAAGAAATTCATATATATTTTATAGATAAAAATATATATATATATATATATATATATAAAGAATATATATCTATATCTTTATATATTTATAGATATATATACAGAGTGCAATGGGTAAATTGTGGCCATTTTATATTTTTAATTTTGTGCATTCACATTGTTTGTTTTTGATTTGGTTGACTGCACAGTATAGAAAGTATTGGTGGGGGCCTCAGACTCAGCACAGAGGCTTACATCAAGTGCTTTGAGGAGGTAGTGCTGCCCTGGGTCAAGATGGTGACTGCTGAAAGCCCCTATATCTGGCAATACAAGCAGAAAAACCCAGTCATGATTGTCAGACAATTTATGTGACCACATCACCCTTACAACTAGCCACTTAATTGCCCTCAGTGCAAGCTCCTTGATTATTATCTGTGGGGCACAGTTGAGCAAGAGACCAGAAAAAACTTCCAGATGAACTAAAGGCAAGGATTATATCAGCATTCACCAACTTAAACAAGGAGACCATCCAGATAAGTTGCAGGAGATTCCAAAGTTGTCTGGCGGCTATGGTTGAAACTTATTTATTTATTCTTTAATATCTCAAGATATTTTTGTGTAATTTTTGTAAATATATCTGTTAAAATGAGATGTCAGTGTTATATTCATTTGTGCTGAGTTTAGATGGCAATTTATCCATTGCACACTGTATATATATATATATATATATATATATATATATATATATATATATATATATATATATGTCCCAAAATAATGTATACACTCTTTAAATATTAATAGTTAATAATACATTTTTTTATATGGATGAAAATATGCAAGGCAGATGGATTGGAAGAAGAGGGACATTTGAATACCCACCTAGATCACCAGATTTGGCACCCTTGGATTTCTTTTGGGGGAGTTTCTAAAAGTTTACAGCAGGAAACCTGAAAAAAACCTGAAATGAGAATAACAATTGAAGAAGAATGTTCTCAAATACCAGAGGAAATGATACTGGATGCTTGTAGGTCTATTTCTTCAAGATATGAAAAGTGTATTGAACAGAACGGCAACCAGTTTGAGCAATTGATATGAACTCATCATTATATGAACATTCTTCCATTGCCCCAAGTAGCTTTGATCTTATTAAAGTTAATTTTCTATGTTTTTTGTATATTTTACTCTCAAATTCTTTAAATGTATATTCTTTCTCTTTTATTAATCTTATTTACAAGTCAAAATGCATAAATTGAATAAGTTATAATGATTCAAAGACTGTATACATTAATTTGGGACACGCTGTACACACACACATATATATATATTAATATATATATATATATATATATGTGTGTGTGTGTGTGTGTGTGTGTGTGTGTGTGTCTTTGTGTGTGTGTGTGTGTGTATATGTGTGTATATATAAAATTATGAATCCTGACCAAATCACAATCTTACTAGCATTTCCTTTTGATTTGATATTGCACCTGCTTATACACACCTTATCCATCCATATAAATGAAAGAGTGTATTCTTTCACCTTTGTCTCTTGACTTAATTTACTCTTTGACATTTCCTGTGCTACTTCAGGTCTAAATTTCATGTTTGACTCATTAGTTTATCACCTTTTTTGCAAAAGGTCAGTTTTTGCTGGAAGAAAATTTTGGCAGATAAATTGCAAATAGAAATAGATTGTTTCAATTTAAATCAAATATTAAGGGAGGCTTTTTAGTATTTATTTTTTTTTAATTTGAAATCAATTTGTTATTGTTGTTATTGTTAAACAATTTTAAACATCATTTTGCTTCAGTTGTTATGAAATTGGCAAATAATTTCTCAGAGGTTTAAAATGCTTCTCTGTACAGATGTGAAGTATTTCCATAGAGTCTAATTTCTTTCTCAAAACATTAGTACCTGTCATAAAAATGGCATAATTTGAGCTTCAGGTAAGTGCTATCCAGTTTCTTTATTTCATCTTTCAACATTTTCGTTTTTTAAAATCTTTTGTGCTTAATGTACAAGATTGTTTTGAAAGTAATGTTGTATTTTTAGCAAAGGAATAAAAACCTATTTAAATGTAACAAACATGAATTTTATTGCCAAGAACATATTCTCTGCAATGACAAATGCCCACCATAAAACTAATTTTTGCATTTCTTATTGAAAGAATCTAGAATACTGGGGAAAAAATGCTATGGCAACTGCTAAGCAAAATTTCCAAAACAATTTGTGGAAAAAGCAAGTTTCAATAATAGTACATAGATTTTACTGTTAATAACTAGTTTAAGAAAAATATCTATAGAGCAAATCTCTAACTTTGGTCATCTGAAAATATGCCATTCTTCTGAATAATAATGTTCACACTCAGTAAAATAAATTCAAAAGAAAATTATTTGTCTGGAATATTTTATTTAACTTAACTTTATTCATTCATTTTATTCAGTTAGCATTTTTTGTGGTGGTGTGGCCACCATTCCCCTCCATTTTGCAATTGGTGTTCCTGGTGACATTCAAAACAGAATAATGCAATGGTTTGCTGGTTCCTTTTGCAATGCTGAAGTTGCCTCATCACTCCTTTCAGAAGTGAATATATTTTTTAATCTACGTTCTTCTCACTTGTGCCTGAAGAGACAGGACCTACAAGGCAGCAGGTGGTTTGAATTCAGAGTCTCCTTCGCCTAAATTGGTTGCCATCCAAGGCTTAGGACCCAGTCTATTTTACTATTTTACCCATAGCTGGGGGAGAAGAGATGCATTCATACCTTTCTCAAAGGTATTAACAAGTAAGTGAATGTAATGAACTCCACTGGAATTTGAACACAGCTCTTGAATTCCTCAATCTGAGCAGCTAACCATGGCTCCACTCAAATTAGCACCTTAAAATTTCCATTTATCCTGATCATAGTTGTCCTTCAGGTCCAAAGAATACATTGTTTTTTAATTCATCATTAGTTTTGAAGATGGTTCCGTAGATTATGTCTGGATTCACAGAGAAAGGAACAGTGGGGACACTGGAACTTGCTGGTTATGATTGTTCTCAAAGTTGTATGGTGACGCTATCCTCTTTGCGCAGCAAGTTTCTGATGTCACGTTTCTTCAAAGTTTGCAGAGGCATGGTGAAGAATGGAACATCAATGCAATCAGTCAGAAGTACACTGCTCTGGCTATTTTGGTCTGATCTTGCACCAGTGGATGTTAGTTTTCATTGCATCTTTGTACTGCTTCTTCTGTTAGTCTTGATATCTTCTGTCAGATGGCAGCTCTCCTTGCAACGGATATCTGGGAATGTGATCTTGTTCCATGCGGATAATATAGCAAGTTCATTCAATGAGAGAACTCTTGAACATTTGACAAAATTCTTTTTTAAGTAGGGAAAAGATCAGAATTCTATTTATTCAGATTATCAGATTTTTCCATAAGAATTTTATTGCAAGATCTTAACATAATGACAAGAAGATTCATGGCTTACAAGTTAGCACATAAGCATTCTGACCATGAAGCATGTGTTTGAATTCTACAATATTTGATTTGTCAAGGAAGTGACTTCTTGGTAATACCGGTCTGGTGAAATGATTTCAGTGTGTGGCACTATTTGGAAACACCTGAAAACCCTGCCATGAGTTGACCCAAGGCTTATGAAGGAAGTTGGGGAGATGAAATCTGTTCAGAGGCAAATGTTTGTGCCAGCATGGTGTCATATGTCACGATGACAGATTCTGAGCATAATTTCATTGTTCAAACTGTTGGTCATGACAAGCCCTCTCTCCCAACTCTAACTAAGCCCTGATCAATATACTTCCAGCATAAACATTGGGTTGCTCTGTGGGTATTGAAGAAAAACAAATCTGTATAAGCATGTGTCTGCAACAGGGATTATCTAGCCACTCTAATAGATGCCATAATTTGATGAGAATGCTAGATGCTTATTTTAGTAATGATAATTATGCTTGTGACAAATTAACTTTTGCTATGATTGAATTGGTTTTTATTCCTTCTTTATTAATCTAACATAATTTTTGATCAAACATTGTAGTTAAGGCTTTGTTTTTTTAAGCATCAATTTTATTAAAATCAAGGTGCCTTAAACCAGACAGAGCAGATCACATAATGAATTAAATCATTATAATTAACTAAGAACGCTAATGTATTTTATAATAGAGTAATGATCCACAAACTAGATCTAGTGACCATTACAAGTAGAGTTTGATTCTCACTAGGTGCACCACCACTGTGGTTTTGTGTTGTAATATACTAAGCTAAAAATATCTGGAAAGTGTTCTAACAGAGGACAGAAAGTGTGATACTGAGATCCAAAGTTATATTGGGATGGCCAAAGATGAATTCCAAAAGCTAAGCAGAGTATCAAGTGACAGAAAAATTTTGTTAGAAACAAAGAAAAGAGTATTGAAATCGTACATGATATCTCTCCTCCTATATGATAAAAAATGCTGGATGATCTCCTTCAAAGATGAAGAAGAGACTTGAAGCAAAAGAAATGTGGTTTTACAGAAAGATGCTGAGGATACTATGGGCCGAACATATGAGCAATGACACGATTTTAGAGAAAATGGAAACAAAAAGGAAAGTGATAATTAACATTAGAAAAAGGCAGTTGAAATTTCTGGAGCATATAATGAGGAGGGAGGGCTTGGAAATTTTGATACTCACAGGACAGAACGAGGGACAGAGAAAAGGAGCACATAACATATTTGAGTAAATGAAATAAAAAAAAGACAAAACATATTAAGAGCTACAAAGGACAGGAAGATGTGGAGGGCCATGATTAGCTACGTCCTGAAGGAACTGATGTATATGGCATAATCAAAAATCCCATCAGTGAATAAAGTGTAGAAATTTAGTGTCAGTTAAAAACAAGAAAAAAAACTAGCTTTTCTATTTATCACTTGACAATGACTTGTCTTTGTTCATTTTTGTTTAAATCATAACAACAAAGATAAGCATAATATTTTTTTAATTCTTGAAAATCTCAGTTATCAGTTTTCTCTCTTTTCTTTTGCTGGGATTGTTTCTTTGAAAAGGAAAATCCTTTCTTGTTTTTTCTGACTAACAATTTGGCAATAAACTATGAGATATACTTACCCATTGATTCGAGTTTTGCAAGTTTTTGCATTTAGATCCAAAAGCTTATACAAGAAACATGACTTAGCAGAAATGAAGCCATGTTGAAGAGTGTCTTCAGGGTGTTATCATGTTTCTTCCTATGCATCAATAGCAGAATTAGATGGAGTTCTAAGTAGCTTATCAACTATTTTTTGCACTTGTTTTATAAATGACCATAACTTAAGCATCTTATAAAAATGCTTCTATTTTATACAAACCCTTCAGCTGGTTTTGTAAATTCTATTATTTTTAAAAATCTGAATCCTCATTCAAAAATCCCTAAAGACAATTTCTTTCCTCATATATAATTATAAAAAAATGTAGCATAAAATTTTTATCCCAACTAATTGGTTATTAATAATGTTTATGCCACAAGAAAATGGAATCTACAAAACCATGTTTTTTTTTTTTTTTTTATATGTTTGGAGTTTATTTTTTAAGCTAAGCTGAATAATTTTTTTTTTATGATTCTGTACCTCCCTAACATAAAAAATATCTTTAAGAAACAAATTACAACTTTATTTATTTTGGACACTTGCTGTAGAACATTCATTATTAAGCTAATTGTACCGTGTTCAATTCTCATCAGATGCCCGATGGTTGTGGCTTTGTGTTAGACTGAGTTTCATTAACATCTAGAAGTTTCATAACAGTCATAAGCTGGTATCGTTTCATCATCACCAATTAAACCCTGAGTTTTTTTAGTCACAATGTGTGGCACCATTTCCAAATAGTGCCACACATATTATTTTTATAGATATAATTTATTTAAGTAAATGCTCTGTTTTTTAATTAAACAGTATTAATGACATTCATGGGCCTGAATATTTGAAGAATTTTGTAGAAAATATGTGCTTGTCTAACAGGCATCAAACTGTAACTTTTAATAGGAACCATCATTTGATCTGACGTGCTGTTAACCGTTCAGCCACAAAGAAGCATCTGGTTAGCAAAATCTGTTTATAAACATGCACCTTCAAAATAAAAATAATGCATAAGCAGAAAATATATTTAAAATAATTGTCAGGCTTAATCCATTTCATAATATGTTGTCATTGTTTACATTAAGATATATTTTGTGAGCAGGTATGATCAATTGAGAAAAATAATTAATAAACAATAAAATCCTGAATCACCTGATATGGTGAATAGCATATTTTGTCAGACAAAGATATTGGTCATCTGTCTTATCAAATTATAATTATTATAGAAATTTAACTGAAAACTAAAAATAAATTTTTAAAAAACTAATACAGAATTTATCCATTTGTATAGTGTAATATTTTTTTGACTGGTGGGTTTTTTTTTTATTTTTAGCTTTTACAGCCTAATTTCTATTTCTGACACAAACTCAGTCCACACCATAGTTGATAAGACAGATGACCGGTATTTTTGTTTGCTCAAATATGCTATTCCTGATATAAGGTGATTTGGGATGTTATTGTTTATTAATTATTTGTTCTGTAATAATAAATACATTGGGCTCCTTATTTTGAACTAATAATTTATTTTAATATTTTATATTACTAAGATCCACTTGGATTATATACCAATAGATTTGTTACCTTTAATATATATACATATATATATATATATATATATATATATATATATATATATATATATAGAGAGAGAGAGAGAGAGAGATTTTAATAGTGTTCTGTATTTCTAATTTTCTAATCTGGCAACCTTAATTGGGTCTCAAGTTGATGCCAAAATTTAAGTGGAACTCAAATATGCTAATCCATTCCTAAATATACTTGGAAATGTTCGCAATCTATCACTCCAGGAAGTACCTGACTCCTACCTTGCTGTATCTTTACAAGAGTCAAATTCAATCAAAAATGAAATATTGCAAACATATCTGGGCTGGAGGTGCTATATCCTTACTTTCCAGCTGTGACTGAGTTCAAAACTGATTACATGGACTTGTGGCGAAAGACTTATTCTCCACACTAAAGCCTCCTTTCCTCAGACACAATACAGCAAGTCTATCACTACTATTTTTCTATTTACATGGCAACTGTTTGGATCTGCTCCATCTTTATGCCAAATCCCCTTCATTTCTTCCATATTCCAAATATAAGGAGAAATTTCTATCGGACAGCTCTTCTCCAAGAAGTTCTACTTTGTTGAAAAGCCTCCCACATCAACACTTCCTTGAACAACACAATCTTGATCTTTTCATGCAATGGGTCAATTGTTATCATTCCTCATTATACTCATAATTCATTAGCTATCACCTCATTTGTCATTACCATTTCAACAACTTTCTACCTTTAGAGGCTCTTGAACCTTGTATTAGATGAATTTTAGTATACAAAAAAATAACAATTTCATTTAAAAAGACCAAACAGTACTTCTAATACAACCTAATGTTAACCAGGTGGTATAGTATGGATTTAGAATTAAAACTGCTGGCATATCTTGAGTTTTGTTAGTTATCCATTGGAAGTATAGCTTGATCCATAGAGATGCAACATTGTTTAATATCAGAGCCTCTTTATATTTAAACCTTTCTGATGTGAAAGATCAAAGTTCATCCAGGTGTGTTGAAATCAATTTGGCTATAAAACTGTAACATCCTATTTCAGTAGGAAATCTATTTACTATCCAGTCATGTCTAATGCATTCCTTCTCAGAAATCTTCATATTTCCCTATTTTACATTCGTTCTTCATAAAAGTACCTCCTTCTAAAATGTCTCTTGCATAAAACGTATTTTTACTTACATAGCAGTTAAAATTTTATTGGCAGCTTTGCAATATCTTTCTAAAAAAAACCAAAGAACTCCATCATTTGACTGTATTTCCACATATAACATTTTAGATAATATTTGCAACTATTGAATAAATGCTTGTAGCTAGCAGACTTCCTGCATAAATTGTGTTAGTCAGGCATTATTCACTTTTATAATAACTGAAGGATGTTCTCAAAATCTGAGAAAAATTGATAAGGGATAGTTTCATGCAATACTATAAGTTGCTACAAAACCAAACCATTAACCTAATAACTGAAATCATGTTCTTAAATAGCCTCATAAGACTGATACTTTTATATAATATCAAATAAGAGTAGATAGGTTTGCCTACCATATATGGTTACAATCCTCTCCAGTCTTTTGATCAGGAGGAGGGGTTTATCACTTGTTTTTAGTTTAGGATTGAGTTTCTGGTTCCTTCTAAATTCTTCTCATTCTCTTTCACTCCAACTAACCCCTTGCATTTTAATGGAAGTATCGCTATGCTTGGGGTGGATTGATTGAAAAAAAAATGGATGTCATGTATGGCACCAAACTCTTTCAAAAATAAGTAAACTGTGAGCTGTATACGAACTACTCTCTTAGATCAATCATTAAAAATGGCTTGTAAGTCTTAGCAAGGATAATCCTTTTTTGAACATCATACTCAGACTGTCACTACATAATCACAAAACCCTGGTAACAGAAACTACATCACTTAAAGGCTTTCAATATCAGCACCAAATGAAATGGATTGCAGCATATAACTTGAAGTGAAAATAATGACATAATCAAGATGTTGACATTCCACACTACTTCAAATAAAAAGTTAGGAAGGAAACCTCAATCAGTACTGGCAAGAGCAATAACAGTTACTGGATTTGAGAAAACAATTTTATTGAAAAATTGTTTCAAGATTTTATAAAGTCTAACTGAATGTAGCACTGGCTTTTCAGTCAATGAATGGTACATGTTTTCTTATTAGGAAACGGTTAATTTACCATTACCATTGATAACTTTTGAAAATAATGATGATAATGTCAGAAGAGTTGGTCTCTGTTAAGGGTGACAAAATGTGAAGCAACAATTTGCTCAGAAAGTAAGATACAGAGAGTATTTGGGTACCCATTCTTGTCTCTATCAATTAATGAAGCATATCAGTCATGAGAATTTCTATCATGATGTCTGGCACTGGAACAGAATCTATGAATTTATGGAATCCTGCCTTTCCTAAAGCAAACAGTCCCAGCTAGAATTTGAAACTTGTTTCACTGATTCTATTATTCAATGATTCTATTATTCAATGATTCTATTATTCAATTATTCTATTATTCAATGATTTCATTATTGAATGATTCTATTATTCAATGATTCTATAATTCATTGATTCCATTATTCAATAATTCCTTTATTCAATGATTACTTTATTCAATGATTCCAATATTCAATGATTCTATTATTCAAGGATCCATAATTCAATGATTCCATTATTCCCTTTTCATTATACCTAAAAAAGGAACAGCCTAAGATATAAGCTATGAATTGAAGATGTCAAAATCAAGCAACAACAGAAATTTATCTATCTGGGTAATATTTTAACTAGAGATGGAAAATGTAACACTGAAATCTTAAGACAGAAAGGATTAGTGAAAGATGCCTTCCAAAAGCCAAACAAAGTATTAAGAAACAAGAATTTTTTTTTAAAATGTCTGCTTATAATATCTGTTTATATTAGAACTGTTTATAATAACTTATTTGAGGTGCCGAATGTTTGTAAGGAAACATAGGGGTTGATAATCATGTTGTAAATAAATAGATATTATAGTATCATTATTGATATTTATTTATTTATTAATCTCAAAAATATAAAGATTTCCATGGGTCATAAGAATGATATCATCTGAAAAGGGAAATGAAATTGCAGAAATCTAAAAATTGTCATGGGTCAAGAGAAATAGAGTTATTGAGTGTTAGGAAAACAAAATTACAAAAAGGTTGAAGAGAGATATTAGAAGAAAAATGAAATAAAAACATTAGCAAGATAAGAAGAAAAATAAATCAATGACTTAAATAATGTTACAAAAAGACATATGAGAAAAATTAAGACATAATAAGGAAGATCACAGTTCCTAGATTTAATTAAACAAGTCTTCTTATTCTATGTGCAATGTCCCTTCAAGATGTTGATGATCATGGCTCTCCACAAATAACTCTTAATAAATTTTGTCTTTTTGTTATCGCTCCTAAACTCTGATTGTCCATCTATATGTTCAAGCTCATCAGGTAGGTTAGGCATTGTTTTCCTCTGTCTCTTTTGCTTTCAATCTGTTCTGTGTATATCAAATGTAAGAAAAATCAAAATCATAAAAACGAGAGCACAAAGAATGGAGGAAATAAAACAAATATGGAAGTTTAGGAAATGACAAGAATTCCTACAGAAGGCAGTAAAAAAAAACAAGGATAAAGGAATAAACATTAACTGCAGGAAGATGAAAATATGTAGTCAGCTGTAAAATGAACAGCCCAACATGCAAATTACAAATTTCTTCTTCTCCTTTATCTGTTGTGTCCCCTCAGAGTGTAGGCAACCATGACTTTTCACAAATTCCTGTTCCCTGTAGCTCTTAATAAAATCTGTCTTTCTGATATTTCTCGTTAGATCTGTTCCACCATGGCCTTTATTCAAATTCATTAAGTATGTTATGCATCGTTTTCCTCTGTCCCTCTTTTCCCTCTCAAGTACAATAACTTAAATATCAGGGAAGTTTTTTTATCAAGAGATAAAACATGTGACATCAAAATCCAAGCACACATTGGATTAGCAAAAGATGTCTTCCAAAAACTAAGCAAAGTACTGAGAAAAAGGAAAATTTTGTTAGAAACAAAGAAAAAGAGCAATGCTGAACTCTTATGAAAAATCAATCCTCCTTTATGATAGGGAATGCTGAACAATTTTGTTAGAAAGAAAGAAAAGTGTGCTGAACTGCTATGTAATATTTAATCTCCTATATTGCAGTGAATATCGGACAATATCTTCATGCTTTTCATAAACTAAGCAAAGTATTAAGAGATAGGAAAATGTCCTTAGAAACAAAGGAAAGAGTGTTGAACTACTATGTAATATCTAATCTCCTATATGGCAGGGAATTCTGGACAATCTTATCATGCCTTTCATAAACTAAGCAAAGTATTAAGAGATAGGAAAATGTCATTAGAAACAAAGAAAAAAGTGCTGAACTGCTATTCAATATCAATCCTCCTAGAAGGCAGTAAATGCTGGACAATTTCCTCACAGATGAAAAGAAGACTTGAGGCAATAGAAATATGGTTCTATAAAATGATGCTGAGAATACTGTAGACATTGTATACTTACACTTTCTTCTCTCTCACTACTTGCTTGCAGAATTCTCTACCAGCTTCTTACTTTCAAGTCAACTTTGATCTTCAAAAATGTAAATGCAGTGCTAATCATTATCTTCTTAATTTCTGTTCTTTTATGGTTCTCTCTCCTTTTTTTTCATAGTCTCTAACACTCCCCTTGCTCCTTGCATCTTAGTGACCTTGTTACATTGCTTGGGGTAAAATGATTAAAAAAACAAATTTGCTATATAGATGCCAAAATCAAACAAATACTGAAGTTTTAATATATGGGTAGTGTTTGAGCAGAGGATGGAAAATGTGACACCAAAATCCAAAGGAACATTGATAGAGCAAAAGATGTCTTCCAAAAACTAAGCAAAGTACTAAGAAAAAGGAAAATCTTGTTAGAAACAAAGAAAAAGAAGAATACTGAACTGTTATGAAAAATCAATCCTCCTTTATGACAGGGAATGCTGAACAATTTCCTTACAGATGAAGAGGAAATTTAAGGCAACTGAGATGTGGTTCTACAGATGGATACTGATAATACTATGAATGGAACTTATGAGCAACATGGAAGTTTTAAGGAAAATGGGAAAAATTAGTTATGTCTCATGTGACTGACCGGTAGAGGAGTCACTCCTCTGCCTGTAGTATTAGCTCAAGCAGGAAGGGCTCATTCCTACAGGTAGTGAGCTGGGGTTCTTGCCTGGTTTCTGAAGCATCCTCCAAATGGAGAAGTGCCAAGAGGACTTGAGAATTTTTCCATGATGTTGCCGATAAACCTATATTAAGCACAAATTTTGTGTCCCATTTTGTTGCATCGTGGATGTACATCTAATTATAATGGTGACTGTAGAACCAATACTTACTGCAATCCCTACTAGAAATATCATAGCTAACTACAATCCCTATTTGAAATATCATAACATTACTTAATAAGCACATGCAAATGGATGACAGACCAGTGCTTGTGAAGAATAATAAGAGGACAAACATTGCTTAGTGTGACAAAGTATAGGAAGTTGTGGAGAGCTATGCTCACCATATACTATACCACTGTATCTATGCATAGTAAGATGGTTGGTTATTTTTGTTTCGTAGCATATCAACATATATTTGATGCCGAAATCTAAATATTTTGATGCCATTTTATTTTATTTTATTGAGATAATAAGGGTTTTAGTGATACGTGTTTTACTATTTAATCCATAGTTGGGGAGAATTGTAGGATTCATACCTTACCCAAAGGTATTTGTGCATAAGTGAATATAACAAACTCAAATTGAATTGGAACTTGGTTCTATCCATTATACCAGCTGCACATCCAGGTTTGCAGCATCTGGTATTCCCAAGCAGTCACCCATCTAGCTACTGACCAGGGTCAATGTTGCTTAACTTCAGGGATTTTTACAGGAATCAGTTTTTCAACATGATGTGGCTGTAAACCTATGCATAGTAAGATTAATATTACATTGCTGTCAGCTTCTTATAATTGTTAGTAGTAGTAGTAACTTCAGCATTTTGTTTTCCCTTGTCAAACATTTTTTGCATAGATCATAAAAAGCTACCAGCTGTGAAGTGTGTATTTATTTTTAAATATTCCTTTTTTTATTCTGTCTTATTGTAATGTTCTAACATTACATAAGTGACCCTGTTTTCAAACTACTGACATTTCTCTCGGAGTCTTGCCTGCAATCAATCATATAACCTCTACTTATTTTTTATTACAGTCTGCTTTATAGCCCTTATTCTAATCCTTTTTAGCCATCCCCACATTTCCTATGTTGTCCTATTTATTTTATTCTGTACCTCCTCCTATATAACAATTTAATCTTTTTTCTTCTACTGAGGCAAATCATGGTCATATCCATTTGCTCTTACTGTTGATAAACATAGTCAATAAAGAGGCCATGGACAGAACTTGAAAGGGTTAATGCCATATTTGAACTTGCACTTAACTCACCCAATACTGACAGCAATGATCATTTGTTCTCATAAAGATAGCACAATGGCTAGTGTACTGAAAACAAAGTCTATGGTTCAAACTATATCAGATGTGCATCTGTTGAAATTTTTAATGTTAGGACATACCATGTCACTTCCATAGAGTCAAATCACCCTCATTTTCTTGGTTTCCAAATATAAAGAAAATGTTCTACCTGGACAGCTTTTTCCCAAGAACTGCTACTTTGTGGCTTTTCTGAACACTACACACTTAACCTCCTCAAGTTAATAATTGTCGATACTCTTTAGTCTCTTAATCTCCACTTCCGACCACTTTTTCTTTCACTTATAATGTCATGCTTCATTCATCATTACCATTCCAACTGTAATCCTTTCGTGTGGCTCTTGAGCCAAGTTTTGGCTGACATTCAGTAAAAAATGTAACCATGAAGTAATGATTAGCAGAAGAGTTTTGTCAGTCTTTACTACTAATCTAAGTAAGGTCCTAATTTGTTACCACACACCTGTGGGTTTGTCTTGTACAAGGGTGGATCAATAAAACTGTAGAACCTATTGTTATTTCTGTGGCAAATGTTCAGATGAGCTCTATTCTTTAACTCAATAACTTCAGAATTTTACAGCTAGGAGACACCAGGCTACTTCCATTAAGTCAAATCAACTTGAAAGGGCTAAAGCCATTTTGATCTTATACTTTTGAACTCACCTAGAACTGAGGGCAAAGATTATTAACTTACTACTCGGACACACCATGTTACTTGCAGAAGTCAAATTCCCTTCAATTCCTCCATATTCCAAATACAAAAAGAAATTTTCCCAGGAACAGATGCCAGCAAGAATGCTTCCCTGAATGCTACAATGTTAACATCTTCTAAGGTCAATTATCTCTTCTTATTATTTTCATGATCTCACTTCCCACTGTTTCCTCTTTCATTCACATCACACCTAATTCATCATAATCATTTTACCAGACCAAACATCTATCTTGAGTAACTCGGTGAATATTAATATAAGAAAAATATGTTTAACTCAAAACCCTAAGGTTCAAACTATTATAAAAGCATTTAAAAAAAAATAATATCACCCCATGAAAAGCAGTAAAGCCACTAAGACACAAGGGGTTACTGAGTGTGGAAGAACAAGAAAAAAGAGAAACACTAGGGAGTGATAAGAATTGAAATCAAGTAAGTAGATAATGATTGACATTACATTTAAATTTTTGAAGATCCAAAATTGGCTGGAAAGCATCAAGCTTTAAGAAAATTCCACAAAAGAGAAGTGTGAGAAAATAAACTGTTAGCATAGAATTTACAGTTACATCTTGTTAATTCAACTGTAAAATAATGAGACTTTATTGCCAATCTAGGACTGTGCTTAAATTCATAAAGTTTAGGTACTATGGCAAAAAGGTCATCTGAACAATTATCATAAAAGTATTTATAGAAAAAGCACAAGGAAGATATATTACAGCAGTTGGAAAGTTATTGAAACTGAGATGCAAGGTCAGCACCAATAATATTGCTAATTCTTCTTTGAATTTTATTAAGAATCTCTAAACATAGAGCAGGAATACCAGACCAGATGCGGCAGCAATATTCAAAGCATGACCAAATGGTAGACTTATAAATATGAAAGATAGATTCTGGAGAGAAAAATTGTCTTGCATGACACATTGAACAGACTTTCTTAGCAGCAGATCTAGCAATGAATTCAATATAGTTTTTCCAATTCATACCAGCCAAGAATGTTAGACTGAGAAGGTACAATGAGACACTTTTGTGGAGGTTAGCATCAGCTATACTGATTGGAAGTAGGAAGGGGTTTTTCAGGTGATTAATAAAGAGAAGTTTTGTTTTTTAGGCATCAAAATTAACAAGCTATTCCTTGTTCGAGTTAATAACAGGCTGTAGGTCATTTTTTAGATCACCTTGATAAGACTTATTATCAAGAGAGGAGTAAATGTGTAAATCATAAGCATAGATACCAAGTTGAGAAGTTATGTCATCAGGAAGGTCATTGATGAAAATTAGGAACAAATTAGGTGCAAGAATAGTGGCCATGGTGGGCATTTGCATTAGTACAAAAAGATCTAGAAGAGTGGCTATTCAGGACAACTTCTATTTTGCAATTAAATAAGAAAGATTGAATCAGTTCAAAAATTTGATTTGGAGATTTTGAATGAATCCATTGTGCAAATGTGGACTATGAATTTAATATTTAAGAAACAGGAAAATTTCATTAGAAACAATGAAAAGAGCACTCAAATGCTATATAACAAGAATCGGCAACTTTTTGCTAACTATATGCCAGTTTAGGGTTTTAAAATCATTCAGTGTATCAACAGCATACATATTTTTATACATCAAGGTCAATAAACCTGTTCTACAATATATTTTATATAGTAACATATAGTATATATACTTAAGTATATATTAAAATTGAAACTGCTAAATATCTTCTTTGCATTTAATAGTTATTGGTTTGGATTTCGTGATGTCATTTGCTGCAGCGTGCCATTGGAAATTGCTTAGCATGCCACATGTGGCATGCATGCCATAGGTTGCCGATCCCTGTTATATAATATTAATGCTGCTGTATAGGACTAACCATAAATTGTGAGGTGACAGAATGTATGGTTGACAGCAAGACGAATAGCTCAGGATGTGAGCTACAATCTGGAGATGTCAAAATAGAGCAAGTATGAAAACTTAAATATTTGGGATGTGTTTTAAAAGAGGATGAAAAATGTGACACAGAAATAAAAAAGGTGCACTGGAATATTAAATGTCTTCCAAAAGGTAAGCAAAGTATTAAGATACAGGAAAATTTAATTACAAAAAGAAATGAGCCCTCTTATATGGTAGTGAATGCTGGATAATTTAATGACATGCATTTTCTTTAATAAGACTTTTGATGTTCAAGGCTAGTAGGGGTGTCTACTTCTGTTTCTGTGCTGTGTCCCTTCAGAATGTAGGTGATCATGGCCCTCCACATATTCCTGTTCATTGTATCTATTAATAATTTTTGTCTTTTTGTTATTTCTCACAAACCCTATTCTACCATCCATTTGCTTGAGCTCATCAAGTATGTTACAGACTGCTTTCCTTTGTCCTTCTTTCCCTCAATCTGTCATGTGAGTATCATATTCTCCAAGCCCTCCTTCCATATTACATGCCCCAGAAACTCAACTGCCTCTTCCTGATGTTAAGTATAAGTTTCTTTTTTGTTTCCATTCTCTCCAAAAACCTTGTTGCTGTTCACATGTTCAGCCCATGGTATCCTCAAAATCTTTCTGTAGAACCACATTTCTGTTGCTTCAAGTCTCTTCATCTTTGAGGAACTCATCTAGCATTCACTACTATACAGAAGGAAAAATATTGTGTAACAGTTCAGTACTCTTTTCTTTGTTTTTAACAATGTGTACCTACTAAAATAACATTTATAGTAAAAGTAAGGTAACTGTTATAGTTCATGATGATGATGATGATATTTCATCAATCGAGAAATAAAGATCTGAAATTTCATCATTATAAAAACAACCTATCTATCACAAGCAAGAGTAGCAGTAGTAAAAAGAACAACACAGACTGGACAAGATGGTATCTTCTTTGTTCCATGAAAATCCAGAGTTGATGGTTTCAAAAGCTTCCCTTTAACCACAAAATTTTTTCAAAATGTTCAAGACGTTGTGAATATGGCAACAAAGTTGAGGAAAACAGTTCAAACAATATAAATAGTATAAATACAGAAACCACATTGCAAGGCACCAGGCAACTAGCATATATAATCTGAAAATTGAGATGGATACTTCATCATGATGTAATGGTCAACAAACTAAACCAGTAGGTCATTAAAAGTTCAATCCTCACTGTTTGCCCCATATATGTTTCCTTGTGTTAAAAGTAAGCAATATTTAGTAAATAATATTATTAATAAACCCTTGAATTGTCTAATTGAGATTTTATAGAAAGTGAAAAGTTAAAAGCAAAACTATATATCTGTGGAATGTTGAAAAACATACAATGCGGTTATCAGTTTTTAGCAAAGAGAGAATATATCCAATTTAGATTTCATATTTATTAAACAACAAATAAATGAACTGAAAATTAAGATAATATATATATATATATATATATATATATATATATATATATATATATATATTATATATATATATATAAAAAGATTTATACCCACAGAAATAAAACACAGATTTGAACAAAATGGATGTCATTTTACACCTAAGGAACCTTTCAACCAATACTTTTTCAAAGGTGATCATTGGCAAATTGTAAAACAATCAAGGACACAACCATAATAACGAAAGAGGAGGGAAAGTTGGAACGTGATTTAAATAAAAATGTAGCTTGTTGGTTACAATATATATTTTATGGATATTTTTTTAAGCATTTCACCCCAAGCAAGGTGAGAATACCACAAGCACACAGCAGGTTACAGAGAATAAATGTAAGAGAAAAGAGCGGTTTTGAGAAAGGGATAAAGAGAAGGAGGGGGATCAAGATCAAGACATCAGAATATGTTGATTGACATTACATTAAATTAAGGAAGATTATAGTTATCAGAGAAGCAAGTAAGAGGAGGGGAGTTCCACTGTTAGGAAGTGCAAAAGAAGAAGCTGTTGAAGTAGAAGAGGCGGTTACATTTAACTGTTTTGACAGTAAAAAAGTGGGGTCCGACATGCTGACATAGTAGCACGCTTAAATTCATGCAGTTGGGGCATCAGTGAAAATAGCTCGTCAGAGCAGTTGACAGGAAAATATTTTTAGAAAAGACAGAGGGATGCCACATCATGTCTGTGAGAAAGTGACTGGAGTCGAGATGCCAGGTCAGGACCTATCACAATGCATATCCATCTTTGGACTTTGACGATAACCTCAATATGAACAGCGGGGGCACCAGACCATATATGGCAACAGTATTCAATAGAAGGACTAATGGTAGATTTGTAGAGTGCAACAAAGTTTTGTAGTTACCCAAGTCATCAGGCACAAACACTTATATAAATATATATATATGCTCTTGCACTTATAGGGTTTCTTCTATAGATTCCCAACCTATATATATATATATATATATATATATATATATATATATATATATATATGCACATTGGGAATCTATAGAAGGAACCCTATAAATGCAATAACACTGTATGCAGTAATTATATATATATATATATATATATATATATATATTTTATTTTAAAGAAAAACAGACCACTTTAAGGTTCCATTATAATAATTTATTTCACCAGAGTCCTTTTAAAGGACTCCGGATCATCAGATAGCACTTCCAAAAATGAAACGAAAAATGAAATGAAAATTGATGGGTTGTGTAAGTTTTTGTAATTTAACAGAGAGTTTAATAAGGAATGGTTAGAGAGACATGGTAGAGTTTAGAGAGGGTTTAATTTAATATTTCTCTCAATCATACTTAGTATTGGGGGAGGTGGAGTGACCAGACCTTGACCTATTTAAACAGTTAACTTAACGGAAGTGATATATTGAAATGGGAGGGGAGAAGAGAGGAAAGAAAAGGAAAAAAAAAATTATTAGCTCTGAATTTACATTGAGATCTCAGGATTTCATCCTCCTTGGGATTACCCATATGGATTACCAAGTTCTTCATAACTTAAATATATATATATATATATATATATATATATATATATATATATATATATATATATATATATATATATATATATATATATATATATATATATATATATATATATATATATATATAAATTAATTGATTTAAAATATGTTTTTTTTCGCTACACAGTTCTAACCATGTTTCAAATTCGCTTGAGGATGAAATGGAACTAATGTCTTTAATTTAATCACAAAATTAAATTTGTGGCTTTTAGCTTCCATTTTTGAAACATGGTTAGAACTGTGTAGCGAAAAAAAACATATTTTAAATCAATTAATTTATAATATTAATGCTCTGTAAATTTACATTGAGCACTATTTTGTAAAAATAAAAATATCTATAAGAACACTGGATTATATATCTTGCTGTTCTTTTTTTTTTATTTATATATATATATATATATATATATATATATATAAAAAAACAAACTTCTGAAAATATTCTACTCATATATAAAGAATATTCTCTATACAAGC
>CAHIKZ030000413.1:575000-610000 GCA_903632075.3 Acanthosepion pharaonis
TTTCCCAACGCCCATTGATAGTGAAAATAATCGATTTTTTTATGCTTCTACTGCAGTCTTAATGTAGTTTGCAGCCATTTTCTACTGGCCAGAGTGAGAGCCTATAGCTGGCTGCCACGAATAGGCAGGAAGATTCTATTGGCCAGCATGAGAGCCAACAGCTGACTGACACAAATGTTAACTGTATAGTCATGCAAAATAATTCGATAGCTGCATTCGTCACAAGTGGGAAAAAATTTAAATCTGCATGGCACTTTACTCCAATTGGCTCATTTGCTTGCTTAAACTCAACGTTGATACTGATTCCGCAGAACTGGGTTGGGTGTGAAAAAGTATTCATTGTTAACATTCTTTTTTCATTCGGTTTTTCCAGTTATGAGTCCTTTTTTAAAGCTGATAATTTTGTGTTCGTTTTGTTTAGTTCTTTTTTTGTAATAGATTTAATGTTTAGTATAGAGCTTAGAAAAAATTTGCAGTGTGAGATAGGCAAGAAGTGAGGCATGTAACAACATCAGCACAGCAAAGGGCACTCCTTTAAAGGCAAGGAAGGGCAAAAATATTTTAAGTCAAGTGATAGCGATTGCTGTATGAGTCGTACGATTTTTGAATCAAGCACAGGCAACACCGGGCCATGCTGCTAGTCATATATAAATTTTTTGACACAGTGGAAAAAGCATGCATTTCATCCTTTAGGACTTCATTGAAGTACAATCTGATGAAGTCACAAAGGACGAAACAAAAACTTTTTCCATTTTGTCATACATTTTTCCCCTAAATTATATACATATATATATATATATATATATATATTTCAGGATTTTATCAAGTCAGAAGTAATCATTTTATTTTTCAATAAGAATTTATACTTTTGTGCTGACAATGTTTAAAAAAAAAAAAACATTTCCATCACGCTATATACATAAAAAAAATCTATGCATTCAGTTAGAATTATAAATAAAAAAATATCCTTGATAATGGCTAAAAGAATATCCAAAAGTGCTCAAACATACAACAAACAATTCAGACAAATTTTACACACATTATGTCCAAGAAAGAAAAAACTGATACTAACATATGAAAATTAAGTAAAATGCTTAAACACAATACTTTATATTGGATGTTTAGTTGATGTAATTGTTAGCAGCTCAGAATGAGAAATCAATGAGCCAAGTTTTAATTCCAGTCAAGTTTTGTTAAATACCATTGGGAAAAGGAAGAATCCATTTTTAACTCCCCCACCCACTACAGATTAAATAGTAGAAAAGATTGTGTTCTTCAGCCTTGGTTGGCAACAAGTCTAGGTTGAAGAACAAATTTGAATTCAAAACCATATGTAGCCCTGGTGAAGCACATACTATACAGCTCACAAAAGCTTTGAGAAATTCATAACGACTTTATATAACCAACTTCATTCGATCTGGTAGATGGATTTATTAAACATCTTATCTAGTGGATACATTGATTGATTGATTTGTTTTCTACAGCTTATCGAATCTTTGAAGGTTTAAACAACCTTCAAAGATTCGATAAACTGCAAAAAAATTTTAGATTTTAAGATTTTTTTGTGATAATAATGGTTTAGTGATACAAGTATTACTAATTAATCTATAACTAGAGAGAAAAGAGATGAATTCATACTTTTCTCAAGGCTATTTGTATATTAGTGAATATAACAAATGCAATGGGAATTGGGACTTGGCTCTTCAATTAACAATTCCGAGCCATTACACCACCCACACATCCAAGTTTAAAACACCTGGTATTCCCAAGCAGTCACCTACCTAGATGATATGCCCCAGAAAGGGATATATTTGTTTGAAGTAGCAAAGTGGTTTTGGACTACTGTAACTGAGTAGGACAATCTAGCAGGTAAGCGTAATGGACTGGTCCTCATCGTAGTGGTAGGCAATAGGCATAGCTAATAGGCGAAGACTATATATAGGCGTAGCCAATAGACGTCAACCCTGTACCTCCACATCAGTCTGTATTTATGGCTGACACCAGCCAGTCATGTTACTGTGAAGGGGAACCCAGGTGTATGCATATTCATTACATCACTAGATACTGACAAGTCTTTTACACACACACACACACACACACACACACACACACACACACACACACACATATATATATTAAAGACATTTTTTATGTTTAACGTTGTTATTTATAGATACAAGTATTTAAGCAAATGCTCTGTTTATGATAAACAGTATTAATACTGTTTATCATAAACAAATTTGCTTAAATACTTGTATCTATAAATAACGTTAAACATAAAAAAAAAAATGTCTTTAATAAATAAATTGTCGGACCTTGTCCATTTCTTAATATATATATATATATATATATTGTCATCTACAGACTGACTGTTTCACTGTATCACAACTCTTCAGCGTGGCTAGACATCCATTTGCTTCAAGCCAGGATCAAAACCCAACCAATTTGACAACAGTTGGAGATTCTATCTCTAGGCTATCATTGCACAGCAGAGAGAAAGGGAAATTTTAATGTTTTTCTATATGAAATACGTCAGTGGCCTGGAGAGCTCAATTCAATTTGTTTGAAGAGCAATATATATATATATATATATATATATATATATATATATATATTGAATATTATGATAATTTTTACATGTCTCATATTTAATATACTGTATGATTGCTGGAAGCATTTACTAGGATTATTGTTGTTGTGGTAAAAGCCAGTTACCTTCCTTACTATCATGAATAGACTGATCCATTCATGATAAATAGTACTGGATAATTGTTTCGGTAAAAGGAAGATAATACTTATCTAGCTTGCTATTGAATACTACTATCATGACTAACCCTGTAGAGTTAAGTTTTGTGTCTGCCAGACCCCACATCACTACAATGTTCTTACAATTTTTATGCACAGTTTTTATAATGATAAAATTATAAAATAGATAATTGAAAAATTTCAGATCAAATTTTGTCATGCTATAAAATTTTAGTAAATAACAAATTTAAAATTTAGGTGACATAAAAAATCAATATTTCTCCTGTAATGGTTTTATAATAAATGATTAATAATAAGTATGATATCTATAAATGAATTCAAAAGATATATCTTATGCTGACAAGCTAAACAATGTCTCTGTGAAACTTCAAGTCATAAGTTATTTGAATTTATATTTTGCTCTCAGCTATACATATATATATGTATATATATCTATGTATCCATGTATGTATGTGCGGGTTTGTGTGTAGAAAGTAATAAAAGATGTTTGTATGCATGAATTAGTCAATGAATTTGCTTCAATATTTGCTGAGATTTACAGGTAGCATAACATATATTGAAATTGGAAATGAAAGTTCTGCTTGAGTCGTTTGTTTTCACTTTTGCACAAATGCTCTTGAGAAAAAGGCCTGAATCTATTCATTCTTCCTCCAGCTATGGGTTAAATAGCAGAGTAGAATGTGCTCTGAACACTTTCAAGGGCTACTCTTACTTTAAAACTTTGGAGAGGACAATGCTGAGCCATTCCACAATCTTCATGAAGAAGACATACCAATTCACAGATAGTAAAGACAGATATTTGATCATCTAGCTACTGGAAGGAAGTGACTTTTAAAAAAGTTACTGGATAATTTTTTGAGTCCAGACTCAAATTTAATTAAAATACAGTTTTAAAAAATACATAAGTATCTAGGGCTAGAAAAGTGCTTATCTCCCTTTGGTGGAGATAAGTCATGTGGGTCACATAATGGCTGCTTAGTGACATCACTCCATACAGTGACAAAAGCAGCAGTCAATTTCAGTTTGTTTTATAGCAGCCAAAGGAAAAGGTTGTTTTATTTAGCCTGAAAGGATCCTTTATTTAGCTTGAAATATTACAAAGTCAATCTGATGATACAGTAAAATTAGAAAAGTAACAGCAGAGGCTAAATCTGCCTCTCCAGCAACTTGTTCATGGTGCTGTTTCCCTTTGGGAATATATTTTCCCCAGATATAGAATGAAACTCTAGCTTGCAGTCCTCAATTTGGGAAAACCCAAGACTCACTGTTCCCCATTCATGGAATCTGTCCTCATCTGGTACATAGATGAAAATGGCTGATTTGAATCTGGAGTTTTATAAATGGCTTCTCCAGATACAGGAGTATCTTCATATATATATGTAAGACCCTTCCTTTTGTTTCTCTTTACACTCTGCTATGCTGTGTAGATATATGTGATATATTATTCACCACATGGGACATATGTGTATATATGTATATAGTTTTGAGTAGTAGTATGTTTTTCATTCTTTGTCCTTTTCAGCTATTCCATTCCATCTGTGAACTATGGTGTTATTATATCATGTATATAGTAATGCCCACATGGGGGCACCTCGAGGTGGTGTAATGGTTAGCAAGCTTGGCTCGCTAGAACAATTACGACTGAGTAGTGAGTTCAATCCTCACTGGGTGCCCCCTAATTTCGGCCTTGTGCCACATCTAAGCTACGCTTGGAAAATCACTATAGTAATGCCCATAATAGGGGAAATACAAATAGGAGAAAAAAACTTTCTACCATAGCTCTCTCCAATTACACTGGTGACTATGGTGCATTATTATTTACCCAACATGTGATATTATTATCACCCATTAACTGTTGAACATTATGTATTATTATTTTACCTCCATTAAGTAAAAATAAAGAAGCCTTTTCCTTTGAGTTGCCTATATTAAACGAGTGAGGCAAAGTTTCTCTATTTCTTGCAAACACTTAAAGTGATCTTGACTGGTATGTCCTTTAAGTTGGTCTCACACTTAAAGCCATCAACAAATACAGACATTTAACAATAAATTTTAAAAGAATGTGAAGCTTAACAGTGCAGAAGACATTGTTTTCAATAAATATAATTTACTTTTAATAATCAATAACTGTGTGAGAAGCCGCTTGAAATGTTACAAAGACAATTTGATGATGTCAAGTCACAGTTAAATTAGAATAGTGATGGCAGTGTTAAGTTCACAAGTAATATGAAGAAAGAAAGTTTTGAATAAAGAATAAGAAAGTACAAATTCAAATAAAGCAGTAGTTTAAATATCTATTGACACACTCTTGGATAGAGTCTTATAAAAATAGTTGGAAAGGACTGTGACTGGACAGAAATGTGAAATTAAGTGGTCAAGTGGTAGTTAATATAATTTGAAACATGACAGTTTGCATAGTAAAAATAGTTCTATCTGAGTAGGATCTTTCCTTTTTAGATCAAAATTATCCTATTCATTTAGAAATACATCCCTTACTTTTTGGAAAGCTAACCCCATTATGACCTACAAAAGACTTTTTTTTTATCAGAATGTTTTACATCAATGATCTCAGTTTTATATTCTCTAATTTTTTTCTCTTTGTATTCACAAACATTTTTACCTGCTCAGCAAGAAACTTTTCAGTCTTTGCTTTTTCCTCTCTCCTTGACTGGATAGTGGCAAAAAAAGAAAGAAATGATAATTTAAAAAATCTAAATGTTTTTTGTGTATTTAAGAATGAAAGACAGGAAGAAAGAAAAGAATAAAATAGATGAAAAAAAATCAAAATGTATGTCAAACAGGTTAAAAGGGGAGAAAAAAGTATAGAGGATATTTTCTAGATTTTTTAAAAAAACTTGTTTTTTTATTCTAAGTCATTGGCATATTTGAAATAAACCACACTGAATAGGACATGCTAACCACATATCTCTCTATGGAAGAATATTGTGCCCAAGAGGGGACGTACTTCAATATCGACAGCCAAGATAAATTAACTGATATTAGTAAGTCAGGAAATTGATGTTGATTGCCCAGTATGAGATGGGACGAGGGTCTACAATTGGGTAATTGTAGTTCCCTGGCAAGTCTCATATCCAATCAGCTGACAGATTTGACAATTGTGTTAGCAACTCAAAAATCTGTGTAGTACTCTCACAGACATATGCATGTATACAAGCATTTTGTCTGCACGCAGCCACATTTTATAAAGACACAGACATATATTAATGACATATTCACAACTAGACATGCATTAATAGAACCATCTTGTAAATACTGTAAGTAAATACAATGGATTTTATAAATAAAAAGATAAGTGTACAGATTTACAGTTTTGTGTAACATATTTCTTAGTCCCAAAATTTAACATACACTTAGAGAAATATATTAAAATCTCCAATATATCAACATAGATAAAAATGCACATTTCTTCCACCATACATGGGCATATGTACATGTGCGTGTGTTGGGAGGGGGCAGAATATATGCTTATAGTATGAAGAATATGTGCAATCTGTGTGTACAGATGTTACACAAAAGTTTGAGGAATTTGAACACACTGATCCATCTGTTCATGTCAGTTTAAGTAGCATTTCCTGTATTCCAGACTTTTCATATATATATATATATATATATATATATATATATATATATATATATATATATATATGTGGGGAAAAATGTATGACGAAGTGAAAAAGTTTTCTTGGGACATGTTTCATCCTTTAGTACTTCATCAGATTAAATTTGTTTGGTGAGACTCCACATGTGCATGAATGAGGGATGTTGAAATTTTAAATTTCAATTTTTTTATTTTTATTTTTTTATATATATATATATATATATATATATATATATATATATATATATATGTGTGTGTGTGTGTCTGTGTATGAGGTACCAAAGAGGAGAGCTCATTAGAACAATTGCCATGAAAATATTTATAGAAAAGACAAAGGGAAGGCATGCCATGATGGTGGGAAGTGACTAAAGTCAAGATGACAGGTCAGTACCAATGACATTACAATATAGACTATAGAGGAGAAGCACCAGACCAGATATAGCAGTAATATTTAATGTACATCCAAGTGGAAGATTTATATATGTATATGAATAAAGACAAAAGGAAAACTTATCTTAGCCATGTTTTGGCCTCTAAGGAATGTTATCAAGAGGTATACACATGTGTGTCTATATATATATATATATATATATATATATATATATATATATATATATATATAAAATTATTTTTTTAAAAATATGATTCCATCATGACACAGAAATTACTATATGGTCAGCAGAATTTAAGTTTAATTCCAATATTTTGGAATAACTATCGTATGGTATGGTATTTTACCCATTTATAGTTTTGAATGGACGTGTGGTCTGGGGTTTGTTTTTTTCTTTATCAAAGGATCACTGCTTTGATGAAAATCAACTTAAATACTGATGACCAGTTTCAAAACATAGTAATTTCTGTGTCGTGATGAAATCATATTAAAAAAAAATAATTATAATCTAGGCTCTACTTGTGTATTGAGCACTGTTCTTTTTAAAAATAAATCAATATAACAAAAGGTTTTAAACCACACACACACACACATATATATATATATATATATATATATATATATATATATATATATATATATATATATATATAAAGAGATAGTGTGGACATAGTAATCAACATTATATGCTTTAACTGATCTTCAGGCTATATGTTGCTTCTCCTTGTGCAGGCTTTATATATAGGCCACTGGGAGATTAAAGAATGTGGAGAAAATCGGAAATCAGTCCTTCCCATTTCTCTTGTCCGTGGCTAATTTATTGTCCTGGCATTGAGTTTATTTTGATTATTTATTTGTTATATTTTTTCTGTTAAATTTTGGTATTTGGAATAAAGTTTATTAGATTTAGGTTATGATATATTATTTAGTCCTTTGATTCATGATGTTGTAGGTAGTGTAGTAGATATTTGTTTTTGTGCCTTAAACAAAAGAACTGGGAACAGCTTTTCTTTTCTTATTAAAAAATGGATGATATATATTTTTTTATAAAACTATAAATATTTTTGACATATTAATATTCTTTTGTACAAAATATTGTTTCATGGTTTGTAATATTTACATGATAATTATGTCAGACAATGAAAATAGAATCATTTTTTCTTTTTAAGGAGCATGTATCTTCAGAGTATAAAGAATCATGGCTCTTCATAACTTACTTCTTTAATATCTGTAATTTGTGAACTCTCATTCATTTTGGGTTTTTTCTATGGCTTATCAACCCTTTCCAGGTTATTTTGAGCCAGGAAATATATTTAGATTGTAAGAATTTTTTTTATTTTTGAAGATAATAATAGTTTATGATACCAGTCTTACTAATTAATCAATAGGAAGAAGTGTATAAGTGAATATATAATGAAATCAACTGAAATTGGAACTTGGTTCCCCAGTTAACAAATCTGAGCCATTATTCCTTACTCCACCTGCACATCCAAACTTCCAGCACTTGGTATTTCCAAGCGGTTACCCATCTAGGTACTGACATGGTTTTTCTTGAAAAAGGTAGTAAAATGATTTCCTTCTGCATTGTTTACAGTCCTTTTCATAGATGAATTTCTTTACCAGGGCTAGAAATACTTACTGTTTTAACCATAGTGTAAGGATACAGAAGGCGTTTATCACCCTTTGGTAAAGATAAGTCACATTGATCACATGACAGCCAATTAATGACATCACTTAATACAATGATGAAAGTGTTGGCAATTTTTTCAGTTTAGTGACAGCAACTGAACAGTAAGATTACTTTCTTTAGCCTGGGTCCCCATGGCCTGGGCAGAAGTTAAATCTGCTTCTCCCGCAGTTTACAAGTCCATGGTGCCATTTTCCTTTGGGAATACATCTTTCCCAGATACAGAAAGAAAGTCCAGCTCACAGTCCTCAATGTTGGAAAACCCAAGACTCAGTGTTTCCCATTCATGGAATGTCATTGACTGGAACATAGATGAATCCAGCACATTTTGAATCTGGAATCTTAAAAATGGCTTCTCTAGATACAGAAATATCTCCATATGTAAGACCCTTCCTTTTAAAAGTTTCTCTTTACATTCTGCTTTGTTGTGTAGATATATGTGATATATTATTCTCCATGGGGACAAATGTATATATGTATTAGTTTTGTGTATGTCTTAGTAATATAAAAGTCTCTCTGAGAACAAAGCATGTTTGTCATTCTTTTTCCTTTCAACCATTCCATTTTATCCAATCTGAGAACTATGGTGTTATTATATCATGGATATAATACTGCCCATAATGTGAGAAACATAAATGGGAGACTAAGTATTTCTTCCATAGTGCTTCCATTGCAAGCAGAACAGACAGATTCATACTTTTCCCAAGGGTGTTAGTGCATAGCAAATGCAACAGACTTGGATGGAATTTGATCTCAGCTGGAATATGATCTTGGCCAGGCAATTTCATTTTTTCACCAATAATCACATATCCTACAATAAAATCATTATGTATGAGAGTTCTTGAATGAAACATTAATAAGGCTGCTAAAGTTTATAAACCAACAATATGCCTGAAATTATGTGATTAAAATATGTCATTTGAGGACAAGTACCTTCATTTTGTTTCTAATCAAACATTTCAAGTGTATATTGAGTGCGATCTCATGCTTTTCTCAAAATTTTGCCATCACCTCAATAACAAATTAGTTAAGCAGTTTGATTATTTCTCTTCATATATATATATATATATATATATATATATATATATGTAGCTCAGTTCTTAGAACCAACAGCCAGACTACCTGCACATATCATTTGATTATAATGGCGAAGACTTGTACAGAAACAACCACACTTTTTGGAAGAGCTGAAAATAGAGAACTGGTGCACAGCATGCCACAAGATCTGCAAATGGTCCTCCAAAGGTTTTGAATCGAGTTGTTCTTCTCCTAGACTGTTCACCACCCAAGGCTGTCCTGCTATTTAGCCATAGCTGCAGGGTGGATGTAATGAACTCAACTTGAATTCAAACAACTCTCTAGTTCCTCAACCCAAACCTCTATCCAATACTCCACTGTGTCTATATATATATATATATATATATATATATAGCACTGGTGTGTTTATTATCTCCTGGAAAAAATTAATTCAGCCAAACACTGTGAGGAGAAAGTTCAAATTTTTAAACGGTGACTATTCTTGCTAATAATGCAAGGCTCTAGGCCACTGGCATGTTTATGACAAAATAAATATGCAAAAATTTGCCTTTCTCTCTGCCAGGTGCTGATAGCATAGGGTTAGAATCTCCAATTGATGCAAAATCAGTCAGGTTTCAGTCCTGGCTTGAAGCGACAATGTTGAGCAAGCAAGACAGTCTGTCTATTGATGACAAATATATATATATATATATATATATATATATATATATATATATATATATATATATATACACACAAATACACACACATGGTGCAAGGGATAAACTGTCACCTAACTTATGCAAAAATAAAATTAACACTGACATCTCATTTTAACAGATATATTTACTAAAATTACACAAAAATATCTTGAAATATTAAAGAGTAAATTTATTTAGCCTCCAGACAACTTTGAAATCTCCTACAAATTTTCTGTACAGTCTCCTTGTTTAATTTGATTAAGGTGTTTTGTTGGTCTCTAGCACAACTGCACCCCATACATAATAATAAAGGGGTTGCAGTCTGGGATGTTAGATAGCTAAATTTAAGAGGAAATTATCTGACAGCCATGACTGGTTTCTCCTGCTTGTGTAGCATGAAGCAGACTCCTGTTAAGAGACATAGTGTCTTCCAGCAGCCTCCCTCTTGACTCAGGGCAGCACTACCTCCTCAAGTCACGATGTAGGTCTCTGTGTTGATTCTGATGTCCTAACCAACAAATTTGGGAGTTGTATTCTTAACAGAAAAATCAAAATGATTTTTCCAAGTTTCTGTACCTTCGTAATCATCATTAGACTCATCCAATTCTTTCCACATCCTCAGCACTGATACCCAAACACTCTGAAATGTTTTTATTGGAGCTTCCAGCACAAATGCCAAGCAGTACTGAATGCTGTTTCTAAATTTCTGATGAAGTGAATTGTGTCATGGGTCTCTTTCTTTCACAGATGTTGCCCAACTGATCCAACTATACTATAGAGTTGATAAAATCAAAACAAACAATGCAAAAATACGAAATTAAAAATATAAAATACTAAAAATATACCCATTGTACAGTGTGTGTGTGTGTGTGTGTGTGTGTGTGTATATATATATATATATATATATATATATATATATATATATATATATATATAATGGAAATTTGAGTCACAAATGCCTCTCATCACTAACAAATTGACTCATAAAGAAATTTTCCAAACAGAAAATGTCACAGGTGACTCAAGCAGTGAAAACACAAGCCCCGAACAACATGGGGTGACAACCTGGGAGTATTAGTGGAAAACCCATCAGTTTTGGTGGAGCTTTGGCTCCCTACACACCCCTGCTTGAATTTGCCACTCTTTCTCTTGAATTTTGTTGTGTTTTGTTTGTGTTTTAATACATTATTAAGTAAGGCACCATAGGGCTGAAGAAGGACAATGACAGCAGCAAAGTGGGAAGAAAAATGACCTGAATCACAATAGATGTGAAGAAAGAAGTCATAGGCAAACATGAAAATGGTGTTTGTTTCTCTGATCTTGCTACTCAGTTTGATATAGCAAAATCAATGACCTGTACTATTCCTAAAAATAAAGAGCCGATAAAGGGATCTGATGGTGCAAGAGGAGTGACAATTCTTACTAAACAAAAATCACAGATGATTGAAGAAATTGCTGGTGATTTGGATAAAAGGGAAAAACTGTAGACAATAATTCTGAAGGTTTCATTTGTGAAAAAGCAAAGCAATTGCATTAAGTTTTCAACTATATTTCATCTGTTTCATATTATGTTTATCTTCTTTGTTATAGATTTAATGATTTTCATTGGTTTTATGTGTGAACCTCTGCATAAATTACTGTGACAAAAGTTTAAATAAGAGAGCATCTGGGGTCCAGAAAATTGATTAATCCATTTTATATTGATTCCTATGTGGAAAAAATTTTGGGTCAGGTTTGTGAACCGAGTTATATATATATATATATATATATATATATATATATATATATGAAGAAATATAGTCTTAAAGTGTGCTATATTTATGGGATAAAGTGCTCAATATCAGAGATAGAGCATGTGTAAATATAAAAGTGAACATAGAAGTCAACACTTAGAGGCGACAGTCTGTTTCATGCTATATGCAATCGTCAGGCCACGTGTGCTGTTATTTTCTTGGCTATTTATATATATACGGGTCAGTGGTGCATTGTGGGTATTCTATTATGGCGGTTATTTTACCGGTAGTCGTTCATTTATTTATTTGGGTTAAATTATTTTGCTTGTTTTTATTTATTTTTATTTTTTGTTTCTTGTTTTATTTATTTATTTATTTATACTTTTTTTTTTTTTTTTTTGAATCGGTGTTTTTATTAATGTAGTAAAATTTCTTTATATCACTAGCCGAGAAAATAACAGCACACATGGCCTGATGATTGCATATAGCATGAAACAGACTGTCACCTCTAAGTGTTGACTTCTATGTTCACTTTTATATATATATATATATATTTATATATATTTACCCCCCAGAATTTTAAATCCGGCCGCTAACAAAAGCCAACTAGTGAATACATCCGGGTCATCTATAGCGGAACACGCTATAACTAGCAGGGAATGTGTTGCTGGTTTGAGTGTTGACTGTTTTTCCATTCTGGCGAAGTCACACTCTGCATATCATTTGAAGGTTCTTGAGTCCATTTACATCAAGTCCCACAGGCCGTTTCTCTGTAAACAGAGAGATTGCTTGTTGGGCTTGAATGTGATTGGGCTCTAGTTCTTTCTATCATATATAAAAAATTTTTTTCTTTTTTTTTTTTTTCCCCCTCATTGAATGGTTTTTTTGTTTTTAAGTTTATGATTAAATAATCCCAGTGTATCAAACTTGAGGAGTACTGGGACAAAACCGGTTGTTTGTTTTAGTTTTCATAATTATGTCCTTTACATTCCGCTTATTCCTTGCCATAATAAAATTTTGTACCTGCAAGAATCTTTTTATATATATATATATATATATATATATATATATATAGGAGATAACAATATATATTTTTATATATAAATCAGGAACAATATTGGTGAAAAATGTGACAAAGTAGAAAATGTTTACTTGTGACGCATTTCAAAAACATGAAAAAATCCAACATTTGATAAAAAACTGCTAAAATAATGAAAAACTACTGAATAAAATATTCAAAAAGTGAAAATGTAGAGCAATTAATGATATAAAATATTTATTTTAAAAACATAAAATATTTGGAAAATAAACCTTCCTGATACCGAGGTTTCTAAAAATCAGGTATTGTCAGACAGTAAAATTATATATATATATATATATATATATGGGGGCGGGGATGGGCACCTCGGCATGGAGTAATGGTTAGCAAGCTTGTCTAGCTAGATCAGTTACGACTAAAAAGTGAGTTCGATCCATACCAGGTACCCCATACTTTCGGCCTTGTGCCACATCTAAGCTACGCTTAGAAAATAACTATATGGGGGCGGGGTTATATAAATAATTACTGGAGTGGCAGAAATGAATTAATCCATTTTACATTGATTCCTGTGGGAAAATAAATTTGGTTTCCAAAAATTTCAGATCATGAATGACCTTCAGGAAAAAATTAAGTGCATGAAAGGCAGTCCCTGTATATATATATATATATATATATATATATATATATATATATATAAAGGAGGTCCCACTGTATATATATATATATATATATATATATATATATATATATATATATATATATTGCTTCATTGGGTTTGTCAGGAAGGACAGCTTATCTATTTGAAAATATTTTATGAACCTTTTGTTTCACAGTGAACAGTATTTAGTCACCCCACCCACCACGAGGGCATCATGTGGCACAAGGCTGGTTTAACGTGGGATCTTCGAGCCTGTGGCCTTGACCAAAAATATGCCCTTTGAACCCGTATAAACGGGTTCAGGGTCGGTTTACCTCCATGAAAAAAACCCCACCCTTCGGTGTAGCCTCGTTCGGGTTTCTCCCCGCCCAAAGGCAGAGAGTTCAACCAATCAGCCGGACTGAACTCACATTGAACATGAAGTGTCTTGAAAGTATTTTCAATATATTTCTCCTCTTCCATGTATTTTGTAAAAGAGACATAGCAGACATTATAGTAAAAATTACGATCATCAAAGGTTTCATTTGGGGCATAATTACTATTACTATAAAAAACAACAATGAAAATGCATTAAAGAATCCAGCAAGAAATAAGGAAATCCACATTTCCCCCTCTGACACGGAAGTAGGGATTGTAATCATAAACAAGAATACATACTTAGAATAAATTAACTCACTACTCAATGATACATATACATATGAAAAAATAAATGAACAAATAATAATTATTGAAACACATAAATTCAAAAAGGAAATCAGAAAACTAATTAAAAATGAAAACAAATCATGGTATAGAGTCATAGAATTTTCCCCTAAGAACACCCAAACTTTACAGGTTCCCCAAAACCCGTAAAACTGGTATCCCTGTGCACCCCATCATTTCAGGAATAAGCAGCACCCCACACAAACTAGTTAGAGCCTTAGCAAAAATTTTAAACCCTCTTCTTGGAACAATAAGTCCATCACATATAAAAAAAATTCAGGCAGCCTTGTTGCAAAACTAAGGGAGACAAATATGACTGACAAACTCATGGCTAGTCTAGATATAAAATCTCTTTACACGAATGTCCCAAATGAAAAATACTTTTAATAAAAAAAAAAAAATAAATAAAAATAAAAAAATTTTTAAATAAAAAAAAAAATTTTTTTTTAAAAAAAAAAAAAATAAGTTACTTCAAAATTCGCTTGAGGATGAAATAGAACTAATGTTTTTAATTTAATTACAAAATTAAATTTAAAGTTTTTAGCTTCCATTTTTGAAACACGGTTATTATTTTGTAGCGAAATAAAAACACATTTTAAATCAGTTAATTTATAATATTAATGCTCTGTAAATTTACATTGAGCACTATTTTGTAAAAAATAAAAAATATCAATAGGAACACCAGATTACATATCTTACTGTTCTTTTGTTTTTATTTAAATATACATTTTATATATATATATATATATATATATATATATATATATATATATATATTGTTATAATTTTATCATATAGACAAAACCAACCATTTTACTCACTACAAGGATGCAACTTGGTTTCAGTGCATTTCAACTGCACTTCGATGTAGTGAGTAAAATGGTTTTGTCTATATGATAAAATTATAATAAATATATATATATATATATAATTTACTCAAAAATGATAACATAAATATGTTATAAAATCACTACAAAAAATAGCCATTTTGTTTCAATAGTTTCAAGTGATGGTGTTGAATATAGAATGAAGGATTTTAAAAGATTCAAATCAATCAAACATCTCTTGCTAGAGGAAACACTGTCACATAAGCTGTATAAGCTGCAATGACCAATCAAAATACAGGTATATGAAAATTCAAAAAACTTGACAATAAAAATATATATATATATATATATATATATATATATATATATATATATATATATATAATACTTTATAGTTATGCATATAAAAAATTTTCTAAGTAAATTTACTTATAAAACAAGCAACCCTATGTGAAAGTAGGTGGCCAAACAATTGAGGTTTTGTCAGTGACAACCACAGGATTATATATGCAGGCGAAGAAAAAAATGAAATGGGAGTTGGATTGATACTAGATCATGATATGAAGAAATGCATTCTGGGATATTGTCATTTATCTGAAAGAATTCTTGAAGTTAAACTGAAATGAAAGCCTTCCAACAGATCTATTATAATAGTGTATGCACCAACAACACAGATTATGAAAGAAGGAATCATTTCTTTCTACTCCATACTAGACAATGCCAAGTGCAAATCATAAGAAATTATAATTATCATGGGAGATCTGAATGCAAAAGTAGGCAAGGAGAAGGAAGGTGAAATAGTTGACAAATTTAGACTAGGAACCCACAACAAACACAGAGAAAAGTGGGTTCAATGATGCATGGCCAATGACCTAGTAATAAGCAACACGTGGTTCCAAGTGCATCTAAAATGATTATGGACATGGAGAAGCCCAGTAGGAGAAATTAAAAACCAAATTGCCTACATGACTATCAACAAAAGATTCAGGAATGCAGTTATTCTCTGCAAAACTTATCCAAGTGCTGATTGCAGAAGTGACCACCTTGCTGTTATATGTAAACTAAGCCTAACTAAACTGAAGCTATGGAAACTGAAGCCTAACTCAGCACTCAAACTGCAATACAACAGACTCCTGAACAACCCAAACCTAAAGGAAAAATATATGGACAATGTGAAAAGAAGATACAAGGGACAAAATGGAAACATGAAATGGAAACACAAAATGGGACACACTAAGAGAAGCTTTAATGACATCATCAAATGACATCATCCCAAAAGAGAATGGATGAAGAAGGAAAAACGAATGGATGACAAATGAGATTCTCAGCATGATGCATAGGAGACAGAAAACAATGCCAAGACATGGAACAGAATACAGAAAACTACACAAAGAAATAAGGATTAAATGTAGACAGACTAAAGAAGAATGGCTCAATGGAAAGTGTGCAGAAATAGAGAGAATGAGTATCACAGATAAAGGAGATATGCATAAACAAATAAGAGAACTAACAGAACAAAAGACATGCTCATCAACAAACTGCATAAAATCCAAGGATGGAATGCTCATATTAGAAAGAGAAAAAATTCTTCTGAGATGGAATGAATATATCAAAGATGTCTTCCACAATGAAAGAGAACAGCCATCAATACACAGAAATACTGATGACCAGAAATATTGAAAACCAAAGTGGAAGCTGCACTGGCTGAATTGAACAGAAACAAAGTGGCAGGACCAGACAGAATTATAATAGAGATGCTGGCAGCCTCAGATGACTTCAGCATAGACAAGATTACAGTAATAATAAATGAAATCTACAACAGTGGTGCTATACTGGAAGACCTAAGCAGGTCTATTTTAATAGTATTACCTAAGAAACAAGGCACAAATGAATGTGAACTCGACTGAACAATCAGCCATAATGAGCCACATAACAAAACCCATCATCCAAATTCTGATGAATAGAGCGTGCAGCAGAATCAAGCCAGAGTTAGGACAAGAACAGTGTGGTTTTGTCAAAGACACCAGAACAAGGAGCATGATATTTATGCTCAGAATGTTATCAGAAAGAGCAATACAACTGCAGAAGGACATGTACCTGTGCTTTATAGACTACGTAAAGGCATTTGACAAGGTATGTCACAAAGATCTTTTAGAGATGCACAGTAATCTTGACATATTTGGGAAATACATTAGAATAATCAAGAATCTATCTGGCAGCAAACTGCCTGCAGACAGATAAAAAATGGGTTCAACAGATATACAAAAATAGAAAGGAGTGTAAGGCAAGGATGTGTCTTCTCACCAGACTTATTCAACCTATACAGCAAGGCAATTTTGAGAGAACTAGAAGTCCTACCAGGATTCATCATTAGCAGCCACAATCTTAACAGTATAAGGTAGCCCAGATGACACAGTGCTGATAGCTGATATAGAAAGGAAATTAAAAAAACATCCTACAGAAGGTAGTGAAGGAGAGCAAGAAGAAGGGACTAAACATAAACTATAAGAAGACAGAATACATGATCATCAGCAAAAAGATGAGCCCGAGATGCAAACGGACACTAAAATCATGCAGGTACAGAAATTTAACTATCTGGGAAGTGTTCTAACAGAGGACAGAAAGGACGACACTGAGATCTGACGATATATTGGGATGGCCAAAGATACATTCCAAAGCTAAGCAGAGTATTAAGAAGCAGGAAAATTTCATTAGAAACAAAGAAAAGAAATACTGAACTACTACATGATATCTGTTCTCCTGTATGGCAGTCAATGCTGAACAATCTTATCAATGAAGAAGAAGAGACTCAAAGCAACAGAAATGTAGTTCTACAGAAGGATGCTAAGGATACCATGGACCAAATAATCGAGCAATGATGAGGTTGGAAACAAAGAGGAAACTTATACTTAACATCAGGAAGAGGATATTGAAGTTTCTGGGACATGGAAAGAGGACTTGGAAAATCTGATACTCACAGGATGGATAGATGGAAAGAGTCACAAGGGAAAGCAATGCATGTCCTATTTAACTGGCTTGAGCAAATGGATGGCAAAACAGGATCTGTTAAAAACAACAAAAAGATAAAACTTATTAAGAGATACAAGGTACAGGATGATGTGATCTGAAGGGACACTGCACATAAAAATGAAATGCTTGGATGCACATATAATTCACCTCAAAAGAAACATTAATATTTAACTTTCAAATTAGATTAAAACTTATCTAATACCTATAACCAAGTAAATTCTTTATATAAAATTTAACATAATTAAAGAAAACATGATTTCTGAAAATAAATCCCATTTTATAATCAAGTCTTATGGAGAGTGGATGTAATTGCATGAACTTTAGAATAAGCGAATCTTCAATTTTATTCATTATTATTATTATTATTATTATTAATACTCAAACTCTTGATATTAAGCACTATAATTACAAATATTCTTCAAGAAAATATCTTGGTCAACCATTTTTTTTGCAGTGACAATCTATTTCATGCTTCAACACAATCTACAAGTCATATATTTACTTACACACTGTCTCTGATATTGAGCACTTTTACCTATACTTTTAATATATATATATATATATATATATATATATACTGAAAAGCCAAAATTTTCATTTGACTAATAAAGCAGTCTTTGCTATTTTTTTGCATTCATTTTCTTTAAAGTATTTATCATTTATTCCCACTATCATACACCTGTCTAAAAAACAATTTTATCTTTCCTGGAAAAGAACCATTCTATGGGGTTTTTTCAGTCTTCCAAGAAATTGACTATTTTTTTCATTAAGAGAATGCTGTAAAGATTAAAATAAATCATAATCAAAAGGTGCAATATTTGGTGAATATGACAGATGAGTCATAATTTTACTGAAAAGTGATAATAATTTTTGAAGTCTGCCATCTAGTATTATTCTGATGAAATATTATGCTAATTTTCTTAACTGTTTTTGGATAAATTTGGTCAACTGATATTTCATTTGGTTTAATTAAGAGCAGCACTTAATCAGACCAACTGTTTGTTTCTCTGTTTTCATTAAGTAGTAAATTTCATTTAGAAATAAAGTCCAATGATTTTTGTTTTTTCTAATTAACTCATATGGAGCCACACATCAAAGCAAATAACATAACCAAACAAGATCAAATTAATTTCTATATTTGATTTGCATATTTTGGATATGTTGGCTATTTACGCTGTTGTATAAGCTTTACATAAAGAATTTTTTTAGAATTTCTTCTCGGCCAGCATGAAAAATTTTAATCTCCTGATCTCTTACAATTAAAGACAATCATCTTGAATGAAGTTAAACAAAATAAACGCACCTAATACCATTAAACAACAAACACAAAAAAGATCATCTACCTATCTATCATTGAATCATTATTATGATTCCAGTTTAATAAATTATAACTATGGAATATCAGTGTTTGAGCCTTTTATATTATTATATTATATTATATTATATTATATATATATATATATATATATATATATATATATATATATATATATATATAGATACGTATATATTTGTGTGGTCGTCTATAATGACTTTTACGAGTGCATCAATAACGTTAAACGCGTTCAAGAAACTTTCATTGCAGATAGATTTTTATTTAAAGGAACAATTAGTTAGCTTATCTTCATACCCTGCCTGGTGGCAAACGCTGCTGGTGGCACCAGGGGTGGCAGTCCCGCCATAGCCACCAAAACTGTGATATCACCCCTGGTCGGCGGCTGATGAAGACAGGGTATTGCACGTGCTAACACATGTTGTATGTTAAAAAAAAAAAAAAATTATATATTTTATGCATACAAAAGAATTACTTAACTGTAATTTTGCCTGACTTTGCAGTTTCATGGTAATATGTCCACTTTTCAAAGGGTTAGTCCATATATTAATTATTTCCAGTTGTAATGAATATCATTTTTTTTCAATTTTCATATTTCCATCTATTTTATCTCTATTATGGACACATACATGTTCATGTTTTTACAAGTGCTCATGTGTTCATTCATAAATGTAATCATTTTTTCATTGTATATTTTGTAATTCATAAATGTAATTATTTTTCAATTGTATATTTTTCAATTTTATATTTTGTAATATTTATTTTTCATTGTTATTTTTGCTTGTATGTATATCTTTGATTGTTTTTTTTATATATGTATGTATTGTAGTGTGCTTATTATGTTATATTATTTAATTTATATTATTTTCTGTTGCATCTATTATATTATATATTAGTATATAAGTCACAAAGTAAATATTTATTAAAATGTCTGCAATTTACCCATTAATTCGTTTCTCTTGTTTAATAATTTGATTATTGAAATTTGCATAAAATTTTTCTTCTGAACAGTCTACATTTTTTATTATTTATATTATATGGAGGTAGTTTTTAGGATTTCCCATTTAATTTTAGCTGATATATTTTTTCTTTTTGACTCCATATATATTTTGATAAAGTTGTGTTATTTGCGTATCTGTCTATTTTAAATGACATTTTATAATTATTAAATCTTTCTTTAAAAGTTGTTTCAGTTGCTCCTATGTAAATTTTTTTTCTGTGTTAATGTGATTTGTTGCAGTTTTTTTTATATATTATTAGTTAAACATTTATCATTAAGTGGGCAGTTTTTATATTTTGACAATTACAATAATTACTGCTATTATGTGGATTTTTGTCATTGTAATTGCTATTATTTTTGTTTAATATTTTTATTATATTTATTTATTATGCATCATCTCTCTATAAGCCTGTATTCTTTTATTAATGATATTTGATAAATTATGTATGATATATATCCTTATAAGTTCACATATTTCTGCACCATCTGTGTATATATATATATATATATATATATATTTATTATGAAATGGACAAAGTCAAACAATTATTTTAAGACATTTTTATGTTTATACATTCTTTTTATAGTTACAAACATTTAAGTAGATGCTCTGTTTATAATAAACAGTATTAAATAACATTTACTGGTTTGAATGTCGAGAAATTTTCATAGAAAATATTCATCCGCCAACAGGAATCGTACCTGTATCCTATATGGAACAGTCATATCGCCTTTAATTGATTGTGCCACAGAGGAGCGTTTGGTTAGCATGGTCAATTTTAGTTTAAAGACAGTAAAATCAACCTTGCTAATCTAAAAAAATACACACACACACACACATACATATATATATATATATATATATATATATATAAGATCTCGGCCAGAAATATTTGTTACTAACTTAAAAGCTGCACGCTATGTGCACTTTTAAGCTAGCTTCTGTGGTGGGCTAATTGGGCCTCTGACCGAAAACTAAAGGAACCTCTGGTCCAGCTTAGAAAAGAGCAATGGTAATTTTGAAGAAATAACTTTGAAATCCTGAATTTACTACATGGAGCTTCAAGACCTCAATTTAACTCTGATTCTGACTATTAGTCCAGTTCTTGTCAAAAGACTGATTTGGGCCAAAAGTCCAATTTTGGCTGAAAGTCCAATTTGGGCCGAAAGTCAAATTTGGGCTGAAATTCCACTTTAGGCAGAAATTCCAATTCAGACAGAAAATTGTGTTCTTCAAATCACAAACTCTGTTGAGCCTCAATTGAGTTGAGTTCTTCAAATCCCAAATTCTACAGAACTCTCACTTTAACTCTGATTCCTTGGCATTTTGAAGAAATAAAATTGATTTCCTCAATTCACAAAGTTTTGGAGATATTTTAAACTGAATTTAAAACAAAAAAATTTAAATTCACAAAGTTTTTGTGTACTTCAAACTGAATATAAATTAAAAACTTTTAAAATGAGTAATTTTTTTCAGTTATTTTAAAATTTGAATTTTTAACTGTTCTCTCCTCATCCAGACTCAACTCTCATTGCTGGATTTTCAAGCACTAAATGAAGGGAAGTTTTTCAGTCCTAAGATCATCCTGATTTTTAGAGCAAGTGTGGCCTGACTTAGAGGGGTTTCACACACATGGATAGACAGACAGAATTTGCTATTTATTTAGATAGATAGATTACAACAGAAAGAGCAGTTCAATCTGAAAGTTGATACTGATGTGGATCTACACCAGTTTGTAAGTTTATAATTATAACTATTTTCTTAAATTTATTCATTCTTATTGCAACATACTTATATTTAATACACAATTAATAGCAACTCATAGATCCACCTATTATCTGGTCTTTTGAAAAGGAGTAGAGGTTTATCCCTTTTTTCTAGTTTAGGATTGGGTTTCTGGTTCCTTCTAAAGACAGCTTAAACTTTGATTCTGAAATCTCTGCCTAAACTCTGAAATTTTATTTATTATTTATTTTTATATATTTTATTCATTTTTTTTACTCAATAGGAGTAGATAGATTCTACTATCATCCAGTTCATACTCCTCCCTTCTTTTGTTTCCTGTTTAGGATTGGTTTTCTTGTTCCTTCAAAAGTCTTCTCATTCTCTTTCACCCCTCTAGCCCCTTGCATCTTAGTAGCATTATCATTGGGCTGAACTGATTAAAATATATGTATTCACTATTTCAAATTTTATTATGCAAGTCAATGAGTTAAAAATAAAATTAGTATTAACAAACTGTTATTGATAAAATGTACAGTATATATTTATATGAACAAAATATCATGTCTATTTTTTGTTATAACATCATAATGTATAAAAAAGGACAATAATTAGTTTGGAGGAGATGTGATTTTATTATACAAAGGGCAATATACATTTTTATTGATAAATATCAGGTCATCCCATAAGTTCTGTCCAAATTTTGAATAAAGAAAACAAGTGACCAAATGTTACATTTAATTACAGATTCAATCAACAATGTATTTTTCCTGATTATCTATGACTTCCTTCCATCTATTAACAAGCTTACTAATTCCATTACTGTAAAATTCTTTTGGCTTTGATTCGAAGAACTCACAAATGTCAGTTTTAACCTCTTCCTGTGTTACAAAAGCTGTTTCTTCCAAATGATTCTGTAAGCTACAAAACAAATGGTAGTCTGAAGGAGCAAGATCGGGGGAATAAGGTGGATGAGGAATTTTCTCCCAACCAAGTTCTTTGATCTTTTGTGACGTGATTCTTGCTGTGTGGGGTCGCACATTGTCCTGATGAAACATCACCTCTTTTTTTCCTCAAAGCTTGGTTCAAACGCTCTAATTGCTGACAGTATATTTGAGCATTAATTGTTGCATTAAGTGGTAAGAATTCAAAGTGGATTATTCCTTGGCAATCCCACCAGATTGAAAGAAGAACCTTTTGCCCATGAAGTTCCCTTCTTGGCTGTCTACGATGCTTAACATTTCGATAAAAGATTCATTTTTCATCGCCAGTCACAAGTCTATCCAAAAAAGGTGAAACAAGTTGGTGAGAATGGAGAGAAGAGCAGATGTCAACTCGGGATTTGAGGTTGTTTTCAGACAATTCATGAGGCACCCATTTTCCAAGTTTAGGAACTTTTCCAAGTTGTTGAAGATGACGATGAACAGTTGTATGGTTTGAACTGAGAACCACTGCCAATTCCTCAACTGATTTTCTTCAAGGACTGCTTCAAGAAGCTTTTCATCAAACTCAACTGGATGTCCGGTTCGATCTTCATCTTCAAGGGTGAAATCTCCACCTCTGAATTTTGCAAACCATCTTCTGCAAGTTCTTTCATTCACATATTCCTCTCCATAAACTGAGTGAATGTTTCTAGCCACTTCGGCTGCTGAGTTTCCTTTCTTGAACTTATAAAGCATTATGTGCCTCAAATAATTCTTGGGTACTTCCATGTTAGCAGGGTTTTAATCAAACAAAATATAATTTTATTGTTCTCTGAAATAAAATTTAATCAGTTTAAATGCATCTAAACATAAAAATAATGTTCAGCTCCATTAGACATTATAAAATACTCTTTAAATTTTGTTCATTGTAACAAAAAGTTAAAATTCGGACAGAACTTATGGGATGACCTGATAAATCCAAAAGCTGTAGGCAATAAAAATATATCTCATATACCTGAATAAATTATTATTTTATTGTTTTAAATATTAATATAGTTTCCTTAACATTCTACAATATGCATCAGTTTTTTAACCAATGATTTTTTCAACATGGTCTTTTGCTTCCAGAGACCTTTCATTGAATATTGTTTTTCATTCTACATTCTGTATACATCTTTATTATTGATGAACCACAATTTTTTTTATTTATCTGGAGAGACTAGTAGCCATTTCATTTATTTGGCATCTTTGAAAACATTTTTTCTATATGTCATGTCCATTCCAGGGTGTGGGCAATCATAGCTCTCCACAATTTCCTTCTTATTGTAGCACTTAGTAATTTTTTAAATTTTTTTTTTAATTTTTTTACTATCCCCCACTCCCTTTTCCACCATCCATTCACATGTTCAGCAGGAAGGTCACCTGCTGCCTCTCACTGTCACTTGTGTCAAATTTTCTCATTGTATGTTCAAGAAATTTCAGCTACCTCTTTCTGATTTTAAGTATACATGTTCTTTGCATTGCCATTTTCATTAAAATTTCCTCATTGCTTAAATGACAAATGCCGATCCATGGTATTCTGAGAAATATTCTGGAGAAATATATTTCTCTTGCCTCAAATCTTCATCTGCTATAGAGATTAGTTATTACATAGCAGCACTCTTTCCTTTGTTTCTAAAGACATTTTCCTATCTCTTAATACTTTGCTTAGTTTATGAAAGGCATGATGAGATTATCCAGCATACACTGCTATATAGGAGATTAGATATTACATAGCAGTTCAAAATTCTTTTCTTTGTTTCTAATGACTTTGTTTCTAATTTCTCTCAATATTTTACTTAGTTTATGAAAGGCATGAAGAGATTTTCCAGCATTCACTGCCATATAGGTAATTAGTATTACATAGAAGTCCAGCTCTCTTTCCTTGGTTTCTAAGGACATTTTCCTATTAATACTTTGCTTAGTTTATGAAAGGCATGATGAGATTATCCAACATTCACTGCTATATAGGAGATTAGATATTACATAGCAGTTCAGCACTCTTTCCTTTGTTTCTAACAAAAATTTCATTTTTCTTAGTACTTTGCTTAGTTTTTGGAAGACATCTTTTGTTAATCCAATGTGTGTCTGGATTTTAGTGTCCCATTTTTCATCCTTTGTTAAAACCTGTCCCAGATATTTAAACTTTCATACATTTTGGATCATCTCCAGGCTTTGTGTTCTTATTACTCTTTAATTTTTCCTAACACTAAATAACATTAAAATATCTCATTTCTCTTTCTAGGTTTTTGTTTTTAATCATTTCACCCCAAGCAAAGCAATAAAACTACCAACATGAGGGGTTACTGAGTGCAAAAGAATAAGAAAAAGGAAAACATTTCTAAGTAACCAGAACAATAAAAGAGGGATCAAGAAGAGAGTAGATAATGATTGAGATTGTATTTAAACTTTTGAAGATCAAAGTTGGCTAAAAAGCAAGAGAGTTCCATAGATCAGAAGGGCGAGAAAAGAACTTACAGCTGCATCTAACCAATTCAACTTCAAATTGATGAGACTATGTTACCAATCTTACACTGCACTTAAATTCCTAAAGTCTAGGTACCATAGTGCAAAGTTCAAAAGAAAAATTACTACAAAAGTATTTACAGAAAAGGCACAGGAAAAATACATTACAGCGGTGGGAAAGTGACTAAAACCGAGATGCCAGGTCAGGACCAATAATATTGTCCCTCAGTTTCTTCGTTGGATTTTATCAAGAATCTCTAAATGTAGAGTAATCACACCAGATCAAAAGTGAACCAATTTTCCTCACAGAAGAGCTAGCAATAGATTCAGTATAGTCTTTCCGCTTCATTTCCAACTGAGAACATTAGACTGAGAAGGCACAACAAGACACTTTCCTGGTGGTTAGCATCAGCAGTGCTGATGGAAGGCAGAAAAATGTCTCTCAGATGATTAATGGAGAGAAGTTTAGTTTAAAATTAACAAGCCATCATTTGGCCCAGTTATCAATAGACTTGCAGTTGTTTGAGACATATATACTATATATATATATATATATATATATATATATAATTTTTTTTCAATTGATATCATCATATGCAAGGCATTAATGGCCTTTAACGGCATTAACACACAAGAGGTTATAATAATGAGTGGGAAGAGAAAAAAGTAATCAGGAAAACAGTTCAACTATAAGTTGATGAGATCTCAATGCCAATCTAGTACTGTATTTAAATACAAAAAGTCTAGGTACCATCACAAAGAAAAGACAGAGAGAGGCAACCTTATGGCAATGGGAAAATGACTGAAGCCAAGTTACCAGATCAGGACCAATAATATTGCTGATTCGTCTTTGGATTTTATCAAGGAGCTCAAAGTAAATTGCAGGGGCACCAGACCATAAGTTGCATTAATATTCGATGCCTGGATGAACAGTAGATTTACAGACATGTAAGATAAATTCTGGCGAGAAAAAATCATCTCACACAATACAGTGAACCAACTATTTAGCTGTTGACCTAGCAATAGATTCAGTATAGTCTTTATGCTACATGTCCAACTGAGAACATTAGCCTGAGAAGGCACAACAAGACACTTTCCTGGTGGTTAGCATCAGCCATGCTGATGTAAGGCAAAAAGTTTTCTGTTTTGTTTTGCAAGAGTGAAAATTAACAAGCTCACTATTGTAATAAAGTTTTTGTTGACAGAAATGACCATCAAAACTCCCCTACTCTCCCTACAGTGCAGACATTATTATTGAAACAGTTTGAGAAAATGAAGAATACTGTGACAATGATCAGTGGATGCTGTCTTGTTGAAGATAAGAGTTTTAGATTTCTTTGAAAGTCTGAAAAAATCTCAAAACTTCTGGAATGCACCTCATATGTACACAAGCACCTATATATTGGACAGAGAATGTTTTGCATTTTTCTTTCAGGATGCAGGCAATCATAGCTCTTCACATTTTTCTTTTTCTTTATTATTTGGGAATTGCCATTTACTTTTGGGAAAGAGAGGGAAAACTTATCAGTCAACATGTTTTTGGCAACTGAGGGACTGTAACAAGTTATATATATATATATATATATATATATATATATATATATATATATATATATATATATAAGATTTTCCTCCAGCTCCTATCACACGAATGCATGTGTTCCCCCAAGGCTCTATCCTAGGCCCTACTCTGTTCCTTATTCGTCAACGATCTTCCTGACGTCAGAGATTCCCAAGTAGGCATTTATGCGGATGACACTACAATTTACTCCTGCCTCAAAAACAAATCTAGTGTCGTTGACAAAACTAACCTGGCCGTTCATCTCGAAAAGGACCTCCAATCTGTTGTGAACTAGGGCAAGAATTGGCTGGTTAACTTTAACGCCTCAAAAACAAAACTGCTTTCTATTACTCATCACAGTGAACCATTCCTGTCCCCCATTAGAATGTCTGATGCTCAACGTCTTGAGAGCTCCTCCTTGCAACTACTCAGTCTCACATTGACTACTGACTTGAGATGGAACAAATACATTGAGTCAATAGCTTCGTCTACCACAAGGAAAGTTGGCTCCCTGTGCCACACTAGGAAATTTTTCTCACCGGATCCGATCCTTCAAATCTACAAATCGACCATTGCCCTTGGAGTATTGCTGCCATATATGGTCCAGTGCCCCTTCTGTTTGTTTCAAGGTTCTTGCTAAGATCCAGAGATGGATATGCAATATAATTGGCCCTGATTTGGCATCTCATTTGCAGTCACTCTATCACAGTCCCACTGTATTTTTGACAAATATTTTCATGGTAACTGCTTCGATGAGCTGCTTTTGCTGGTTCCTATACTTCATGAATTTAAGTGTTCTACTAGGCTGGCATCTCGCTCACACTCTTTCACTGTCGAAACTGTTAAATGTAGCCATCTCTTCTACTCCAATAGCTTCATGTCTCGCACTGGTGGCCTGTGGAACTCCCTCCCCTTTTCCTGTTTCTCTGATAGCTATAATCTCCAACTATTCAAATGTAATGTCAATCAACATCTCCAGATGCCTTGGTCTATTCCCTATCCTTCTCTTCATCCTTTCCTCTATCACACCTATTTGCTCTCGTGCCAACACTCTGTAACCCCTTGCATGCTAGTGGCTTTCCACCTTGCTTGGGGTGAAATGCTTAAAAGAAAAAAGAAATAAATATAATATATATATATATATATATATATATATATATATATATATATATATAAGAAATGAATTAAAAACAACACATTGTTATTTTTAATTTATTTTGTTTAAATGTTGTTTTTGATGGATACCTATATTTGAATAGAACCTCTGTTTTTAGGCCAACAGATGTAGTTGGATAAAAAATACTGTTTAATTAAAAAACAGAGCTTCTATTTGAATATGGTTATACATCAAAAATAAATTATCGATCAAAATAAATTAAAATAACACACACATATATGTGTGTGTATATATATATATATATATATATATATATATATATATATATATATGTATAAAGAGAATGAGATAGTGTGGACATAGAAATCAATATTGTATAGTGATTTAGTTCATACTTTAAGTGATCTTCAGGCCATATGTTGCTCCTCCTTGTGCAGGCTATATATATATATATATATATATATATATATATATATATATATATATATATATATAAGCTACTTGGAAATTAAAGAATGTGGAGAAAATTAGAAATAAGTCTTTTCCCATTTCTTTTGTTCATGGCTAATTTATTGTCCTGACTATTATTTGTTATATGTTTTCTGTTAAATTTTGGTATTTGGAATAAAGATAAAGTTTAATAGATTTAGGTTATAATATATTATTTAGACCTTTGAGACATGATGTAGTTGTAGGTAGTGTAGTAGGTATTTGCTTTTGTGCATTAAATAAAAGAACTGGGAAGGGATGATTTACCATTTCCTCCATTTACCTGGACCCCAATGGACTACATATGTTACCTGCAAAATGATTCATGGCACCTGGTGTGGAGATTGTGAAAGTCATGAAACTGACAGCAGGAAGTGGTGGTTTCTGTGTGCATGTTGTCTATATCTGCAATTGTGCTAACTCATACAGAGATCTCTGATCCCTCATAAATATAGCAAATTTAGAACACCATATGGCGGGTGTAACAGCAAAATTGTCCAAATCAAGTTGCAGCATAAGTGTCCATCCCACAAAATGTTTAATATTTAAAAATCCACTAAACTAATTGAGTTTCTTTTTCTAGGTTTTCAGATAAGACGTTTAGCCATCTTGACACCATTTGTGATGAGAATCATTGAAAAACAGGTTGTGTCATCTCTACTGTCTTTCCAACTGAGAAATGGTAAGAGGAAAAAGATCAAAATAGGTTTAAAAAAAGAGGGAACAGTAGAGAGAAAAATTGGATCAGGAAGTCACAACAGGAACAGGGATCATCATTTCAACTTAAAGCTAAAGAGATCAATTAGAAAAGACGTTTGGCACATGGGAGAGGAGTTTCACCTATATCAGTCCAAAGAAAAAAAGACTTGAAAATGAAATCACATGTCAAACCTGTGAGGCACCTTGTTACTCCAGGACAGGAAGTTTTAGGAGGTTATGGAGGGTGAAGATCATCTTGAATAAGTTAGAAAATGATCCTGAAATAATATATATATATATATTTGAACTTTATTTCAATCCTTTATGAGCTTCCAATCCTTAGGTATGATTAATTGATTGATTTCATCACAATTCTTCTGTTAAGCTTGGAGAGTAACTATACATTCATATTACTCAAAGTAGAGTCCAATAGTATTATTAAAGCCTCAGAGAATTCCAGTAAGATATCTTTAATCATTTCGAAGATACAATGTTTCAAATCTTAATCTAACAAATGGACAATGTTGCTATTACATGATTTGAAGAATTTTGCTGTTATACCTGGTATATAATTCAGTTATCCTTCTCTTAGATTGGTTGCCAATAAAGGCAAGAGAGTACAGTTTACTCTTTTATTTAACCCACAATTGGGTGGAGAATAGGTGGATTCATGCCTTTCCTTAGGTTATTAATGTGAAAGTAAGCACAACAGACAAGGTTAACATTTGAACTCACCTTTGCTGATTCAATGCTATCCAAATATTCCAGTAATAAAAAAAGATATGAATAACAGAAAAAACATGCCTAATAACAATTTCCTGTTTATTAAATTTCATGTTAGCAATTGGCTTAAAAAGGTTAAATCTTTTTTTTTCACTTATTTTTGCAGTAAGAATTATTGACTTCAATTAGCGTAATTTTGCACTTTTACGTTTGGGGATGAAATAAACTTTGCAGCTCAATGAAATATTTTAGTGAACTCTAGAGTATTCTTTACGGTCGATTGACTGAAGTGATGTCCAACATAGTAACATAAACCGTAGTCAATGTATAAAACCACCAGACATTATCCTATTCATTGTGAAGCACTTGTATCAGAGGTGAATGATCAGAGGGAGTTGAAGAGTAGACTTGCAACCAAACTATCTTACAATGACCATTACCATCATTATCATCTTTTACATAAATCTAAGTGTATACACTAAGTATCAATTCTTGTACTTTTCAAGTGTTCTTTGACCTGGAATTATTAGCTTTTGAAAACAGATGCCCTCTGTGGGTTTTAGACACAGGAATTGCTCATACAATGACTGGCTTCAATAGATAACATCTCAAAAGCCAGACAGCAATTTTCTTACTTGATCTTTAGAAATGTAGAACAGAAGTGTACACATGCACACACACACACATATATATATATATATATATATATATATATATATATATATGTATGTATGCATGTATGCATGAATATATGTGTGTTCTTGTCCATAAGTAGGTAAATATATAAGTCTGCAGCCTAATGATGAAAGAGACAAGAAAGATGAAATATTTACTTTTCAATATTCCCTTCCTTGTCATTGCACTTAATTTAATGATGAATATTTATAACAGAGACTGAACATTATACAATGAAAATTACTGACCAAATTAAGCTTGTTGTTACATGTCAGATTATGAACATATTGATTCACACTTACAAAAACACACGTTATATGTATGTACATATATATCCATGACTGTGTGTATGTGTACGCGTATCTGTGTGTGTGTGTGTGTGTGGTGTGTGTGTGCATGTGCATCTATGTGTGCATGTATCTTTTTATGCCCACTGTAATATTAATGTCTCCCTCCAATTTCTACTGTTACACTGAAACCACATGAAGGAAATAAAGAAAAAAAAAATTGAAGTGTAAATTGTTTTCTTTATTTTTTGCATTTTTCTGTGGATTTTGTAGGTTTTTGATTTTGGCATTGTTCAGGAAATAATTCAGGTATTTGATGAGTCTGAAGATGTTTTCAATGTATTCCTTTTCTTTGGGCATGAATTTGTAGCTACAAACTCTATGGGCCTTTAAATAAACCCCATGATTACTCTGGATTTTATTTTAGTGTTGCAGGGGGAGTAAAAGTGTATCAGGTTTTTATTTAAGAACTCTTAGAATATGTAGCTCTCAATTCCCACCCAAAGAAAAGAAATACATCAAAAGCACCTTCAAATTTCTCAAATAGCTAAATTATTTCTTGTACTATACCAAACACAAAGTCAACAAAATTGTTTTGTTTGCATTTTAAGCAAAAAGCAATAGTTTTTATTTCACATTTACCTTTATATATTTATTTCTTACTCACTATTTTCTGTCTGATATTCTTAGAATATTCATCCCCCACACCATCACATTTTATTTTTGACAGTTGAAGCAAATATAACTTATCCTAGTTGTAATAACAAAATTGGATACTGTATAAAATTAATTCTGTAAATTTGTCAATGGTGCATTTTTGTTTGTTTGCCACTGCATCTCTAATGCAGTAGGCTGAGAACTACCCCAGCAATTTTCATCATCATCTTGTCATCATCTTGCGGCCTCAGCCGAGATTGAACTCACTACACCTCTCCAGTATTCCCTATCTGTCATAGCACCTAAAAGATCTTCCTTAGGGATCAATGTGTCTCGTTTTATCCTATCTGGAAAGGTTAACTTGCGTGATTGATTGTCAGATGATGGGTGCCTTCAGAGTACAAATGATGACACAAGTTCATCTGTGGCACGTGCACAATGCCCGGCGAACTGGACACGTCTTTTGCAAACTACGGTTGATACTCTCAGCAAGTCACCATATATCATTTCTAGAGTTGGGTGGTTTCGCCATGAGAGATTAAGCACTCTTCTTAAAAGACGTGTATAACATCCATCTAAACGACGCTGTTGTTTTGCTGAGAGAGTCCAAGTTTCAGAGCCATAGAGTAAGATTGGCTCAATAAGTACGTGGAAAAGTTGGATTTTGAATTGACGAGCAAGATTGGATTTCCAGATCTTATCCATTTTGTTACAAGCAGTCCATTCTATGCCTTTTCTAAAGTTGAAGTCTTTCTCAGAAATTTTAGAAAATTCCAAAAGAACACTTTTTAGATATCTTATTAGAAATAACCTATTCTGACACACAGTTATTTCATGATGTTGAAAATGAGTTTAAACATTGATCTACCATTGAAGTGGACAAAAAATCAAGATGAAAAGAATATATTTCAACATCATAAATTGAAGAAGAATTTTTGTGCATCAAATTAATAGATGATAAAAAATACTTAATCCTTTTTTAGTTTCTTAGCTTCATTTTATTCCCTTTCATTTTATCTCACTGCTATACAAAATCTAAATTAAGCATACAAAAGGGTGCTGAAAATTTCAACAGCTTGACCTACTTACCATTCTGATATTTGGTCATTGAAATACTAATGTTGGTATGTAAGAATTTTTATTAGCCATATTCACAACGTTTCAGCCGTTGTACACTCCGGTCTTCCTCAGGTGATTAGAATTTCAATTTGAACCCATTATTTCGTCCACCAGGTTAGATTGTTCTAGTACCACGTGCCATGCCTCTTCCGGATGTCTCAGTTTTTTTCCCTTTCACTCAACTCTCCAAGTTTTTGTTCACCCCTGCAGTAGCCAGGCATTGAACTTAGAACTCTTTGGGTCAAGTCACTGAATCCAACCAACACTTTTATCCACTGGACCAATTCAAAATTCCAATCACCTGAAGAAGCCAGGAACATACAATGGCCAAAACGTTGTGAATTGGCAGTAAAGATGATGACAACAGTCCAATTAATGTAAATAATGTAAATAATTACAATACCTCATGTCAGAAATATAGACTGATTTTCATTAGCCTTCATAAAAAAAAAAAAAAAAAACTTGATTTTTTTTTTTTAAGCGTTTCACCCCAAGCAAGGCGAGAAGCCACTAGGATGCAAGGGGTTACAGAAAATTTGAAGCAAGATCAGGTAGGAGTGATAGAGGAAAGCAGATAGGAGTGAGATGAAATGATGAGGAGAAGGATAGTGGATAGATCAAGGCAACTGGAGATGTTGATTGACATTACATTTGAATAGTTGGAGATTATAGCTCTCAGGGAAACTGGAATAGGGAAGGGAGTTCCACAGGCGAGAGGTGCATGACATGAAGCTATTGGAGTAGAAGAGACGGCTACATTTAGGTGTTGTAGCCTTGTAGGGCGCTTGAACTCATGAAGTCTGGGAAACAGCGAATGCAGCTCCTCAGAGCAATTGCCATGAAAGTATTTGTAAAAAAGACAGAGAGAGGCGATGACATGTCTGTGAGAGAGCGACTGTAGACGAGATGCTTTATGGGTAAAGGAATTTTCTATTTGCTACATGGACAGTTTTCTAGTCCATTAAAATGAGAAATTTAAATACTGAACTTCAAAGATAGACAAATTTTTTAAAAAATTTTGAATATTGAAACAATGGAAATTTCTTACTACCATTGCTAAGCTTTCCTTCTATAATTTTGAGAAGAGTCATTAAAATTCCAAGAGTTTTTTTAAATGACTAAACTCTTTTTTTAATATTACTTTTGTTGGTAACATCTGCAAATGTTGAAAAGAATGGAAGATGTCATCTGAAAGTCAGACTTGAGTGACATAAAGGAAACCATATGAAAAGCAGAATAATCTTCTATGATACAATATAACTAGGTGAAAAAGCTTTCATATTATTCTCTCTGGGATGAGGTTCAAATAATAAGGGACATCAATAGAGGCTGAGGAAAGTGAATTGTTAATAAGTTAGACCAATAAGAATTGGGTTATTTAATATTGAAAGAAGTTTTTTATTTACATTTGAATTCATGGGCAAATTTATTTATGTAAAGTCTATTTATACTTGAGTTTATAGTTTGTGCTTATACCTTAGTCCAATGTTAAAAAACTGGTTGCTCATAACTGAGCCTGTGAGCAGCTACCGAGTAGGTGGCTATATTCTTTTTTATGGGGGTAGTCTTACCCTTAAACATGGAATGTTTCAGCCTATTGTATATGCTACCAGCAAGAAGGCACAGTAGAGTAATGGATAGTGGCTTGGATTGAGGAATCAGAGAGCTGAGTTTGAATTCCAGTCAAATCCAGATTCAGGACAAATCAGGTTCTAAGGCCTTGGATGGCAACTGGTCTACTGCAGAAAGAAATGGCAACCTACTGCAGGAAAAAATCTGCCTAGTCAGTCATGTATCGAAAGATACATGATTGCCTAAGCATGTATCACACATGGGACATAACTGACTGACTGACCAACAAAAAATAAAAAAATATGAAATCTTAATCTTAGAAGCTCAAATTCTTATCACAATGTCCATTCTACTTTTCAAAACATTCTGCAATGCTGCAATGCCCTCTTTTTGAGATCACTATCAGGTGTCTTGTCATTTCTTGGAACTTCAAATACTGCGTTCCCT
>CAHIKZ030000413.1:615000-665000 GCA_903632075.3 Acanthosepion pharaonis
GCATCGACAATGTCAGGTGCATGCTTTAAGCATCTTGGTTTGGTAGCCAGGAGGATAGATGCAGATCAGAGTTGAAGTATATCCTAAAAGTAAATTCCCACAGGGATTTGGGTTTACTCAGGGACAGTGGCATAGCTAGAGTAAACGTCACCCAGAGTGGTCCGCTCAAATGTCACCCCAATGACCCTGATTCACCCTATGCTGAATGTTTAGCTGTAGCTAAATTTTCATACATGCTCTACCTCTACTTTACTCTACTGACCGGTACGTTACTGTTTACATGTATGATCCAAGACAAAATCCAATACTACAAAATAATCAGTTCAAATCAAAAGCTGAAAACATTGCTATTTTTTCCTACTCACAAATTCCCGACAATTTATTAGAAAATTTCTGACGGGGGCACAAAACTGGGGGGGTCATAAATTATTTCTGGGCGTCATATGCCCGCCCATGAAACCCTGTGTCTCCACCACTGTTTTCAGACTATTTTTGGCACCTTAGCCTGATTGAAAAATTTTGTTGGGGGTGACATTGTGTCACCCCTCTTGTGCTGGCACCTGGGGCAGTTCGCCCCCCCCTTAGCTACGCCACTGCTCAGGGAGTACAATTTCCACAGGGAAACCCATTATCAGCAACACCACTCCTCAGATGAGTAAGCCCTCCACCCACATTTTAACTCTAAATTTTAACAGCCATCTCCTACTTACTATATTTTTATGTTCTAGCACTTATGATTTCTTTCATGACGCACTATTCAGTAATGGAAGTATTGCCCTGTACACTGAAGTTTGCTTTCCAGTCACCCTCTTTCATACCATCATTGATTCTATTACTATGGCTCCTTGCACATATGTATGCATGTGCATCTATATATGTATATGCTTTTCCTCTCAGTTTTTCCTTTATTTTTTATTTTATTTTCTGTACCTTCTTTTTTTGTTAACAACAGATTTCCAAATTTTTATCCAAATTTTTATCCATTTTTTTTTGTTTCTTTACTTTTTGTTTTCATTTCATTTTATTTAATATTTTATTATTATATATTCCATTTTTTTCTTCCTCATTTATTCATCACATCATATTCTACCCACAGCCCATCTTTCTACACTTGACAACTTGGTCAAGACAATTTTTGCTATATGCTTTCCTCCTCCCAACCTATAACTCTTCATCTATGTTTACAATCTCACTCCCTGCATAATACACACGAGTAATAATAGACCTGCCTAACACTTTTACACTGATCAAAATTTTAAATTTAAGTTTATTTTCATATAAAGTTTGCACATCGAGGAATCAGACAGTGTGGGGTTTTTGCTAACAAGACGATATCTACCAGAAAATACACCATCTACAAAAACATCACATTTCTCTCTTTATTCCTCAGTTCAGTTGTGTTGAAGAAGTCCGAGAGAAAGCTGTTACATCGAAGAAAGAGAAGGGAAAGTTTTGGTATGCACACTTTTCTTCCCATTCGACCTACATGTTACTGCCCTTAGGTGAAATAGGAGAAAGAGAATGACAGAGGATGTTACTCCCTATTCATAGGCTTTGGGAGTGGTCCCCTAATGCCATGTTTTTTTAGGAAGGTAAGTGGGGTAACTCCACAATTTCTATCAAAGTCAGCAGAAATCTTGTAAAATTTGCAAAACTCCAGCAAAGCAATTTTTGTCAGTAATATAAGAAAAAAAAAATATTTCAGCAGCATCCTGTAAGTAAAACAAAGACAACTATAAAAAATCTACAAAAGTATTTTACTAAATCAATTAAATCTGCAACAAATAGATAAAAAGTAATGTTCTTCAAGTCGACAATACACAACTTGTATATTTGAGTTTATAGAGTAGGATATTAGCTAAGGCATCAGAGATTCTGAATAAAATTCAGATTAGAAAAACTTATTACAAATTTAAAGAATAAAGAGATTTCAAGTCCAGATTTGAAAAAGAAAAGGCTTCTGTCTAGATATCATCAGAATTCTGGTAAAATTTACAAAACCCAAAGTAAATTTTGTCAGGAATTTAGAAGACAAATTTATTTGAGTTACATTTTTTTAAAAACTTCTCAGAAACAAGAGTTATTTAAAATAAAGTAGACAATTTTTTTATTGGTTGATTCAATAGAAAACTGATATATGCAAACAAATATATTTTAATGTATAGGGATGTGGGGCTTAAAATGAACAATTGATTTATCCATGACAAGAAGATTAATGGAGGATGATAATGATGAGGAAAATTTTAACAAAAGAAGATAAGGAATTTACAAATCTATATGCTTGAAGTTATGTCAGTAGCTTTTTCCAGGAAAATGAAAAAGAAATTAGTCGTTCCTATGAACTGTCATGAAGAAGAAATGTTCATAAATAATATTAAAAAATATTTAAGACAAAGTAAAGAGAGTTTGTTGCTCACAGAATAGATATACAGTTGTATACTTGTATACATTCAAAAGTAGATGAAAAGAAATAGTTTGAAATACTTAGCTTTCTTGAATTATTGAAGAAAATTTCTTTGACATGCGATGTGCTTGGTTAAAAGCTGATAATATAATTGGTGAGTAATTTGACACTGGCAAAAACTTTTCAGAAACAGAAACAAAACTTTTTACATAACTTCAGACACTTTTCTCTTGTTAATTTAATTTTTTTTCCTCATTCTATATCAAAAAGTATTTTGCATAGGTTTGCTATTTTTTCTTTCTTTTTCTTGGCGCAAAGGCTAATTTTTGTGAAGAAAATATTTCATTGGTCCAAAAGCTATTTCACATAGGCTCACAAATTTATTTCCATCTTTTTCTCATCTCACCGGCCAAAATGTGAAGGCAAGGTTTTCATTGGTCCAAAGAAATTTCATATATGATCACATATTTCTTTCTGTCATTTTTCTCAGCTCCCCCAAATTTGAAGGAAGTGAGTAAAGGGAGTTATTATTATTTTGTACTCACTACAAATGATTAGACAAGTTATATAATTAAATTTTTTCCAAACTATACATTTATCGCTTTAGTCATAAATTCCTTTTCTGAAGAATTCATTATTTTAATAAAAAATTCACATGTATACATATTTAAACCAATAAAATCCCATCAGAAGATTTGTTTGATAAACTTCACAGGGGCAAATACTGCCAAAATACTTGTGGACATAATTGCAGACCTACCAATGCTTCCCTTTACCACTCCTGCAAATTTGAGGAAAAGGTTTTCATGGGCTAGTGTAAAAATATTTTCTAAGCGATGAAAACCTTGTATTAAAAAAGTTCACACCTCTATTTGAAATTAGATTTCGAATCCTCTTATGGATATAAAAATTGAAGCATACTACTTCTCAAGGTTCAAACCAATTTGGGAGGCCAGTTTGATTGACATGTGCATACACGCACAAGCATTCACACACACACACACACACACAATGGAAGATACGATAGCCAGTAACTGCTAAGGTCTTGACCATGCACACAATACGAGGGATTAACCAGCAACTTTGTCTATGAACGCACAAACACATTAAGCTAACCCTCATAAAGTGAATCTGTCCACAGATTTCGCAGCTTACTTATGAAAACTTCAAAATTCCTTGAAAAATATAAAACCAGAATATATGAATAATTTATAATGAAAGATTATGAGCAAGAGCCCTAAGATAGCACATAAGATCTGGTTGGTTTCACAATCGTTAACTATATTTTTAAGACTTTTATTGCAGTAAACACATATTTTGTTTTCTTTTTGGAAAAGACTCTCCTTGGAAAATGCATTCACATTTATTTTCTATGTGCTGCTACTCTTTTTAAAACTCTCCAATAATGCGATAAACACCGACATGAACATTGCCTACTAAATTTTACCATCATCTATGCCATCTTCTCCTTTTATATTTTTTAATAAATTTTGAATGTTTCAAGTGTATAAATACTATTTAAATGCTATTTTGTAAATGTTTAGAAATAAAAATATTACAATTTTTTTCAATTTCTCCCAAAGACTATTTTTGGGGATTCTGATCTTTCAGGATTTTAAATTTAAGGATCCTGATCTTTTATGATTCTGATACATTTGTGATTTTAAATTTCAGGATATTGACATTTGGGATTTCAAGATTCTGGATTATGATCAACACCCCTTTATAACATATGCTACAGGCCTGCCCGTTACTTAATATGACCCCAATTACAGTGTCATGGAGGTAGGCAACATACTAAACAGTTTACTGCAAAATACTAACAGTTTGCAGTATATGGGTAAGAATTAGCTTCCAGGAAACTCAATTTTGCATGCAAGATCTTTTGTTTTCAGCCATTTATTTTAATGATAAGCTGAAGAAGTCTAACACGGTAATTCAGTTGAACTCTGTTTTGATGGTATGATAGTTAGAATCATTTGTATCATATTTTTCTAGGTTTGTTAATAGAAATTAGATATTTACCTGCTTTATAAACTGTATCATTTTGCTAGTAAATAATTTATGATTTAATATTTAATATGGCTCTTATATAACATGTTCTACATGTCATGCACTGGCTTAATCTGACCTTGAAAACAATGGTGCTTTTAACAGAAGCAACAAAAAGGATGGCATTAGAAATCCTAAAGACAATTCAGATGCATTTTGTATTAAATCCAAGAAGAGATGTTAGGCTCTTGGTAGTAGCTTTTCTGATATTTCCTCCATAAAAGATAAACTTTCACTCTAAATAAGGCAAAAATGCCCCTAAGACATAATTACCAAACATGAGAGAATATGGGTGGGGCAACATTACTAAGGAAAAGATGAAAAATTTGTAAACTCATATTTTGTAAATGAATGCCTTGGAATAATAATCTAGCTTGCTGGGTTTCTTTTCTGCATGCCTGTCTTTGCTTGTTTGATTCCAGGGGACATGACCTCTGACAGAAATGGTAATGAATCCTTATAATCTATGCATTTATAAAAACAGAACAATAGCCAAGGAGGTTCCAGAATGTCCTCCTGGATAGATCACTGTGTAATCTCTATTTTGACTTCAAAATTGAGGCATAAATCTTGATTAGTAATATGAGAAGTCAGAAGATTTGCCACTATGAGAAGCGAGCATTTAAGATTGACTTTAGAAAGTATGTCCCATTATCAGTCCTTCCCTAACCCTTAGCCTGTGGCCAGTCAAAAAAAAGCCAGTTAGCTTGGCAGATAAATGCCTTTCAGAATTAAGGTTAGTGAGTCTTAAAAGCTGAAATAGAATCTTTAGTCATTTGGCTTTATTTTCTTTTTCTCCTTTTTAATCCTCAGTCACCAAATATATATTGTTACAAAACCATTGTCTGCAAAGCAAAAACGATGTGTTTGTATTTGTTATAAAAATTGAAGTTTATAATAAACTTCCTAGTATTATCTTTAATATTTTAAGCATTAAAATACATGTTGAAGAAATGCTTTCTCTCTTGGCATATGATTCATTTTTTAATCATTTAAAAAAATTTGAAATTTATGATAATTATGATACTTTTGAGGCTGCTAGTTGAAATAGAAATATAATTATTTTATTATATTGTGTGAAAAGAACTATAGCACTTAGGAGTATCCAAAGCAAACAAATGTCCATTTTGAAAAGTGTTCAGTGTGAAACAGGCTATTAATGGGCGAATAATCAAAAATGTTAGTTTATGTATATTAAAAAGCACTTTTAAAAGTAGTTATAATAGAGCACTCTTATATATATGAAAAGAACTATACAAATCATATATATAATTACTGTTGACCTATCCAGATGTAACTGTATTCTATTCTAATAGTTTCTAAAACTTGCACTTCTTAACTTTGGAATTCTCTTTCGGTTATTTGCTTCCCTGTCACATAGAGTCTTCAAAAATTTAAATGCAATGTTAATCACCATCTTCTGACTCCCGGAAGCCCGTTCTTTATTGTCCTTTCTCCTCACTCATTCTCTTCCACTCCCAGTAATCCCTTGCATCTTAGTAGGATTATCAACTTGCTTGGGGTGAAATGATTAAAAAAAAGTTAATCCAGATATAGAAATAATATAAAAAAAACATATATGTAATGATATGTATTGTAAGTATGTATCTGTTTCTCTTTCTCTCTGTCTCTCTGTCTCTCTCTCTCTCTCTCTCTCTCTCTCTCTCTCTCTCTCTCTATATATATATATATATATATATATATATATATATATATATATATATATATATAAATTTGTCAAATGAAAAAACAAAAGAATAATTTTCTGGTTTATTTTTATCCATGAAAAAGCTTTTCTACTTATGATATTGATTATATGTATCTCTCTCTCTACATATATATATATATATATATATATATATATATATATATATATATATATATATATGATTGTATACCTGAAGAAGACCACACACAGAATAGCTTGATAAATGTTATGGAACCATACTAAGAATGAGATCATTAGTCCAAAAGATTATTGAGATGATGGCTGTGTGAAAACTCATTTAACAATACTAAAGTCTTTTCTGATGAGGTTTCTTCCTTTTAGAGATGGGAAAATAGTTTTAAATACTGGTGAGAATATTTGACAGGGTATATAATGTTTTTATCCCTCAGATTTTATCAAGAATCTCTAAACGCCAGACCATACATGGCACCAGTATCCATTGCGTGAATGGTAGACTCATAAATTTGTAACATGGATTCTTGTGAAAAAAAATTTCTAGCATGACACAGTGAACCAAATTTCTTATCAATAGATGAAGCAATAGATTCAATACAATCTTTCCAATTCATGTCAGCAGAAAATGTCAGCTTGAGTAGGTGCTATGGCTCACTTTCCTGGATGTTAGCATCAACCATGTTGATGGGAGGCATAAAGGGTTTTCTCAGATGATTAATAGAGAGCAGCTTTGTTTTGGAAGTGTTAAAATTAACATGCCATTCTTTGCCCCATTTAACAACAGATTGTATGTAATTTTTTTGATCAGTTGCCAATTTGACCTTATCAAACCAATCTGACTTACTATTCAGGCATGAGTAAATAATTGTGTCATTAACATATATAATGAGTTGAGAACTGATGACATTTAAAGAAGAAGAAAAATTAAATTGAAAGGGTTTGCTAAAAAAATTAGAGTATTTGTTAATGGCACACCATCAGGCCCCATATGTATAATTAATAAAGTAAACCAGAAAAAAGAAGTGCTTAAAGGCATCAGCATTTCTAATAATTCATTTAATTAAGCCACATTCATGAGATCAAATTCAAAATTTAACTACAAGCAAATTGTCTTTAACAAACTATTAATTCCATCAAACAAATAGCAGAGTAAGTTAAATTTCCATCATATATTTTCAGATTTTCCCAAATACAACACTGCTGAATAGAAAAATCCATGTAGTTTCCAAACATACCGTACTGGCAAAAAGTTTGAGTCACCCTGCATATCTTTAAAAAACACCTTAAAATGTATTTTCTTTTTTAAAGTAAAAGACAACATTTCAGTAACTACAGTGCATTTGCTTTTATTTTTCAGTCTTTCTCCAAATTCTTCTTCCTGACAGAAAGTTCAAATTTGGATTTGACTGTTCACAATAAACTTTGCTAAATTATGAATATTTTGTATGAGAAACCTTATATTTTGTTTAACCCCTCAGTAGATTTTTGAGATTACCAAAATTTTCTAAAAGTTAAATGTTAATACAGGTTCTAAATGTTTAACTCAGACTGACTTATATTGTAAAAAAAAGTATATAGCTGATTGTTTGAAGAAAAATTGTTCTGCCATTGCAACTGTATTTTCATAGTTTTTTTAAATTTATTGCTTAATTTTGAAGTAATTTGCACAAAATGGCAAAATCAAAGCAGCTGAGCATTGAGGTGAAGGCATAAATCTAAAATTTTATTCAAAGATGGCTACAAATTGGCAAGAAGTTAAGTTGGAGATTTCTAGACATGGGGTGCAATATTCAAAACAAAGGCAGTTAGAGACTGATCCAAATGTTGACAGAAAAAGACTTGGAGCACCAAAAGTGACAACTGCTGCTGAAGATAAACACTTGATTATTGAGAGCAAAAGAAATAAAAGGAAAAGTTCTCGAGAGTTGACAGCTGAACTTAATTCCTCTCTGACAGCAACCAGTGTTGCTCTCAACTGTGAAAAATTGACTTAGATCAGCCGGGCTCAGGGAGTACTTAGCCATCAAGAAATCCCTGTTATAGAAAGTGAATAAGTAGAAAATACTGTTATGGGTAAAAAAACGAACTGGACATTGAAAAAGTGGCAAAATGTATTGTGGACAGATGAGGCCAAATTTGAATTTTTTGTTAGTAAGAGGAGAGTGTATGTGAGAAGAAAGTCAGGAGAAAGACTGAATGATGAATGTGTGGTTCCAATAGTTAAGCATGATGGTGGGTCTGTTATGGTGTGGAGGTGTTTTGGAGAAGAGAGGGCTGGAGATTTGATTCAGGTCAAGGAAATCATGAAAAAAGAACAATATCATTCAATTTTTCAAAGACATACTATACCATCTGGTTTACGCATAATTAAAAAAATAACCTTTCAACAAGACAAAGATCCATAACACTCTTCTAAATTATGTCAAAATTAGGAAAAAGTTAAAACAATGAAGAAAATTTTAGAAATTATGACTTGGCTGCCTCAGTATCCTGACCTCTCTCCCAATGAATTAGTTTGGGATGAATTGGATAGGTGAGTTCAAAGAGAATACCCAAAGAGTGAATGAGCTTTTTCAGTGCTTGAATAATGCTTGGGAAGGTCTGCTATCTAATTTTTTTTCAAAAGCTCTTGGAAAGAATGCCAAGAATTTGTAAAGCAGTAATTAAGGTAGGTGGTGGTTTTATTGATGAAAACAAAATATGATGACATTGTATGAGAATATTTTATAGTTGAGTGCTTATTTTTGTCAAAATAAAAACAAATACATTATAGTTACTGAAATTTTATCTTTTACTTAAAAAAAAACTACAAAAATATCTCATTATAATGTGATTTTTAAGAAATACAGGGTGGCCCCAAACTTTTTGCCTGAAGTGTAACTCTAGTCTACCCTTAGAGATTCTTTTATTTATGATCTGAATGCTTCGTTATGACTTTTATATTGAGGTCAGATTCAGAAATAAAACTACAGAAACACCTGAACAGGTGGCAAATGAATGTGAAAAGAAAAGACTAAATGTTGACCATAAGAAGAGAGTATGTCATTGTGAGAATGGAAGATCTGGCAAGAAAGGTGAAATATTATTAGAACACACACTGAAAAAAAAACAACTAAATTTAAAATTTTTAAATTTCAGCATAACTCCTTCGCATGCATATTTAGCCACCTCAACAGAAACATCACTTTAGTCTGATGAAGTTGAAATGTGTCCCATGAAGAATCTTTCCACTTTATCATTGATTTACCTAACATAGTTCTGCAATATAAGAATTTACATATCTTTTACACAAATAATTGGCTTACAATGATATTTTTCTAGAGATTGGTCCCCAGAATACCATGGACAGAACACATGAGCAATGATGAAGTTCTAAAGAAAATAGACACATACTTAAAATCAGAAAGGGACAGTTAAAATTTCTAGGGCACATGATGAGGAAAGACAGCTTGGAAAATATCACACTCACAAGCCATTGAAGGAAGGAGAGCAGAGGAAAACATTGGGTAAAATACCTAATGGGTTTTGGTGAGTGGATCACCAAGTGAGGAAAAAGAGGAGCAGGAAAAAAATCAAATGTTGCATTGAGCAACAAGACACGGGAAATGGTGGAGGGTCATAATCTAAAAGTAACACAGCATGTAGATGAAGAAGAAAACTTTGATGGTTCATGTTAAGACTGAGTGGAGTATTTCTATTTGTTGTTATAGAAGAACAGTTTCATATCTGGAAAAATATATTAAATCAGTTGCTATGTCTGCTGCTAGGAAAGTTGACTCACTTTGTCATCCTAAACAACTATTCTTGCCAGAATAGATCTACCATTTATTCAATCATTGAATATTACTGCTACATTTGGTCTGGTTCTTCTACTATATATTTAGAGATTCTTGATCAAAATCTGAAGAAAAATCTGCAATGTTATTAGACCTGACTTGGCATCTTGGCTTCAGTCACTTTTCCACCACTGTAACATGGCTTCCCTGTGTTTTTTCTATAAATACTTTCATGGTAATTGTTCTGATGAGTTTTCCTTTTTGGTACCTAGACTTTATGAATGTAAGCATAGTACTAGATTGGCTGCTAGGTCTCATCATTTTACAGTTGAAATAGCTAGATGTCACTGTAAGTTATATATTAAAAGTTCTTTCTCTCACATTTCTCACTTGTGGAATTCTCTCAGATTCTTGCTTTCTAGTTAAATTATATCTTCAAAAGTTTAAATATAATGCCAATCATTGTCTTTTGTTTTCTTAATTCCTGTTCTTTTTTTAATTTCTAATTTAATATTTTCTAATCAGGAGATTGGAGGATTTGAGGAACATGAAACCACCTCTTAATTGCTGTTGCTTTTTAGGGTCCCAGCTATGGACAAATAGTGAACTCCCCAAACAAAAATCAAAATACTAGCAATGTATAAAAATACATTTTTATAGTAAAAATACCATCAATACATTTTTTATAAAAAAATTACCAACAATACATTTTTGTAGTGAAATTAGAAGCAATACATTTTTTAAAATTACCAATTATACATTTTATCATCTACAAAATACATAGCTAAAAAACATGCATTTATCCTGGAAGTATAAAATTATGTACAAAATATCTGTAGTTGAAAGCATAAAATTACATTCAAAATATTTAGGTTTCAGCATTAAATAACCCATAGATGTGTTGATATGTCACTAAACTGACACAACCAAACTTAGGGTCTGTCAAAAATCTAGTAAAGCATTTTGAGGGTCTTAATAGCAGATTTTACAAAATGGATTCAGGGATGTTGCTTGAATTTGTCACTCATTGTTAAGATTGCAGAACCATGTAATAATTATATATAAGTAGATTGCATGAAGCATAAGGCAGACTGACTCAGTAGGTTGGGTACCAATAAACATTACTCAAATACACATTTCCATTATACAGTACAATCACAGCACATATAGCCTGGTAACCGTCCAGTGACATCTCGTAAATCAACCATCTGTCCTTGCATGGAATATTGCTGTCACATATGGTCTGGTGCTCCTGCTGTACATTTTGAGGTCCTCAACAAAATCTACAGATGAATATGCAAGATGGTAGGTCCGGATATGGCATCTACTCTACAATTGCTATCCCATAGATGTGTTGTGGCCTCCCTCTCTTTCTTCAACAAGTATTTTAATGGCAACTGTTCTGACGAGCTACTTTTGCTGGTTCCCGGACTACATGAATTCAAGAGAGCTACTAGGCTGGCATCTCAGTTCCACCCTTTCACTGTCAAAACGATTAAATGTAACTGTCTCTTCTACTCAAACAACTTCTTCTCCTGCACTTCCCATCTGTGGAACTCCCTTCCCCCTACTTGCTTCCCCAATGACTATAATCAAATATTCATGTGTAATGTCAATCAACATCTGACTCCCTGAGCTTGTTCCCCATCCTTCTCTGTATCCTTTCCTCAAACATCCCTCTTTACTCTTGTTCTCAATCCTCTAAAACCCCTTGCATGCTAGTGACACTCCCACTTTGCTTGGGATGAATTGCTTTAAAAAAAAAACGTATAAAATGAACCATTATAATTTCTTTGCATAGTTTTAACAGTCTTTTTGATACACCATTTTTTTGTAGGTATGAAGTTTAAAGATTTCCCAGAATTCCTTTTTTTGCTGCATGATAAAAAATTAAACTCCTGCTACTATATTGTTTTTTGCCCAATATGAAAGAAAGCAATTTTTTAATAGAAATATTTCCTCATCTGATGATCAAATATTATTTTCTTTAAAATCTGAATCAACAGCATACTCTTCATTTTCACAAGGCCCAACTTTTCCAGTAAATCAATAGCTTGATATTTTTACTTTATATAACAGAAAGTAGTGGGGAATTAGGGTGGGGACTTGCATTTTATTCTTGACTGTCACAGACTGTACTAAAATAAACATTTACCCATTGGTATTGACACTTAATTATCAGTCTACTAAAGACACTTTTTTTTTATATAGTGAATCAGGAGTTCTTGGAAGTATTCACCATAGTTTAATGGCGTGTACAATGTGTGCTCAGAAGAATAAACAACTTATCACACATATGTATACATGCACACACACACACACACACACACACACACACACACACACACACACACACACATATATATATATATATATATATACAGTAATGCTTTGCAATATGTGCATATGTGTTTTTGAGACATGAACCGAAGTTCGTACAGTTTTTTGCCTTGAGATATGAGCTGAATTTTTAGATAGAAGCAAGTTTCAGTTAAGCATCTACTACTTGCAGTCATGTATTTACCTTTCTCTTGAAGGATCTCTGTTGTGTCGTGTTATGTTTTTGGGCTGTTATTTTGCAAAATTCCTTTAGTGACATCATGGGTCCGAAGAAAATAAGTATAAAGAGCAGTGGTGAAAAGTCATAACATATGATTTCACTTTAGGTAGAGAGGGAAATTATAAACTTCGGTATCAAAGAATAGGTTAGTTGTTGCAAGGCTTGGTTAGCCCTAACCTTATTGTTGTTCATCTCCCTTCCACCAGTTTGAACTTCATTGTTTAGTTACAGTTTATTTTTTACAATTTGTTTTTTCTTTTTTTTTATTGTTTGTAAACCACAGTTATTGTTTATTCACACAGTTTCACTTGTAAGAAACCCACAAATATAAAAGTAGGGGTGAGTTTTAGGAAAATCAGGGTGATTTTTAGGGGCCTAGAACAGATCAGAAATATTCCATTTAATTTCAATGGGGAAAATTGATTTGAGATACGAGTTTGGTCTTGAAATGAATTAAACTTGTATCTCAAGAAGGCATTACTGTATATATATATATATATATATATATATATGCAAGTTTCATTAAAGACTACTGACAAGGCACTATGGTTAGGTTTTTTACTTAATTTTTTTGTGTTCTTGTAATTTTGTCCTTTCCTGGACATAAATTATGTAGAAATTGTCCAGATGTTTTGTATATCTGAGCCCTTACGACTATTCTTTTATCAAAGATGATTTTATTTTTACTTTAACTGAAAGTATGGATTGTATTATATATGTATCTAGAGTTATACGAATGTTTTATTTTCCAAACACCGGTAGCACATTGTGACCATGTTCATAGTTGATATTATTGAGTGTTGGCTTTTTCTTACACGAACAGAAAAGAGTAATCAGGGGGACAGTTGATAGTGATTGACATTGCATTTAAAATTTTGCAGCTTAAAGTTGGCTGGAAAGCATGGAGCCAGAATAGAGTTCCACAAATGAGAAGTGTGAGAAAATAAACTGTTAACATGGAACTTACAGCTACATCTAGCCAGCTCAACTGTAAATTGACAAGATCTTGCTGCCAATCTAGTATTGTACTTAAATTCGTACAGTCAAGGTACTATAGCAAAGAACTGATCCAAACAATTACCATGAAAGTGTTTATAAAAAAGGCGCAGAAAGGTTAAATTTGATAAGCCATCTTTTGCCCCAGATAACAATGGACTTGAGGTCATTTTGGACATCAACTGCCATTTTGACCTTGTTGGACTGATCAACCTTACTGTTAAGACAGGAGTAAATGGTTGTGTCATCAGCGTAGATGCCAAGTTGAGAGCTGATATCATTGTGAAGGTCGTTAATGAAAATTAAAAACAGCATAGGACCAAGGATGAAACCCTGGGGAATATCTGCATTAGTATAAAAGGGTCTAGATGAGTGACCATTCAGAATAACTTTCATTTCATGATTTGAAAGGAATGACAGTATCAGCTCAAAAATATCTAGGTGGGAAATTAGTTAGGGATACTCCAAATGAGTCAAAAGTAGAGGGAAGAGAATTTATGGGTAAAGCATTCAGCTCTATCAGCAAAATATGATAACACCTCAAATCGATTCAAGAGAAAGGGAAATAGAGACCTTGCACTTATTTAATATCCTATTACAGAGCCACCAGTAATCATGAGAGCCAATATTGTTAGAAGTTATGCAGTGTCTTATTCTTTTAGCAAACTGGGACTTAACTCCTTTGAGGACTCAATTACATTTATTATGAACAGTAGCAAATAGGCACCTGTTATGATGAGAGCTGTCATGCTGGTATAGCTGAAAATAGTGGTTCCTGTGTGCTATGGTAGCTGAGCATGATGGTGTGAACCATCGAGAGGATTGAGGTTTCACCTGAGAAACCTCAGTGGCGCAATTTTTGATTGGGAGTTTGAAGATGTCAGTCCATGGGGTATCACAAAGAAAAGTCCCAATCTGCATGCTTGTAATGGAAAGAGGTCTTATGGATAGGGGATTCCTGTTTAATGTATGATTGGAATGAAATATCAGTAGCTACCTCAAAGGGGTTCAAATTACCAACAGGGTAGTATTGCAAAGCTCATCAAGAGTTAGGAAAGGCGGTAAGATATAAATCAAGTAGAGAAGCTTGATGCTCATTTTGACTTAGGAAACTAGTAGGAAAGGGATTGAGCAATGGAAAAATTTAATGTCTGAATACCAGCAACATCAGGTCCTTTAGAATATCTCAGTCATATGAGATTTAAAGTTACTGAAGACAAAGATGTTCACAGATGGATGGAGAGAAAGTGCTTTTTCTATATTGTCAGCTATTATGTCTAATATACTGAAGTCCTGGGAAGAGGGGGAGTGATTGTTACAAATCATGACAGTCATCTTTGAGTATAGAATCCAGAGGTTAGCAGTGAATATTTCGGAGACAGTAGGAAAACGTAGTTCAGGTTAGCAGTGGATATCGCAGCAAAGTAGCAGAGCATAGTTCTTCCTTCTGTCATCTTCGTCTGACAAGTTGGCAGTGGTCATTCGGGTAGGGTAAACAAAAATGGTCCCCATTATACACGACGGATACAATGTTCTGCACTTTCTGATTGGTTAACCTTCTATTGGTGGACTATAAAGGGAGTTAAGTCATTTTGACTCGCTCACTAGTTATATATATATACACAAAAAACTGTAACAGTGATAAAGGAAAAAGAGATAACTGACAAAGTTTAGTAGCAAAAGATGGAAGCACATGAAAGTGTAGTCAGCGGTCTTAAGTGACAACTCCCTGGCCATCAGATTATCTTATTTTTTACAACCCAGATTTCTACACAGCTTCCTGTATATAATAGCAAAAAAAATATAACCCCCCACTCAAAAAAAAAAACCAACAGTAGAAATTCCAAAAGAAATATTAAATGAAAGACAAGAAATCAAGAATATTTAAATATTTTTAGAAACAAATGCACCATGATCTCATAAGCAATAAATCATAGCAACCCACTCCCAATAATTCTCATAGAAAAGAAATTGGAAAATAACCCACTGGAGGGTTGTGAGGGTCTCACAGACATACCGGTTGGTCTTGTCAGAGCCAACATGTTAAGGACAGAGAACAATAAAAGAACAGTAATTAAGAAGACAAAAGATAATGATTGACAATGCATTTAAATTTTGGTAAGATCAAAGTAAGAGGCCAGAAGAGAGTTTCCCAAGTGAGGAGTGTGAGAGAAGAAACTGTTAGCATAGAACTTATAGTTACATCTAACCATTTCAACTGTATAATGATGAAACCTTGCTGCTAATCTACTAGTACGCTAAAATTCATGCAGTCTCGGTTCAAAAGAGGAAAGCTTCTTGGAACTATTACTATGAAGATATTTATAGAAAAACATAGTGATGTAACTTGTAACCATTGATTTGCAATACCAGTTTACTAACCATTATAATATGACAAGGTACTTATACCATATATAATTCGAGAATACTTTTTCATAAGTCCATCACTTAAATATTAAAATTAGCTTAGGTTGATTGATTTTACAACATGTTAACCCTTTTAGGATTATTTAATGTTGAATTTTGTTTGGAGCACCCAGTGAGCAACAAATTCACTACTCAGTAGTGATGGCCAACCAGACTAGATTCACTAATCATTGACCCATGATTAAATCTTAACCCATATATTTCATATACAGGGTGAGGCAAAAGTCACGCAATATAGTGGACAATGGATAGGTTGAATGGCCACTGAGGTCATCAGATTTTTTTTTGCTGTGGGGCCATTTGAAATTAGTTGTTTATCAGACATGGTCAAAAAATATTGAGAAACTTAAAGAAAGAATTAAATATGAATGCAGTAAAATGACAGCAGAAACTGTCCGACATGTTTATGAATCATGCAAGCAAAGCATTAAAATATATTTTGAAAAAGAAGGAGCAAATATGACAATAAAATAAATAGGAAATAATTTTTGATAAATTATCCCAATGGTGCACAACTTTTGCCTCATCCTGTATAATGAAAGGAAAAAGTTTAAACTGACTCATATTTTCTTATAGATATAATTATAAACTATAATTTTGGAAAGGGAAAAATTTCATTGAAATACATTGGAAAATTTCAAAGTTTTCATGTGACATCAAGAAAATACAACGTTTAAGCAAAATGATAACAGTATATAGAAAAAAGATGGCGTTGGTATAAACTGACACCAGGAGGATATGAGTTAAAGTATCAATGAAAACACATGTGATTCTCTTTGCAACACACCCTGGAATTAAAATTTTAATATTAGGTTGTCCCAAAAGTTCGTAGACACTTGCAAAAAATTGAAATTTTACTTGCCAAGTAATAACAAAAACAACAAAAATTATTCCTCAAAATAAAGACCATCATTTTCCAAGACTTTCTGCCATTGATCTGCAAGCTTTCGGATCTAGTGAAAGTACCATTCAGCTGGCTTCGAATCAAAGAATTCTTGACATGCTTCCTCGACTTCATCAAACGAGTCAAATCAGCAACCCTTCAGAAATTGTTGCATTGAGCAGAAAAGGCCGTAATCTGATGGAGCACAGTCAGGACTGCAGGCTGGATGTGGCAGAACCTCAACGCCGTCCAGCTCTTCAAACTTGTCATTGGTCTTCCTGGTGGTGTGTGGCTTGGCATTGTCCTGCTGCATCAAAGTGAGCTTTCGGTTGATCAGAGCCGGGTACTTTGCTTCAACTTTTCGTAGACCTGCTCCATTTGCTGACAGTAAAGTTCAGCACTGATGGCACGACCATTCGAAACCAACTCAAAATGCACGATTCCTTCAAAGTTCTACCAAACGCCCAACATGACTTTCTTGCCGAATCGATCTTGTTTTGGAACCGATGGTGTCTCTTGCTCTTTCTGAACCCATCGCTTGTCTCGATTGTGCTGGATTGTGTTGCATAAAAATTCAATTTTTCGCAAGTGTTTACGAACTTTTGGGACAACCTAATATTTCCCATTCAAAATTGAACCACTAAACTTTCTTCCTGGATGAAAGTTGGCATCAAATCTTTTGTGCCAGCATGAAAATACCAAGTAAATCCACAATCTTCTCCTGTTCAGCTGCTATAGCCCACAGGAAACACTTCTTCATTTAAAGAAAAAAAAAACTGAAACTTCTTACTGAATAATGATATATTTTTTTGTTATCTGTCTATATTTCCAAGATGATGTATTGTGTGAGTTCAGTACCTAGCCACAGCTGAGGTGAACAAAAACACTTGGATAATAAAACATTGGGAAGAGGCATGGCACGTGGAACTAGAACAATCTACCCTGGTGGATGAAATAAAGGGTTCAGTCTGAAATTCTAATCACTTTATGAAGGCTGGAGCATACAACAACTGAAATGTTGTGAATATAGCAACAAAGATGAGGACAACATTCCAAACAATGTAAATAATGTAAATTATTTTTGTTGTTACATTTTTTGCCACTCAGAGGACTGGATAATATTTTGCAGCATCAGGCACACTACATGATTAACAACTATTCAATATAAATAACTGATAGTGTTTGCTAGTCATTTCCAAGTATGCCCATCTGCCAGGATAGGTAACTAGTCCCTGTTACAGATGCCTGCACAGGCACATCTGTGTTTCTTCAACACCTACAGGGATAACCTGTGTTTTTTTATTGCAACTATGCTAAGCAAAACTATTTCACAGTTTCTAGTAGAATTAGTAGTTAAACAATACCAGTACATTCAAACCCTTGGGTGACATGGTAGCACAACCCTTGATAGCTCTTAAATGCATTCATGTCACCAGTTTCATTCACAAGGCTGGGATCAACCGATGGTATGATTTTCAAACACTTCCCAACACTGCTGAATATTGAGATCATCTCCAAAGGCCTAAATAATTGTGACTTCTTTGACAAATCAGTCTTGATAAGATTCAAAACCATGATCTCATGGTCAGAATGTTAACATTTTAACAACTCAACAAAACTCCCCCCATTCAGTATAAGTAAGTGTTAGGTAATGACCAATGTAGCATTGTAGCACCCTTTTTCATTCTGTTTCATTTCTCCACACACACACACACACACATATATACCTGGTGTAACAGCAAAATTGTCCAAGTCATTTAACAGAATGGGATAATTGTCTATCCCACAAAATGTCTAATATTTAAAAAAAAAAACACTAAACTAATTGAGTTTCTTTTTTCTAGGTATTCAGATAAAACGTTTAGCCATCTTGATAGCATTTGTTGTAAGAATCATTGAAAAACCCTTTGATTTATTCAGCTAGAAATGAAACAGGTTAAAATTATTTTGTGTCAGGCCCAGTCTTTGCAACTGAGCAATTGGTGAGAGGAAAAAAAATCATTCAGGCTTTCAGAATTGGTACCAACATTCATACTCTGGCTTCTATTGTCAAAGTCTTCAAGAACACTCAAGAGAATAGTGAATAAGTTTTAAAATAGGAAACAGTAGAGAGGAAAACTGGATCAGGAGGTCACAACAGCAAGAGTGATCATCATTTCAGCTAAATACATTCTTATTGTTCAAAATAGAGTCCAATAGTCTTATAAAAACCTCAGAGAATTCCAGTAAGATATCTTTAATCATTTCTAAGATACAACAGTTCAAAGCTTAATCTAACAATTGGACAATTTTGCTGTTACACGATTTGGACAATTTTGCTGTTACACCCTGTATATTCAATATATTTGATATTTTTATTTTAATGTTTTTATAATTCAAATTTCTCTTTTGAAATAGAATTTTTTCTTCTTTTACATTTTTAGATCATTAATATTGAAAGAATGTCAAATTATTGCTTATAAAGTAAACTTTTGCTGTGTTCACTATTATTGTGTCCTTGAGCCCAACTTGGCTATATCCACCTGTAGCGCAATAGTACACTTCATTTTTCCCAACAGTTCAACATTCTTTTGGATTAACAATGATAAATATTCATGTCTGATACATTCGTGATTCTATTAATAAAGTAAAGGGACATACAAAGAAAGACAAAAAGAAGGAGAGAAAAAGCAAAAGTTCATCACGTCCAGTTCTCTCAGTGTTAACTGAATTCAGTCAAAGTTTATCCAAAATGGTGGAGCCTATAAAATTTTTATTTATTTACCAATTCATGAGTGCTTAGAATAATTATTTGAAAACCTGGCTCATACCTAAAAATACATAATTACAATAAAAAATATTCTTTTTTTATATATATATATATATATATATATATATATATATATATATACGTGTGATTATATATATTAACAGCAAAAGTGAATGGAAGGGTCATTTGGTTCTTTAGCGAACTTGACAAGGTCTTTGGGTGTGAAGAATTCTGTTCCATTTACAACTTGCTATATTCTGGTTGTCATTGAAAATTTTCTTCATGCTATTTGTTGTTTTCAAGTGTTTTTTGTTTCTCCTTTTTCTGCTTCTTTTTGTTTTTTCACACCATTGCAGCTGTGATGCAAAGAAACTCTGAGACGGACTTGTCATTTTTTGACTTTCTTTTGCACACATTTTAGAAAATATCTTTTCAACACCTATCTTTTATTTTTTTTTCCCACATCTTACAACTTGTCTTTCTTGATGTTAACTACATTGTCTTTTTTTCTTAAGCTATCTTTCTCCTTGCAATTAGCATCTTCAAATATGTTTTATTAACTCTTTTTTTTCTGTTTGCTTTTAGATATTGTTTAACTTCTTTATCACTTATACTGACTCTTTTTAATTTTAATTTCCTAATTTAAATACTATAAAATTCCTTCTTAATCATTCAATGTATCATTCTTCATTTTTCTCTTATCAGTTTTCTTTCTTTGTTTAGATGTCAACGGAATATTTTTTTAAGTTTTCTTTCTGTTTCCTCTGTCTTTTTTCGATATCTTTTCTTCTTTTCTTGATTCATTTCATTCTTGCTGGCTTTTTAGTTTGCTTTTTAGATTAATATTCTTGTTGCAATTTCCTTCTTACATTTTTTTTCATCTTCTCTCTCACTATCATTTTTATCTTTCTTTTCTTTCATTTCTTCCTTTCTAATTTTTTGTCTTTTTCTTTTGATTTTAACTTCTTAACTCTTGTCATTTCCTCCCACACTGTTTGTATATATCCTTCCTTCCTTCCTTCCTTCCTTCCTTCCTTCCTTCCTAGCAATTTTTCCATCTTTTATCTGCTTTGACCTCCTAATTTTCTCTATTTTTTTCTTCACAGTTTTTCATTTATCCCTGTCCTTTTCCTTATTTTCTCTCTCTTGAATACTTCCTTATTCTTTCTTTCTTTTCCCTCTGTAATACTCTCTTATTCTTTCTTTCTTCTCTTCTCCAATAATCTCTTATCCATCTTACATTTCCCTCCCTCTACAATACTCTCTTATTCTTTTTTCTTCTCCTCTCCAATACACACATTCTTTCTTTCTCCTCCCTCTACAATACTCTCTTACTGTTTTCTTTCTTCTCCCTTTTTAATACTCTCTTATTCTTTCTTTCCTCTCCTTCTCTAATATTCTCTTATTCTTTCTTTCTTCTCCCTCTCCAATACTCTCTTATTCTTTCTTTCCCATCCCTCTACAATACTTTATTACTCTTTCTTTCTCCTCTCTCTCTCCAATACACTCTTATTTTTTTTCTTCTCCCTCTCCAATACTCTCTTATTCTTTCTTTCCCATCCCTCTACAATACTTTATTACTCTTTCTTTCTCCTCTCTCTCTCTCCAATACACTCTTATTCTTTCTTTCTCCTCCCTCTCCAATACACTCTTATTCTTTCTTTCTTCTCCCTCTCCAATACTCTCTTATTCTTTTTTCCCATCCCTCTACAATACTTTATTACTCTTTCTTTCTCCTCTCTCTCTCTCCAATACACTCTTATTCTTTCTTTCTCCTCCCTCTCCAATACTCTCTTATTCTTTCTTTCCTTTGAAACTAGTTTATCCTCTCCCACATTCCATTTACCATCTTCCTTTTTTTTTTTACTTCACTTTTTCTATTGTTCCTTCTCGGTCCTTCAAGCAGTACACTTCATTAGCACCCCCATGTATAGTTCTTCCCTTGTTTGTAGCTTATTTCTTTTCTTCATTTCTTCCTCCTTCTTACCAGTTTAACTCTTCAGCCATTTTTGATTCTTATAAATAACCCTAACCCTAACTCCATACCAGGTGCTCATTAATGTTTTACTTTAAAAGATTTCTTTTATTACTTTAACTTCATTTTCTGTCAGCAAAACGAGGCTTGATTTTATTTAATTTTTTTTTCAGTTACTTGAAATGGAGTGCTGAAAGAGGTAAAACCTCAGGGGTGGGGAAATTTCTCATTTCATTTTTTTTTTTAAATCCCAAGTTACTCTGGCAGGGTTAGGGTTGATAAAACCCCTACCCACTCCAAAGAAAGAGAAATTAGGCAAGTGGCTTATTACCCCACATTTTTTTCCTTTTAGGCTAAGGATTAAAAGATTATGTACCGGGTGGGCCTAAAACCCCTGGAGATAAAAAAGCTTTATGCATATCCATATCCATATCAGACATTTTGGTTTTTCAATTCCAAAATCTCTTGCATGCTGTTTATGTAATCTGTGATATTATGAGTAACACATCGTAATGTTTATTCACTCTAACAGTTATATATATGGTGACATGATCAGTTCTAGCAAAAGGAGAGAAAATAGAAATCAAACAAGCATGCTTTTATTTTAGCACCAATAGCATTTGAATTCTCAGTCTATCTAAGCAAGGTTGTTAACTCTTCATATCACTGTTGACTGACTTTATCATTACTCTATAACATTTCTGTACTAACCAACTAAATATTTCTGGCAAAAGAATAAAATAATCATGTTGGAGTTAAAAGAAATGTTTCAGCAAGTCTTGACACTTAATCTATATAGTATGCTTTGCAAGTGAATGAAAAAAATGAATATGCATTTTATATGCACATTAGAGACAAGAAACATTCAAAGAAAGGGGATGCAATTTTTTTTTCATTGGAAACTGAAATAATGACTTTTTCAAAAATATTTGAGAAAAATTATTGGTTGGTACATAACAAAATTTCGTGTAGCCTCACAATGTTAGTGATTAAATTTCATAAAATATAAGCCTCCCAACAGTTCAAATATGATAATAAAGTGAGTTCAAAATGTAAGTTCAAACTGAAATATCATGAAACAGGATCTTTCCCACAGTTCAAATATTGTAATAAAGGACCTTAATATATGCAGTTTGTCCAGATCCATCTTGAAAACTTAGTCTAATGATGAAAAATTAAAAGAAGCAAGGATAAAGTCTCCCAATTTTAAGGTCAGTTCTGCTTGTTGGAAACAAAGTAAAAACATATGACTAAGTAAAAAGAAGTCCATTTAGAAATTATCTTAAAATCTTCAAAAACAATGAATAAGTAGTTATATAGTTGTAGGTTTCTATTGTAAGAAAAACTAACATTTTTATCCTAGAATAAATGGTTCCATACTCTAAAGATACTCATGGATCAGCAAGTACACATGAAAGAAGTTCTATGGAGTTGAATTACTCATATTTCATTTGTATTTCAAATGTAAGAAATAAATTCCATTCTGACAGCTTTCCCTCCACCCCTGAGAACTATCATTTTATTTAACAAACTGCTATATAGGTGCTTCCTTGAATACTTTAATCTTGACCTTTTCAAGTCAAGGATCAATTGTTATCTGTTCTCTTCACCTTCCTAATCCACACTTCCTAACACCCTTTCTCCTACTCATTACTCTGGCACAAATTGTAGATAGTTTTAATCAAAGAGAAGGCAGGAATATCAATCCTTGTTGTGTGTGGAGTTGCATATATAAAGAATAATCAAAGTAAGAATGCTAACCAATGTCCAATGTTGAAAGTATGTTTGATGGGCATACACGTATCACAGATGAATATTGCACCAATAAAGGAATGTCACTTAATCTGCTATATTTCATTTTCTCCTGAATAAGTTGGACAGCAGGCTATGTATGCATTCTTATCATAGTATGTGATGGTCCTAGGATGCACTCTGAGTAAACAACAATCTTTGTGTCATAATACACAGGGTTATAATGTTTTGGCCAATCATTGTATATTATAGGCACAATTTCTCTATTTTGACATGTTTAATCAAATATTTGCTGCCAAACTATACACAATCTCTCTCTCTCTCTCTCTCTCTCTTTCTCTCTTTGTATGTATGTATGTATCTATCTATTAGACAAGTTAATGTTTTCACAATAAAATTAGTATTAACCGTTTGTAGAGTATTATTTCTACATATATTTATGTGATTGCTATATCATTTATATATAGTATATTATATATATATATATAAGATTATCTATATATTAGGTTATATATCCTTATTAAAAATATTGATAATAACTTACTTTAAATTTGTGAGGATCTAATATGCAAACAAATTAAGGGCAATATGAATTTTTATATAAAATAAATTCATAGGTTACTGAAATATATATTTAATTATCACAGTTTCCCATATCCCTGAATAAATTATTATCATATTATTTTACATGTTAACATAGGCTTCTTGATATTCTATAATATTGGCATGTAGCAAAGTTGTTAGGTTCCAATCTAACCAGGTTTGATTTATCAGGAAGATGATATATTGATGTTATTAGCTTGGGGAAATGATCTCAGTATGCAGCTCCACACCATAGGTTACCCAACCCTTATGAGTGAAATTGGGTAGACAAAACTGTTCAGAAGCCATCAATAACTATGCTAGCATCAAGTCACAAGTGATTGGAACTGAGGATTTGAGTAAACTGTTGATTATATCACATGATGTGCACTCTCCCAGGAAGTGTAATTAAGGTCTACTCAGCATAGTTGCAGTATAAACCACAAGTTGGCTCTGTGCCTGAGTAGAGATTTTTCTAACCATTCTAAAAGGTGGGGGTAGGCATTAATATTCAACTTTGTACTACTTGATTTTATTTATTATTCAACTTTTCAATACTTAACATTAACATTATCTATATAAATATATTCTTATATATATTTATTTAAAATATGATGAATAGTCATAGATTTGCAGAATAAAAGATTTGCAGAATAAAAGATTTGTAGAATAAAAGATTTGCAGAATAAAAGATTTGCAGAATAAAAGATTTGCTGAATAAAAGATTTGCATAATAAAAGATTTGCATAGTAAAAGATTTGCAGAATAAAAGATTTGTAAAGTAAAAGATTTGCATAATAAAAGATTTGTACAGTAAAAGATTTGCATAATAAAAGATTTGCAGAATAAAAGATTTGCCCAGTAAAAGATTTGCATAGTAAAAGATTGGCATATTAAAAGATTTGCATAATAGAAAACTTGCATAATAAAAGATTTGCATAAAAAAAACTCATACTACGAAATAAATTATTCTAAACATTTTTAATAAAAAGCAGGTATAATATGTCATTGTATATCTATCATATAAATTTTATTGAAAGACATATACTTCTTTGTGACACATCCCTTCAGGACAGAGGTGGTCATGTCTTTCCACAATTTTCTATCCCTTGTACCCCTTAGCAGTTTTTCTTCATTTGCTAAATCTACCACCTCCATTGTACCATCCATTCACACAAGCTCATCAGTTAAGTGGCTCAATGCCTTCCCCTATCATTCTTGCTCTCAGTATGCACCATTAGATTTAAGTTTTCTAATCTCTCCTTGCTGATTTCAGCTACCTCTTCCTGATTTTGAATAAAAGTGTTCTTTCTGTTGCCAATTTTCTTTAAGACTTACTTATTGCTTACCCCTCTGTCCATGAAATTTTCAAGATCCATCTATAGAAACACATTTCTGCAGCTTTTTCCTCATCTGTGGGAAGATTGTCTAGCATTCACTGCCATAAAAGTGGATGGATAACACACAGCAATTTTTCTTTGTTTCTATCAAAATTTTTCCATTTCTCAGCACCTTGCTTAGCTTTTGGAATGCTTCTTTTTTTTTTTCACTGTCACATTTTCTATCTTCTGTTAAAACATTTCTCAGATATTTACACTTTGGCACCTGCTTGATATTGACATCTACAATTTGTAATCTGCATCTTGGGTTTTTTTCTTTTGCTGATGACCATACATTCTGTGCACTTGCAGTTGATGGCTAGTTCTTTTTTCTTGCTTTATTCTATCCCTAACCATGTGAAGGAAATCATGTAGTTTTTTTTTTCCAAGTCAGTTATCAACACAGTATCATCTGTGTATCTTATATGGTTAAGATTACCCTCACCAATAATAAATCTTGGTAGGGTCTCTATGAACATCACTGCCATAAGAAAATCTGACCTAGAATAATATACATACATATATATATATATATATATATATATATATATATATATATATATATATATATATACAGGGTACCCCAAAAGTCTGGACACATAGGCAAAAATGCATATTTTCAAGAAATAAAATTTTCATCAACATTTTATTGAATTGGAATATTAACATATAACATCTTCAATATGATGTCATCATTAGTGATGCAAAGGTTGATGCACTTTGCAATATTCACATGAACTTGATGCAATAACTCCACATTGCCATCAATTTCAGCACGTTCACTCCATATGTTCAATCAAGTATGGAAGGAAGCCAATTCTTTCTTTTTTTCAACAAAACTGTGTTTAATTTGTGGAGGTAAAAAATATGGTTAATGAAATTTTCTATGTGTCCACGATTTAGGGACACCTGTATATATATATATATATATATATATATATATATATATATATATATATATATATATAAACAGATAAATAGATAGATCAGGAATCAGAACTATAAATTGATTGCTAAAGCATATGTGCTTCTTTGGGAAGAAACACATTCCTGTAAATTTACTGAAGGCACAAAACCTTTTTTAATCAATTTTGGTGGCTTTGGTCCCAACTAGTCTCTCATGGAAAAAAAGATCTATATCTGTATACCAATACCTGAAGCCTAATGTTTTATTTTACTGAACAAGTAAGTTTCAAGATAATCTCTTTCCTTGTCAATACACTTAACTCAATAGCTCTTCATTTATCACAGGGTTTTACAAAGATAATTTCAGATAAGAATTCAATTTATTATAAATGTATTTTATGATACATAAGACCATCTTCCACAACTTCAAATTCAACATTATTGCATTGTAGTGTTAAGCAAGGTACATATACTGGTAGTGTATAGCATCTGGAAAAACATTAGCTAACTTGGTATTTCAACTCCACATATAAGACTTGGCTAATATTTTTGCGTCATAATTTGGGTGAAAAATGGAAGGGGTCTTGTATGTTACATATTTAACATGTTACCTTCAAAACACGTTTCTATAAAATTTTGTGTTGTCTTGAATAGTGGAAATTTTTTGTGTTGTCTTGAATAGCAGAAATTTTTCAACTTATAAAATAGGCATGCTTGGTCCAAATAAATGGATGATATATTTACAAATACAAAGCAGATATAAAAAAAAATGATTAGATGCATTGAAAAAGTAAATAATTTTAAATATATATATATATATATATATGGGATATGATTGGTAAATTGTTGCCATTTTATATTTTTTAATTTCATTTAAGCATCTATTTATTTATCCATCGCATCATGTATATATATATATATATATATATATATATATATGGGATATGATTGGTAAATTGTTGCCATTTTATATTTTTTTTTAATTTCATTTTTTTATTTATTTCTACATATATATATATATATATATTATATAGCATCCATTTATTTATCCATATTTATATATATATATATTTGTATGTATGTATTTATAGGTATATTTATATTGTTATAAGTGCATTCTTGTATTTACAGTAACATGCTTGTTCAGACTTCCCTATATATAAGACCCTCTGAGATTTGCATATCACAGGCCAGCACTGACCTAATCTTCTGAGACTTGCAGAAAGTCACATAACAGTGTCAAAACTGTGCTGAATGGGAGTGCTCAGTTTCCCAGTGGATAAGCATACAGGACTGATTCACGATATTCACAAGTCACACACCTGCCCATCAACAGTCAGCTGGAAAATTTGCACACACCTGCACTATTTCTTTGGCAGATTTGTGAACACAGCAGACTAATCCAACACAAGGTGTCATGGCAGGAACTTGTGTGAAAGACGAGGAGTTCATGGAGTCAGTAAGTTATCCGAGCGCTTTTTGTAGCTCGAAGAAGAGTGGTTCACTAGATCTGTAGAGAGAAAAAAGACCATCAAACTTGATTTGGCTTAGCACCTGTGATTTGTGTGCAGATTCAAATATTGTTGTAAGGTCTTTTCACCATGACACATTTGTGAACAGCTTCAGTGTCAACTTCTCTAGTGTAACAAAAGGGTTTCCCATCTGAGCTATGACACTTATATCTTCATGAAGCAGTTTCTTTGGGTATTTATTTATTTTTTTTATTTTATCATGAGAATGAGACAATGCAGTGATAAAAATGTGAACATTTATGCATCTTTTACATTATTACACACACACACACACACATATATATATATATATATATAATTATTTTTTATAAAAAAATTATAACATAAGTATGTTATAAAATCACTACAAAAATAGCCATTTTGTTTCAACACACTCTGTGTCTTATCAAGTGATGATGTTGAAAAGAAAACCTATCTATATCTATCTATCTATCTATATATATATATATATAGATATAGATATAGATATATATTTATTTTTTCTCATCAAGTTCACCCAAGCCACTAACACACAAGGGGCTACTAGTTGTGGAAGAATTAGAAAAAACAAACATTACCAAGAAGTGAGAACAATAGAAGAGTAATCAAAAAGACAGTAGATAGTGATTAATGCATATAAATTTTTGAAGAATACAGTTGACTGGAAAGCATGGAGCTGGAAGAGAATTCAACAAGTAAGAAGTGCGAGAAAAGAAACTGTCAGCATAGAACTTATGGTTACATGTTTCCAACTCAACTGTAAATTGATGAGACATCATTGCCTGAGCAGTTCTAGAAAATTGAAGAAAACAATTTAGTCACTTATATTTGGCATGCAAGAGTAATTTTATCAGTTGCCAAATTCTCTAGGGCTGTCAGTTTCTCTATGAAATTTTTTTCTGGTCCTACCACTTCACTTGGTCAGTGCTAACCAAACCTCACATTTTAGTATTATAGTTCTTTACAAGCTTTTATGGTGATTTTCAAAGCATAGGCTGAAAGTATGGGGCACCCAGTGAGGATGAAACTCACTACTCGGTCATAATTGTTTTCTAAGCATAGCTTAGATGTGGCACAAGGCCAAAAGTGAGGCTCAAAATCACTACTAAGCCATAATGAATCAAGCGAAACATGCTTGGTAACCATTACACCAGTTTAAAATGTCCTTTTATAAGCTTTTAAGTCTTACAGTTTTTTCTCCTCATTTGTCATGTAAGAAATTGTCTACAAACTCCTTACACTTTTGTTGTATCTTTTCATTATCCATTAAGATTGTTTCATCTTTAGATTTTATATTTCTTTCCAAAGAGCAGTTTTTTTAACCTGCTATATCTTTGCTTTGTACATGCCTGCTGCATCTTTGCTTTGCATTTTTTTCTGTGCATTTATCTTTAGCCATTACTTTTTTGCTTATTTGAACCTATATAGTATCGATAAAATACTAATATATTAATTGGAAATTGATGATGTCAAGTTCTTTCTGGGAACATTTCATTAGAACCTCTGCATATATAATAACTGGGGACTAAAAGAACTTAAATCTGCATATACTAGTATCAAACAATGGTGTGCTGAATATGGATCATTTTGAGATCTCCACTTTCACATCGCTCTAATTCTGAAATAAATCACATTTTTCTTCAGGCAAACTTTTACCTGATTATATCAGAGTTTATACTCTGTAAAATAAAGTCAAGCCCTATCAAATAATGTTGCAATAGCATTTCATTTGGTAAATTATACTTCAAAAACTGTAGCAAATAACAGGAACCACATCACTTGAAGACTATGAACAGCAGCAACAACTAAAATGGCTAGCATATGTAACTCAAAAAGAAAATAATGACATAAGACGTTAAAATTCCACACCACTTCAAACAGAAGGTTAGAAAGGAAACCTCCATCAATACTGGAAGCAGTGATAAAAGCTAGTGAACACGAGAAACCTGCTTTCCTAAAAAAGAATTTTAAGAGAAATATTTTATAAGTTTCAACCAGAAGCACTGCTAGCTGCTCAGTTAATGAAAGCTGAATGTTTCTTTGTAAGGAAACAATTAATATTACCATTATCATATGGCAAAAAGAATGTCTATAAATTGTACAAATTCATCAGCTGTTTAACTATTATCAGTAGTTTTACTTATTTATACTAAAATTTACCCAGTATAAGGCTTAAGAGCCACTTGAGGTAAAAGGCTACTATTAAATAAATGATAATGAGGTGTGTGGTAGGAATTGAAGATTATGAAGATAAGAACTGATAAAAACAATTATAAAGATAAGAATGAACCTTAATGTGAAGAGATCAAGATTAAAGTATTCAAGAAAGAATCCATGTAGGAGTCTGTTCCACAAAGTGGTGGTTCTTGGGAAAAATATATCTGAATGGAACTTCCTCAATTGGAATACAGATGAAATGGTGATTAGTGTCTATGGAAGTAGCATGATATGTGAAGGTCTGAATTACTGGAAAGCATCCCCATGTCCTGTGGGTGATAAATTATTTTTCACCCTACAATTCCTTTCCAATAAACAAAACAAGGCCAGTCTCTTCCTACTTTATTGTAATTTCCATGGAAAGAATTCTCACAAACTACATTCCTTAATTCCATTGGTTTTAACCTTCATGGCAAAAACCAGCCATGCCGCACACTTTGTAGTGAACTACCCTTATTCGCTTTGTATTCTGTTGGTGAATTATGGGTTTTGCCCAAACAGCTTCAGCCCACAAACTGCTATTTTGTGGAACTATTACCTAAGAAGATGCTTCCCCAATCAAAACAATCTTAACCTATTCAAGTCTAGGGTTAACTGTTTTCTTGTCCACATATTCCCACAAACTGTGTCTCCTGTCTCTTACTCTGTAACCCTCTACCTCAACTGGCTCTTGTGTCTTGTCGCATTCTGTGTTGTCTCTGGATCCTCTTGCTGCTACCTAAAATGGTATCAACAAAAAAGGGTCACTTATTTTTGCTATTCATTTTATTAAGAATGGCAGCTTGGATTCTAAGAGGCAATAGGAGAAATGGTGTTCCTCTGCAGGTGGTATTAGCTGGCCACAAACCTGAGTGTGGGAAGCATATCGATGCTTCAGAATTCTTCAGATATAGGCCAGCATTTTTTCATGACATTGGATCAGTTGTGCATTGAAGCTTGGAGCAGTCAGCCTTCATGCAAGCTGGTGATTCTGATGAAATTGTCATCTGCTCTTGTTGCTTTTGATCTATCAGCCCTACTTTTGGTCTTGTTTAGTACTGCTTTCTGATGTCTCCTAACAGTATAATCCACTGTACTTTAATTTCTTTTTTTAAATTTCTCTGCTTGAATATCCTTCTTTTTTAAGGTAATTATCTCTTGTCTTTGTTCAAGTGTAAGTTCACATGTTTTGGGAATTTTGTTGAGAAAAAAAGTTTTGATCCAGAAGAAATTTGCAAAATTTAGGTTTTAATTTAAACAAAAGAAAAACAACAGATTTCACTACTGGGCAAGGTCCATTGGCAGCATAGGTAAAACAGGTAGTATCTAGCAAGCAGTAATTCAATGCAATATAGTCTAATGTGAGTTCAAGTGGTGGTATAATGTAACTTTTGGGAAATGTTTTATTCCTGCTCAGTACTAAAGAAGAAAATCACCTTCAAATCAATTTTTCAAAAGATATCTGGTTTATACTAAAGTCAAAGTTACTGAGGATGACTTGTATTTAGTATAATTAATAAAACCATTGTGGTGCTAAAGTAATTTCATTAAAAATAAGAGTTTTTGAATGATAAATAGAATTTTTTGAGGGCAGCCTAGTAATTTTGACTGGTAGTGTGTATATATATATATATATATATATATATATATATATATATATATATCAATATCAAGGGGACATTATCCACTCTACACATTCAAAATTTTAGAATTCTGTATTGAGCATTTTCTTAAATTATCTTATTCATCCTCTGGCTGGCCTGATCCCGGCCTGGTGAAATAATTTTATATTCTTACATTTATCCACACACACACACCCACATATATATATGTATCATCACTACTATATTATTTTGGAATATTTTGGGCAAATCTGCCCATTTTATGGTAATAAATAGGCTTGTGAAATATATTGTAACTTTCTCAAATGTTTATGCTTTGCTATTCATGAAACATTTTTTCATCTCTTGATCATAAAAACCATCTGCATTCTGTAAGCATAGAACATACATATAAAATATATATATATATAAATATATATATATATATATATATATATATATATATATATATATATATATATATATATGTGTGTGTGTGTACATACATATAAAAAGAGAAAAATAATTTTACCCTTTCAACTGATTAATTTTGTGCATTCCATGCTTCTAAAGAACTCTAAATTTGCCATTGTTTTTTTTATAATCATTACACTTGCATTAATTGTAACTTCTTTATTTGTTTGCATAATTGTAACTTCTTTATTTTGTTAAATTGAACTTATCCTGTATGATCAAAGTTTAGCCTCATGATGTACATATGTATATCTAAGTAATTCAATCTATTCATTTACAGTGTAACCCAGATATAAGAGATTTGTTGGGACCGGAGAAGAAGTCTCTTATATCCGGGTTTTTCTTTTATCCGGGTTTGGTCTATTTTGTTTACATTAACACAGGCTCTAATTTGGGACCAGAGAAAATCTCTCTTATATCCGGGTTTCTCTTATATCCGGGTCTCTTATATCCGGGTTACACTGTATATGGAAACTAAAACACATATAGGGATTATAATGATACTGTTGGATCAACCAAATTATTTCACCTACAAAATAAATTGTCATCATTGACTAGGTACTTTCACTTGTCATAGAATAGGACTATTCATTTTATAGCTTTACAGATATGTGGTCATCACTGCTGAGACAAAGTATCTACCACATATATATGTACTGTTTTGTCCCCAGGAATATTTGGCACATTCAATGTATGTCAACAGGTACAATTTTTATGTCATTATGGTGTAATTTATGGTTTTTATGCAGTTTCATATGAGATACCATTTTGCCAGACTGTCACTAAGATGCTGCCAACAACAAAGTAAAATATTACGGTTTTTTGATGAGAGGATTCAGCATCTACTGCACACCATTAACATTCACATCTGATTGGCCAATAAAATTTTTGTGGTATATAATATGTATTATTTTATCTGTACACACACACACACACACACACATATATATATATATATATATATATATGAAGAAATATAGTTTTAAGGTGTGCTATATTTATGAGATAAAGTGCTCAATATCAGAGATAGAGCATATGTAAATATAAATATAAAAGTGAACATTGAAGTCAACACTTAGAAGCAACAATCTGTTTCATGCTAGATGCAATTGTAACAAAATTAAATGTTCTTGTCGCTACACATGTTTCATGGGTCTACCCTTCAGGAGACTTGATTATAAAATTGAATTTATTTGCAGTAATTTTGTTTTTCTTAAAAGGTATTGATTACTACATGGGAAATTTGTTTGTTTAAAAACAGTAATTTAACATTGCTAACCAGATGCTTCCTCTATAGCTAAATGGTATTTCACATCAGTCTATATGAAAGTTCCAAGTAAGATACAGGTTTGATTCCTGTCAGAAGACTCATATTTTCTATTAAATTTCTTGAACTTTCAAGCCAGCAAATGTAGTTAATACTGTTTATTATAAACAGAGTATTTAATTAAATATTTGTATCTATAAAGATGACATTCAAACAGAAAATATATTAAAAATAATTGTTGGACTCTGTCCATTTCATAATATATGTTGTCATTTGTCTTTGTTAAAATACACATCGAGCAGATATGATTGTTTGAGAAAAATCATGGGAAATTTGTCGTTTAAAACAGTAATTTGACTTTGTTAACCTGACACTTCTTCTGTAGCTAAATGGTATGACACGCGATGCTATATGATGGTCCCATGTAGGATACAGGTTCAATTCCTGTCAGAAGGCACATATTTTCTATAAAATTTCTTGGACATTTAAGCTGGTAAATGTAGTGTCTATTATAAACAGAGCATTTACTTAAATATTTGTATCTATAAAAATAATGTATAAACAGAAAAGTATATTAAAAATAATTGTCGGTCTTAGTCCATTTCATTATATATATATATATATATATATATATATATATATATATATATAGTATATATTAATATATTCATCAGAAATACATTTACATATACACATGAGACAATCATGCTGCCCAAATACACAATGTATATAATTGTGTATTTGGGCAGCAATCCACCTTTTATGGAAGTTTTTTTTATTTTTATAATTTTTTTCTTTTATGGGCATAAATTATGTAGAGATACGTGGAGACTTACCAAACTTTATCTGCAACATACTCATTGACAATACAAATGTAATAGCATCATTTACATGTAAAAACAAAGGCTAAAATAATGGAAAAAATATTAGCAAGAAAGAAAAAGCCAACACTCAATAACATCAACTATGAACATGGCCACAATGTGCTGACCATCTTTGAAAAATAAAACATTCCTAAAATTTTAGATGCATACATAAAAAAATCCAAATATTCATTTAAAATTAAAAATAAAATCATCCTTGATAATGGCTAAAAGAATAGTCTAAAGCACTTGGACATATATATATATATATTTAACAAAATTTGTATATGTATATATATATATATACATACATATTTAACAAAATTTGTATATATATATATATATATATATATATATATATATATCTCCAACAAAGGTTTATCTGGTACTATTGTTAGCAGGGTTAAAAATATCCAACAATCCTACTGAGACTAAATCTTTACAAAAAAAAAGTTTTTATATTCTTCTATCAACTCAAATTATTTTAAAATATTTCTTGGAATTCGTCTTGCATGCTGGAAGAATCTGTGATAATTTCTGAAAATGTCAAATCATTAATATTTCAATGTCTTTGTGAAAAATGTAATTTTTAAAAAATTGCCAAAGTTAATTTGATCCATTCACAAAATTTTAGCTGAATTGGCAAAATGTCAATTTGTACATTCTCCTAACTTAATTTCTGCCCATAGACCATAGTAAATCAAATTTAAGATTTGTTGATAAAAACATTTTCTTTTGTATCTGATGTGAATTTTTGAGAGACTGAATTTATTCTTTGCTCTCACATTCAATGTCTTAAAAACCAAACAAGTGCTGTACCATCATCACTCAGTGTCTTCCCTCAGACCACTGCTATATGGAACTGGCTACCAAGAAGATATTTCTCCAATCACTACAATCTTAACCTGTTAGAGTCTAGGGTTAACCTATCCATATAAACTGCCTTTTAATATATCACTCTATCTCCAGTGGGCCTAGGGTCTTGTACAGGGTGAACCTTACTGTAAAAAAAAAATGCCTCAAACCTGTTTAAATAGGCAAAAGTAAATTTTACTTTTTAAAACAAATTTTACACAATTGTCTTGCAACTAAGATTAAAATTAAAATTTTAAAAACATTTAAATTATTGCCATATGTTTTCCAATGTTTCCATTGGCTGGTTTGTTTTTTACAGCTTATCGGCTCTTTGTAGATTATTTAAAACTGAAACATACTGGGTTAAAAGAATCATTTTTTTTTTAAAGTAAATATTACATTAACAATTTTCAAGAATAACAATCATTTTCCAGATACAAGTCCTGTTATGTAATATATTTGGTGGGAAGATAGATTCATACCTTTCCCAAGTGAATTTGCATATAAATGAATGTAACAAATTTAAATTCGAATTCAAACTCAGCTTTCCAAAGCCACTATTCATTACGTCACCTGCACATCTAAATTCTTTGAATATTAGGCCTGTAATCATTGTTAAAATTGATAAGGATTTTGGAACCTTCCTTTTCAATATGGCCAACATAACATCTTTGATAAATTTTATTATGCAAATCTGTTTTCATAATAAAATAATTCATCAAGTGTACAACTTTCAGCATATTCTTGTATGAATTTCAGTTTATAATATTTGTCTTTATCAGAAAGAACTTACTAGGTGTTATGAGATTTAGGTAACTTAAAGGTTGGTGATCATATTGTAAATAAATATGTCTAAAAGTATAGTTATTGATATTTATTTTTTTAATTTCAGATATATCAAGATTGATATGGGTTGTTTGAAAGATATAACCTCAGAAAAGAAACAAATATTGTAAAACTACTGAGTTGGACAGAGAACAAATAAAAGAAATTAAAAACGTCAAGAACAAGAAAAAATGGGATTTAAGAATATATCAAAAAGAGATTTTAGAAACATTGAAACATGAAATGTGAACTGATCAGACAGTATTTAGACAAAGAATTCGGTACTGCAAATGAAAACAGAAAATAAACTAAATATTAAGAACAGTGAAACTAAATGCATGAAAACATGGAAACTATGTAAACCACAAAGAGAAAGAGGTGCATGAAAATTAGTTTGGCAACAGTAAATTTTAGTGATGAATATAGAGCTACATTGGTTGGATTGATGATTGAATTAGAGATTGTGTCTTTCGTGGAAATAATCAACCAACACAGCTTAGAAGAGAACAGAGGGAGGTAGAGGAATGTTTGGGCTCATATCACAAGCAGTGAAAGTATAGATCTTTTCAAAGTTGATAATTGCAGAGATTTATTAGTTCTTAATCCTTAAGGATCCAATTTGTGGAGGCTCACAATGAGAAATCAGCAAGCCGAGATGAAATTCCATTTAAGTTTTGTTACATTCATTTTCATGCAAATACTCTTAGGAAATCTTAGGAATCAATCTCTTTTCCCTTCAGCTCTGAGTTAAATAGTAGGACAGACTGGATTCTTCATCCTTGGTTGGCAACCAGTTGAAGAAAACATATATGTAGATCTAGCATATACTATGTAGTATGATTGTAGAGTTCACAATAACTGTATGACTCCAACTGTGGTCAATCTGATGGTTGGATTAGAAGCTTTAAGCTAAAGATAAATTATAGATTCCTTCCAGTCAATGCTCTTTCACATTTCATAAAGGGGACTGAGCTTGACAAAAACACATTTAAATGACACCAAATTAATAGAATGGATCCTAGTCTCTCCAAATATTAATCCAATAGAAAACATGTGGCTCTTCATTAAAAGAATTATAGTAGAATGTAAAACAATATTCAAGCAATTCATATTCTGGAAACCAAGTAATTAAAGTCAAACCAGTAGAAAAGTTTATGGTCTATAGAGATACAGGTTGGGCTAATACATAAATAAAGGCTAAATTTACTGTATATAGTACTATTTTATTGTTGACTCCATTTGGCTATAGTCGTTAAAGTGGGTGTCCTTTTGTGACTTGAGAATTCATACAGAGTCGTGTTTTTGGCTGACAAAAATTAATTTGTTAAATTCATCCTTTCTTCTTCTTTCTATTCTGGAGTTGTACATCAGGTCAAACTCACATCCGATGAATCTCCAACCCTTGCATCTCAAACTGCTACATCAAACCAATTTCCCACTTCTTCTCCTTCTGCCACGGACATGGTTTTTTCTTCTTTTTATTGGGCCTGACACATCCATGTTTTCCGTTTGATTTTTGATGGAATATGTTGTCATTCTTTTATGACATTCACTGACCCACATAAACTATGTCCGAGTTCTGTCAGTTACAAAGGATAGGAACAATAGATGAAAGAAAAGGAAGTATGTGTAATAGAGAAGAGAGAGAGAGGGTTTTCTTTGTTACTCTCTTAGTGAAAAGGAAAGTGTATATTTCCATATGGTGTTACTACTACCTAATCCTACTACATGTTCATAAAATCCATGTTTGAAAAAGTGATGAATGTCATAGAATGTAAGAGGATAAAATAATTTATTCAAGTATTGTGGGATGTTTTTTGATCAAATATATAATTCTATGGGCAATTTCTTACAATTATATACAAATAAAAGTTTATTTTGCTCTAAGTTTGTTTACCTAATTAAATCAGATATCTCCAAATTAACTTATTTTCAATATTTTTTAAAAAGGATAGATAATAAACTCAATCTCATGTAAATACATTGCTCATATAAATGTGTACTGAATCTTTTTTAGCAATATCATTGATTCATATAATAAAATCTGATATGCAAAATATGGATGATGTATCTCATCTAAAGTTTTAGATATAAACAAAAGCATAACCATCTAGTGGTTTATGAGCCTTACTTCATATATATATATATATATATATATATATATATACTATATTTTAGGATATTACATCAAAACATGTAAAAAATGCTACACAAATACAATCATGTTTTGATGCATATTAATACATCTCATCAAGCATTAGTAAATAATTGGTAAGTAGACAATTTATTGAAATTTAAAAACAAGATATACCCTCTTCTCATGAGAAAAGGAAGTAAAAAGAAAAAAAAAGAAAGAAAAAAGAGGAGATAGTTGCAAGGTTTGTTTTGTTTTTACACAGCTCAACCAATCAAAATGACTGACACTATATTCAAAGTAAGGGGGAAAGAAAATGAAAGTTAAACAATCATATGTAAGAGGTCATGACTCACAAATTTAGAATTGTAGACAACATCCAAGCATTATATACATATTGGATGTACTTTGGTTATAATGTTTTACAAATTCATTTTAATTTAACAAGATACTCCACAAAGAACATTCCCTGTGAGATGAAAAAAAATAAACAAGCCCTTAAGAAACAGATAAAAGTTTAAACATGTAGAACTAACAAAATTATTCAAACATATAAGATCTAAGAAAATTATTTAAGCATATAAATCAAACAAAATTATTTAAACATATAAATCAAACAAAATTATTTAAACATATAAATCAAACAAAATTATTTAAACATATAAATCAAACAAAATTATTTAAACATATAGATCTAACATAATTATTTAAACATATAAATCAAACAAAATTATTTAAACATATAGATCTAACATAATTATTTAAACATATAAATGTATACGTTACAAAGAATAAAATAAAATGCAACAGTCAACTAAATGTTCATTATATAGGGCGTTAATCAAAACCGATCAATGCACAATGCCAAAATGTCAGCTGAACACCAATGTATCTGTACTAAATTTTATCATCACTACTAGAAGATTAATATAAAACTTATATTACATCAAAATTGATCTTACTGGCAGAAAAATAAGCCTTACATAGTGCAACAAGGTTTAGCAAAAATCTAAGAAGCAGTTATCAAATTATCAAAGTTTAGCAAGATTATAGAGTCAAAATTATTTTATGGTTACAATTAACCATTAATTCAAATCTTTGGTTTAATAAAGCATCCCTTATCAACCTGATAATCAGTATTTTTTCCTGTAAATACAGAAAATAATGTTAATATAAGGATCTACATGTCCTTGCCAGTTTTAAAATTTTCTACTTAACTTTAGGAGTTTTATTTTCATCTTTTAATCTCAGAAATATTTTGAAAGTGATGTGTTATTTCTATAAGTATTATTAGTAAAAGACAATATGTGTTGATACCACTGAGTTTTGAAAAAATTCTTAGTACTACCAATATAGAACTTTTGTACCCTCAGATTTTTCCATTGTAGAGATGGAACAAAGATACACAAGAGATTCAGTTAAACATTTGTTTGAAAATGGGCATTGGTTAGGATTCCTACAATTACATTGGTCGGTATTCTTAACAATATTTTCATTGGAACTTGTATTATGATTAAAATTATTAAATTGGTTTAGAGTTCTATTGTTGTTCAACTTTATAATTTTCTCAAGATTTTTGGCGCAACTATAACTTAGTTTTAGTGTATTTATGTTAAATATTTTACTAGGTGGGTTACTTTTCAGAAAATGTTTATCAATTAATGAGAAACTAATGGCCTTAGTACTAGCTAATTGATTAAATGGGGGTGTGTACTAGATGATATTCCTATTTCTATTTCTTTTCTTTGAATTACAATCATCATATTTTCTAAACTGAATTTCAGCACATTTATACCCGCTATTCTTTAGAACTTTATTGTAAACACAGCTATGTTTCTCAAACACATCTTTGTTCGATGAGTGGTTGCTGATCCTACGTTCAATAGAGGAAGGAATATGTTGGATTACAGATGGAGGGTAATTGGAATTGGGATGAATATAGATTGGGTTAGCATTATTTTTCATATGAGGCTGAAAATTGTCATTAACTAGATCTAAAGTGACATCGAGAAAATTTGCTTGTTTAATATTTGTGCTTATTTTAACTTTAAGTTTTAAACTTTTTAGTTCCCTATGGATCATTTTTCTTAGTTTATCTATCTTAATTTTCATGGAGATTTTTACAACCATAAGACCATCGTCTTTATATAGCCCTATACTATCTATATTAATCTCGTCATAGGCAGTAAGGCTATATATAAACTGACCAGTTTAGAAGATTCAGCTGAATCCAATGGTCCCATTGAAATGTCAAAGTAATCATCAGAATTCTTAACCCACTGTTCTTTATTGCAGATGAGAACTGATCTTCTACAGTTCATTATTATATTTATCTCTTCACTGGAGATTTTTGAATATACTTTGGTGAATTCTAACGCCAGGGTAAAGAGGTCCTTGGAAATAGAAGGGTAGAAATTGATGATATCAAACTGGATAAAAGTGCAGCTGTTTTCTTTAGTGCAAAGTTTTCCAACCCTATTGCTGATTTTTAGTTTATCAGCAATATTTCTAGAAGTCATGTTGATTTGATCAACACAATTAAAATTGTTAATATCTATCTTGTAATTCTTAGTTAAATTGTTTCTGATTAGTGTCATGTAATCCTTCAGATTAAAATTGTAAAAATTAGTGGTTTTATCAGATTTCAAAAATATTTGGTTAGATTTATTAATATCCTTAACTATAGCATCTAAACGCTTCTGAAACGGGTCCCTGTATTTATGGAAAGTGATGTCATTTATAATGTTTAGAAGATCCATTTCAGAGCCGTGTAAGTGTTCTATGAGAGGTGCAGTTTTTAAATTTCCAAATCCATAAGAATCAGCTGTATCTGAAATGTCTCAATCCAGAAGGAAGAAGTAAGCTTTCCATCTCATTCTTCTAATCAAGTCCTCAGTCTTTAGCACCAGTTTTTCGAAATATTCCCATTTGTTTATGATGGGAATGTTTTATAACGAAATTCCGAAATTGATTTTTTCCATGTTAAAGTATCAAAATAAATGTAAAACAGTGCTCAACCTTAGAGAGTGATATATTGCTCTTTTTGTATTAAGCCCGCTTTTAAATTGAATGTTATGAATGTCAGAATTGGACTCCATTCATTCTCATTTTACATGGATATATATATATATATATATATGAAGAAAAATTTTGAAAAAACAAACAAAAATCCTTAAATGTAGTTAAAATGAATGAAATGTCGATGTCTGACGTTTCGGTTTAATAAACCTTTTTCAAGACAATATTCATTAAAATACAATTCAGTTCAATATGACAAATACGATGGACATAAAAACACAAGTCTTATCCAAAACAGATAACTGAAAATTTTCAAAATGATCAGCCTTCCGTCTAACATGGTCACGCCGTCGTCACATGGGCGACGCTTTCATAACGTATTCCTAAAAGTTTGTGATTATTTTGAAATGAAAAAGAAAATGAAAAGAATTCTGTTAGGTTCTAAATATATATATATCTATCTATTAGGTTCTATATATATATATATATATATATATATATATATATAGGAAATGTAGTGATGCATTAAATAATAATAAATATCATAACACCAATATTAATGAATATAAATGTAGGAATCCCAATAATTGCCCATTACAAATCAATTGCCAAACAAATTCCCTGGATTATCTTAGTACCATTTTTCTCACTTGTAAACATGAATATTAAAAATTTCTACATTGGTAGTACTGGAAAAATTCATTTAAACGCTGTTGGTATCAACATGTTTTTCCTTCAAAAATAGTACTCATAAACATGCTACCTCACTGTCCAAATACTATTAGAATTTAAAGGAGAAAAACAAAACACTCACTGTTAAATGGAAGTTAAAAGCTTGTACCTGTAATTCTTTATATGCACCATATTATCTTTGCCTCAATGAAAAGCTTGAAATCATTAAATTTAAATCAAAGGAAAGAGCTCACTGTTAACTGCAGACATAAATCATCTTTTAATCTGCTTTCTAGCTAGATAGAATATTGTATATAAAGATGAAATGGTATTGCAAGTCTGTAAATTTTTTTCCCTTAAGTTTCCAATTGTTGTCTATCTTTATTTGCTAAGAATTCAATATAAATTGGATTATTTAGTTAATATTTAATAGTTGTAACTCATTGATTTCTGATGGGTAGTTTGCGTTGTCTCTGTAGTTTTGTGGGAAAACTGAATCTTAATAAATTTGTATTTGTATATTTGCATGCTCATATATTCAATCACATTTATGTGTTTGTATATTATGACACGATGTCTGTATGTCTAGCCACAAATAAATCTTTTCCCCCCTTGTCAACAAAACCTATCATCACTACCTTATCATTGTAACTGACTACATAGTCATATATTGTACCTCTTACCACCGCTCGGATTTGGAGGAAAAATTTAACCCATTTCTAAGAACGATACATGAAAGTTTACACATATTTTCTCCGTTTTTTTCTATGAATATTTTTGTTAACCTCTAAACATGAGGCATAGTTTCATTTAGAGCTTAATATGCATAACTTTAAATTCTAATTAGAAAAGATTGAAGATTAATTGTTTATCCTGATTTCCTATAAAATCTAATACTTATTTTAAAGCATTAATTATTTATACCTAGGGTCCTTTGTTGAGTTGTTTGAATTATCATATGCTTGTAATTTGATTGGCCATTACATCTTACATAATAATTTTTTCCCCAGTGGGGGTAATGTTTAGTTTTTGAACACTTTATTTTACTTGACAAGACACCAGAAGTGTTGAACTAAATGGCTATTTTTGTTGTGATGTTATAACATACATACGTTATAATATATATATATATATATATATATATATATATTTGAATAAGGTGTATTTCGGTAGCAAGAATTCTCTCAAACATATTTGGTTGATATTTTATTTTATCGGTAAATTTGCCAAAGTATATATTTGTTTTTTATTTAATATTATTTTCTTCCTGAGTAATTTCAAATGTTGCTACATATGTTTTCAAGGATTGTTTTGTGTCTATTTATACAATTGTTTCTTGCCAAGCTTCACAATACTGCCCACTTGTTAACTCAAACAACTCTGTGGTAAATATTGATATCTCATTCCAAGCATCCATTAATCAAGAACCCCCTATCCATAAGACCTCTTTTCAGTACCAGAATTGCTGATCGGGACTCATTCTGGGATTTTTTTTGTAATTCCCTTGGACTAACATCTTGAACCTTCCAAATGAAAACTGCACCACTGAGGATTCTTCTTGGGTTAAAGCTGGCAGGAACACTTTCATCCCTTCTTGGAAGTGCTAGGTGAAACCGCAATTCTCTCCATGGTTAACACTGGTATGCTCAGCCAGGAACCACTTTTTCTGGCAAAACCAGCATGACAGCTCTTGTCATAACAGGTGCTTATTTGCAACTGCTTATAACAAATGTAAGCGAGTTTTCAAAGAAGCTAAGTCCTTGTTTGCTGAGAGAATGAGACACCAAAAAGCCTCTGAAATGTTTACCTCTCATGACTACTGACATTTCTATAATGGGCTACTAAATAAGTCCAAGGTCTCTATTCCCTATTTCTTCAATCGATTTGAGGTGTTATCATCCTTTGCTGATAAAGCTGAATGCTTTGCCTATAAATTCTCCTCAAACTCTACTCTTGATTCATCCAGAGTATCCCTGCCTAACTTCCCACAGAACTGATTCACTGTTGAGTGATAGACATATAACCTATTCCATGGCTTTTGCTATCATCTCTAACCTTGATCCCCACAAAGCATGTAGACCCAATTTTATCCCTGTAATCGTCATTAAGACGTGTGATCCCGAACTAACTTTAAACTGTATAATAAATGACTTGCTCCCTCCTGCATTCCTGCTTGCTGGAAGTCATTGTCTGTTGTTCCAGTTTTTCAGAACTCTGGTGAACCATCAGATCCATCCAACTACCATCCTATAAGCCTTCTGCCTCTTTCTGGGAAACCTCTAGAGGCCCTAGTCAATACTGATTTGGTTCATCATCTCTCATCACAGGACCTTTTCTCAGACAAGCAATATGACTTTCAATTCTCCAGATCAACTGCTATCAAGTCTATCAAAGTCTATCATGCTTTAGATAAAAACAGTGAAGACCAGGTTATAACATTGGACCTCTCAAAAGCCTTAGGGTTTGGCATTATGGTCATCTCCACAAACTGAAAATCTATGGTATATTCAGGCACATTTTTGAGATAATCCAGTCATTCCTATCAAATTGTGAAGTTGTCTTGAACGTCCACTCATCTAACAAGTGGTGTCCCTGAGGACACCATCGTTGGTTCTACGCTGTTTTTAATCTTCATTAATGACTTTCCCAATGGCATCAGCTCTCAGCTTGGCATATACGCTGACATTACTAACATTTTACTCCTGCCTTGATAGTAAAGCTGACCAGTCTGACAAAGTCAAAATGGCAGCTGATGTACAAAACAAACTGGGGCAAAACATGGCTTGTCAATTTTAACTTCTCTCCATTAATCATCTTAGTGATCCCCCTTCACCTTCCATCAGCATGGCTGCTGCTATCCTCCAAGAAAGTGAATCATTGTGTCTTCTCAGGCTCATGTTCTCAGTTGACATGAGGAGGAAAGACTACATTGAATCCATCACCAGACAATTTTTCTCTCCAGAGTCTATTTTGCCTATCTATAAGTCTACCATTCATCCATTCTTAGAATATTGCTGCCATATATGGTCCAATGGTGTTGCTATTTTGCTAGATCTCTTGATAAGATCCAAAGAAGAATCAGCAATACTATCTGCCATAAGGTTACCTCTCTGTACCATTTTTATAAATACTTTCGTGGTTTCTTATTTAGCACTTCTCACTAGTGGAACTCTTTCCTGGCTCCATGTTTATCAATCAACTTTAATCTGTGAAAATTTAAATTCAATGTCAATCACTATCTACTGTCTTCCTGATTGCTTTTTTCTCTTTCTGCTCATTACTAATGTTTCTGTTCCTAATTCCTCCACACCCTGTAACCCCTTGCATGCTAGTGGCTGTACTGCCTGGATGGGGGTGATACTGTTTGAAAAAATATATATATATATTAAAGTTATTGGTGTCTGTTGGATTTAAAATTAGTCTACTAAAACCAGGTTTTTTATAATGAGATGGAACAAATACATTGAGTCAGTTGCTTCGTCCACCGCAAGGAAAGTTGGCCCCCTGTGCCGCGCCAGGAAATTTTTCTCCCTCTTCAGATCTACAAATCAACAATTCGCCCTTGCATGGAGTATTGCTGCCATATATGGTCTGAAGCCACTTCTGTTTGCCTCGGGGTTCTTGATAAGCTCCAGAGGCGGATATGCAATATAATTGGTCGCTCTCTCACAGATATGCCTTCGCCTTTCTCTGTCTTTTTTTACAAATACTTTCATGGCAATTGCTCTGAGGAGCTGCATTCACTGGTTCCCAGACTTCATGAGTTCAAGTGCCCTACGAGGCTGGCATCCTGCTCTCATCCTCTCACTGTCGAAACTCCTAAATGTAGCCGTCTCTTCTACTCCAATAGCTTCATGTCTCGCACATCTCGCACATCTCGCCTGTGGAACTCCCATCCCTATTCCAGTTTCCCTGAGAGCTACAATCTCCAGCTATTCAAATGTAATGTCAATCAACATCTCCAGTTGCCTTGATCTATCCACTATCCTTCCCCTCATCCTTTCCTCTATCACTCCTATCTGAGCTTGCTCCAAATCTTCTGTAACCCCTTGCATCCTAGTGGCTTCTCGTCTTGCTTGGGGTGAAAAAAAAAAAAAGTATATACACATGAACTGACATACACACATGCACACAAGTGCATATATACACATAAGCACACACACATATGTACATACATACATACATATATATATATATATATATATATATATATATATATTATGGGCACATGCCTGAGTGATTAAAATGTTCACTTTCTGACCATGAGACCCGCGTTTGAATCATACTATGGTCAATTTGTTAAGGGGTGAACTTCCTGATGTTATTGGTTTGGAGGGGGTGATCCTTGCATGCAGCACCTTTGGAAAGTGCCTGAAAACCATACCACAGGTTGACTTAAGCCTTGTGAATGAAATTGGGTTAATGGAACCCTTAGGGGCTGTTGATGGCTGTGCCAGCACGATCACAATCTTTGTGACTGAGGGTTTGAGCATGCTGGTCTTGTTCAGATTTTTGATCTCACTGATCTCCCAGAAACTCTAAGTAAGGTCTGCTCAGCATAGTTGCAGTATAAATCACAGGTGGGCTCTGTGACTGTTGAACAAACACAATTGCGCCTGAGTGGGCATCTGCAATAGGTATGGGCTATCTGCCTTTGTAGATGGGTATCCTCGAATATGAGTGGCCATCTATTATTATTATATATATATATATATATATATATATATATATATATATATATAAAAACAAACAAACAGGCAGATTGACATTTTCTGGTTTCTGGTCAACAGATGTGATAAGGTAATTTGATTTATGACCACTCTCACATCCTCAGAGATCACAATACATTTTCCTGACATGCAGTTTTGTCTTTCATTCTAATTTGAAGAAGCCATTTCAACAGATATTCTTTTGGTAAAACACCCCATTTATAACTCTTCCATTTTGCCTCATTATCTTTTTGTTTCAGACATTATTGTGCATCTTAACAGCACACACACACACACACACATATATATATATATATATATATATATATATATATATATATATATATATATATATATTCAAACATATATTTATGCATACACTATAAAATTTGGGGAACCCTACATATATATGAAATAATTTGAATACATTCTTATACATTTGTATATAGACAGTTATAATGGAAAGATGCAGGTATTTTTGTACATAAGAGAATCTATACAAAACTACTCTCTTGAATCTAGAAACTGACAGAGAATATGCAGACATTTTATATACATGCATGAGTAGATAAATTTGTGGTTATGGATGTTGCAATTAGGTAGGTATTCAACTAGAAAGACAAGCTTCTTGTTCATGCAATGCACACACCTGCTTATAAGCAGATATGCACAATGACACAGTTACATGTGCTGCATTACTTGGGCATAATTGAAATGAAATTGGCTTCGAATGGGAGATGCATCAGCAAATAGGCATCAGTTCATGCATAGAAAGTGAAAAGGAAAATGGTTTTTATATATATATATATATATATATATATATATATATATATATATATAGAGAGAAAAGGTGTTTTTTTTTCTATGGGTACAAGCTTACATTAACATCAATAACAGATTCCTGTCATATTTACCTGCATATATTCACACACACAAAAAACACACATACACACACACACATATATATGTATAATATAAACACACACACACACACACACATATATATATATATATATATATATATATATATATATATATATAGTAACTCTGAAAGTAATGCCATCTATTTTATAATGTTGATCCACATTGTCAAAAGCAGACATTGATAGTATGGCAGTATAGATGTTGAACCTTTCTGCCAATAATCCAGAATATTTTTACTTACTTAAATTTACGGACTACGCTGTAGTTTTGCAAGAATATGATATAAAAATGAATACAATGCAGCTGTCTCATTGTATTTCTATATATGGAAAAATTCCACGTTCCAAGATTTCTTGAACATTTATGGAGACCAAATACTAGATGTAAGCACAGCTCTCTCTCTATATATGTGTATATTTAAAACTTATAACATACTTATGTCATAACATCACTACAAAAATAGCCATTTTGTTTTAACACTTCTGATGTCTTGTCAAGTAATGGTGTTGCTAGCAAAATAAAGAGGTTTTAAAACTAACCACTCTTGAGCATGGCCATCATCAGGAGGAAAAAAATTTAGGAGAAAAATATCTCTGCTTAGTAGCAGTAAACTTACAGGAGTGAATGACTATTTATGAAGAAAATGAACTTTTTCTATAGTTTTCATTTGTGTTTTTTATCATTAATTTTGGTCAGTCCTTGTGTTGGTCAAACAGCCCCTTTCAAGTTGATTTTATGATAGAGACTGGGGAGATTCATGATTTGCAGAATTCCCTTTTTGGTCATTTTGACAGTTTTATTGGTTACTGGGAGGGGGATGTGCATGTTAAGTGTATGTTATCTTTTAATTCTTTGGGAGTGTGTATGATGTATGTAAGTGTATGTATTGTTATGAGTGTGTGTATAAGTGTAAGATCTCATCACCTCTGCAAGCATGTCTTGTGTGGGTGAGAAACATGAGTAGAGCTTGATTCATGGGGTTATATATTAATTCTATCTATGTTATTAAAATTGTGGTTAAGCTTGTCTAGACAAAGTGTTTTGAGGTACAAAATCCATTTCTCTTCATGTTCTAAAATTTTTCTATGGTAATCTTTTGTGTCTATTTCTGTTTTTTAAATTATAGTGAATTTGGCATGGCTTTAAAATCATTTTTTTCTAGGCAGAAATGTTGTTCTACAGGAGAACAAAGTGGATCTGATTCAGATAATTATTAATTCTGTAGTGAAAAGGCCATTCAAATTTTCCCACATATTGTTTCTGGCATAATGTGTATTCAACTAGGTAAATTATGCTATGACTTCTACAGTTAGAGTTGTGGTAGATCTTGAAAGTAGATTTAGTGACTGAGCTAGTGAACGAGTTAGTATGCCTAATATATATATACTAGCGTTGCCCGTGCTTGATTCAAAAATCGTACGACTCATACAGCAATCGCTATCACTTGACTTAAAATATTTTTGCCCTTCCTTGCCTTTAAAGGAGTGCCCTTTGCCATGCTGATGTTGCTACATGCCTTACTTCTTGCCTATCTCACACTGCAAATTTTTTCTAAGCTCTATACTAAACATTAAATCTGTTATGAAAAAAGAACAAAACAAAATGAACACAAAACAATCAGCTTAAAAAAGGACTTGTAACTGGAAAACTGAATGAAAAAAGAATGTTAACAACAAATCCAGTTCTGTGGAATCAGAATCAATGTTGAGTTTAAGCAAGCGAATGAGCCAATTGGAGTAAAGTGCCATGCAGATTTAAATTTCTCTCACTTGTGACGAATGCAGTTACCAATTTTTTTTGCATGCTAGGATGCTAATTAACATTCGTGTCAGTCAGGTTTTGGCTCTCACACTGGCCAATAGAATCTTTCTTGCATATTCATGGCAGCCAGCTATAGGCTCTCACTCCGGCTAGTAGAAAATGGCCGTAAACTACATGAAAACTGCCATAAAAGCATGAAAAAATCAATTATTTCCACTATTGATGGGAGTTAGTAAATGCAAAGTTAGTCTTGACACACACACATCCTGCCTTATATATATATATATATATATATATATATATATATATATATATATATATATATAATTAAAAAGAGGACAGGCAATCATGACTCGAGGTTCATGCTTTCATGATCTTCAGAACATTCTAGTAGTGATATTGTGAAGTGTTTGTTTGCTATATAATCCGGGCATTGAGCACTTTACTTTAATGTGTAGGTAGGTGTTTGTTTTTAAAACTTTTTTTTCTTTCCTTTTCTTCTGGCAAGTTGTCTGTTGGTTACACCAACATAGTTGTGTTTTTCTTTAGTTTTACATATATATATATATATATATATATATATATATATATATTGTAGATCAATGAAACATTTTCAAAACACAAATGAATTATTTTCAACACACAAACGAAACATTTTCAAGACACAAATAAAAATATTTCAAGATACATTTGAAACATTTAAGGAAAAACATCTCTGAGGAAAAGTTGTTACTATGGCAACTCTGATACATATAAAAGCTGTGAATAACAGTTGAAACTTTATAAATATATCTGTGAAGATTTGCACAGAGGAAATATGTTAAAATAAAATGTAAATATGCTGGTTCTTAATTTTCTTCTTCAGGATGTTGCCAATCATGTCTCACCACAACTGGTTAAACATAAAAAAATAAAAATGAATGAGCAAAAAATTACCATATATACATGTGTAATGTGCTATGTTTATTTTTAAATACAGCTGTACTTTTTGACTACTGTAAATGGATATATTATTTGGTCAATGGCTTAGCCAGTGCCAGCACTATATATCTCATATATGATGTG
>CAHIKZ030000413.1:670000-727500 GCA_903632075.3 Acanthosepion pharaonis
TGTGTGTATATATATATATATATATATATTTATATATATGTGATTTACTTGAGAATAGGTACACATTGTAATATCTTCTTTTTTTACTTTAAATATATATTTATCATACCAATGTCAAGAATTGTATGTATATGCATATGCATTAATATGAACTTACAGTAGATGCATAAATGTTGAGCAAAAGACTTATTTCTGTTCAAAAATATATATAAAAGCACATACATCCTTTCTTATTTAATGCAGACATCTTTGTATGCTAATATAATTCTCTTATTTCTTTCTCTTTCTCTTTCTCTTCTCTTTACCACATTCGTTGTTTGGATTTTATTTCTCTTTCCCAATATTTCCTTCTTAAAAATTGAACCATTTTCTTTTCCACTTATCTTCATTTTCATCTCACAACTGGGCAATATTTTTTCCTCCAATTTTTCAATTTGTTTTCTCCTGAAAACTTCTCTTCAAATTTTTATCCCAACATTCTCCCCTCGCTTTCTAATCAGTCAGCCTCCCTCTCTCTCTCTTTCTCTGTCTGGGCATCTCCCAAATATCTGTTTGTAGATTTGTCTGTCTCACATGTGCACTCCTCTCTAAACAGCATCCAGCTTCTGAGTGAAACCCACTTTAGTATCTTGAGATTCCTCTCCCCAAGGACCTACTGCTTATCTTTCTACCAGTCTGTCTCTCTGCTTAACTGTCTGTCTGAACAACTGCTGCCCGCATTGATGCAATTGACAACATCTATTAGGCAGATTGATAAAGAACCTTCCAGAAAATGCAGGCTGGGAGGGAGGTACCGAATCAGGAGATAGGAAAAATGGGGAGAATTTGGGATAGGTAAGGTTTGGGTTGGAATCTGAAAGGGATTTGACAGATGGCATCACCAGGAGAAGGGCTCAGAATTTTCAGCGTGAATGGTTTTCTATGGGATTGGTGGCATTTGAATCCAAAAGCTGATTGAAGAAAAGTGGGTAAGGTTAGCAAGACCCAGTCACTGCAGATCAGGTCATGTCAAATCAGGTCAGCTCAGGTTAGGTCAGATCAAGGTAGGTAAGGGTTGCATCAAGCCAAGGTTCAGACCGTTCTTAATAAATGGGAAGCCTTTTTGGAAATCTGCAGCTGTTGCGAAATAGCAGAAGGATTTTGGTCATAGCACCGGCTTTTATTTTGGGACTGAAGGAAATAGGCAGAAAAGATCACAACATTTAGAAAGCAGAAAAGATTCGGTTAGCATTTATAAGAATTTGGCAACATCACCAATAAGAGAAAGCCATGTTAGTAGGTTTATATAATAGGATAAAAATCTGAGAACAGAATCTCAAGTAAAGCCTCTTCAGTTAGTATTCTCTTTCTATTTAAAATAAACAAAATTATATATTTATCTGATATTTATTAAGCTTAGCTAGCTTCACTTTTTTAAAAATCATTTCACCCCAAGCAAGGCAATAAAACCACTAAGATGCAAGGGATTACTAAATGTTAGAGAATATGAGAAAAAAAATGCTATTAAGGAGAGAGAATAATAAAAGAACAAGAATTAAGAAGATATAAGATAACAGTTAACATTGGATGGAAATTTTTTAAGTTTAAAGCAAAATGGGAGGACATGGGCAGGAAGATTGTGTTGCTCCAAGTAAAACAAATCTGGTTTATTTGAAGCTCACTGTTTAAAATTCTGACTTTTATCTGAGCTCAAATACTGACCACTGGTGCTAATAGAAAATACTTGACTCTCCATGTCACCAAGTAGAACTTGGCTTAGTAAAGCATGAGACTAAAAAAGTCAGGCATCCACTGATGTCATATACAAAATTTTTGTTAAGTATAGTGGAGATAGAGTAGCAAACTGAGGAAATAAGCTTACTAAATAGCATACTATGATAGGTGTCATTTAGGCCACAGGTATGTGTATATACTAAGAATCAAATTACCTACAATATTAATAAGTATTATTATTAAGATCATCTGGAAGCTCATTGTAGAATGCTTAACATTTATTGACAAAGACTTAAGTTAGACTGACACAAGGCCATAGATGGATCAAAATTATTAGAAGAATGAATCATCTGATTTGTTATTGACTAATTCTACAGTAACTTTGATTCTCACTGAGTGCCTATTACGGTGGACTTATCCCAGACTAAGGTAATCTTAATATATATGGAAACCTTGACATGGAGCAATGGTTATCAAGTTACGCACACAGATCATTATTACTTGCACTTCTGAGATTTTGCCATATTAAGCTGTGCTAAGTAAATGGTGATGCAGGGATGAGAGAAATAGACTAACTAGTGCATGAGATAGATGCATGTTTTGCCATCAATGTTTAGTTCAACCTAACCCCAAATCTAAATTTTCAGATATAAGTGTCATTGTACTATATACAGGGTGCGATGGGTAAATTGTTGCCATTTTATATTTTTAATTTTGTGCATGCACATTGTTTGTCTTTGATTTTGCTGGCTCCACAGTATAGTAATCTCAGTTAGGCACCACTGTGCCAAAGAAAATCACCATGACACAATTCACTCGACCAGAAATTGGGAAATGGCATGCTGTACTGCCAGTCATTTGCAATTTTCCAATACGAACATTTCAGTGTGTTTGGGTGCCAATCTGAGGACAGTGCAGAGGACCTGGAAAGAGTTGGATGAATCTAATGGTGATTATAAACATGGCAACTCGGAGAACTCACTCTGATTGTTCTGAGAAGAAAAGAACTCCCAAATCTGTTAATAAGGGCCTCAGACTCAATACAGAGGCCTTCATCAAGTGCTTTGAGGAGGTAGTGCTGCCTTGTGTCAAGAGGATAGCTGTTGGAATACCCTATCTCTGGCAAAAGGACTCTGCACTATGCCACACAAGCAGGAGAACCAAATCATGGCTGTCAGACAATTTCTGCAACCACATAACACTTTACATCTGGCCTCCTAACTCACCAGTCTGCAACCCACTTGATTATTATATGTGGGGCACAGTTGAGCAAGAGACCATCAAAACACTTTATAATACAAAAAATGGAATGAAGGCAAGGATTATGGCCATATTGACCAACTTAGGAGACTCTCCAAAGATTTGCAGAATTTCCGAAGTCATCTGGAAGCTGTGGCTGAAGCAACATGGCAATTTTATTGAATAAATTTATTCTAGTATTTCAAGATAATTTTGTGTAATTTTGGTAAATATATCTGTTAAAATGAGATGTCCGTGTTATTTTGATTTTTGTGCAATTCAGATGACAATTTATCCATCGCACCTTTTAGGTAAGTTTAGTGTATACTATTTCTTCAAAACCAACATTCTTTTTTTGTTAATATAAATTAACACAAAAACCTTTTCTTTAAAATCACTTAACAAAGCTTTGTCCCATATATTCCAAATTTCAAGTGGGTTTGATTTACAGCATATCAACCTTTTCCAGGTTATTTACACTATTTACACTGTTTGGACTATTGTCCTCATCTCTGTTGTCATGTATTGTCACAACATTTCATCCGTGGTATGCTCCAGCTTTCTTCAGGAGATATACGTTAGAATTTTGAACCAAACCCTTTATTTATTCCACTGGGATAGATTGTTCTAGTTCCATGCGCCATGCCTTTTAAGCCGAAACATTATGAATATGAAAATAAAGATAAAGACAACAGTCTGAACACTGTAAATAGTTACAATAGAAATATAAACAGATTTTTTCAGGTTATTTAATACAAAATTCTGTTGTTTTGATAAACAATATAAATATAGATGCAGTTTTAATTTGCACAAGATTAAAATAAGTAAACATAGGTTTGATTTACATGAGTCAAAAAGGTAAAAACAGGTGTGTTTTGCAAGAGAATTAAAAAAGGTAGAGATAGTTTGGTTTTTGCCTGAGAGTAAAGTCAAATTACTAACCAGAGGCTTCCTCTGTAGCTAAATGGTATACCTCATCAGGCTATTTGACAATTCCATATAGGAATATATGAAGTATGACAGTGTGACAGTGATCAAGTTAAAATTTCTGTGAAGTTATGATTAAAAGCTTATGCTAAAATCCATTACAACAGTATGGAATTCAGTCTGTACTGGAAGCTTTACACTTACAGCCATAGTATGATCACCTTATTAAATATCAACTGGAAAACACTGTGGAAAAACTAAACTTGCTAGTCTATAGGACAAAACATTCTTTATGCCAGATATGCTATATATATAAGGGTATTTCAAAAGTAATTATGTATTTCACTCCTATGAATTATGTGTCATGTAATGAAGGCAGAAATGGTTGAATTGTAGGAAACATCCACTAGAATTAGTTTATCATCTCTCTCGTCTGACAGTGTGTAATTTATAATGCATTTAAAAGTTTATTTGCAAAAACATGCAAAGAGAAAATTCGAGATTCACACAAGCTTTCACTTAAGAACTAAACACAGCATTTCCCATTCTGCAGCACCCTTTTAACCAGGAATCCCAACGTTTCACTTTGCATTTCATTGTTACAGGTGATGAAAAATGAGTTTTGCATGTCAACAGAAAACAGAAACACCATGGTTATCACAAAATGAGAAACCAATGACAACACCAAAACTAGAACCCTCTCCACAGAAGCCATTGTTTTGTGTCTGGTGGAATATGAAAGACGTCATCCATTATGAGTAGCGGAACATAGACGGACTATTATTGCAGACATTTATTATCTGTAACTTGATTGGGTGTCCTCTTTTGGAAAAATGGAAAAGTTGTTATCCCCAGTATGGCACTCTACAAATGAACTAAAAAAATAAAGATGGCCATTAAGATAGGAGGTTCTTCCACATCTTTCATAATCACCAAATTCAGTACCGGCAATTTCTAGACCATTTCATCAATGGCAGAATGTTCAGAAAATAAAGATGTTTAAAATAAAGATGTTCAATGAACATTCAGAAAATAAAGACATTTGAACAATTTCAATGTAAAATAAAAACTTTACCTTCCTGTTAAACTGCAGTTGTTTAAAATGGAGGTGAAACATTCCTGATAAATCATATTTAAATATATTTAACTTAAATTTATTTTTTCTATTCTTTCTGGTAAAATTTAATTACTACTTGAGCACACTAATACATACATACATCATTTATGTGCCATACATGATACATGCTTAGGTGATCATACCTCATCCTTGCTACATGGCCAGCCCAACACAGATGTGATAGCACTTACAAAGGTCTCGATTGTACCAATCTTGTATTTCTCAAAAAGGTCAGCATTTGACACTCAGTCATCATCAAATTGTACAGAGACAGCCTTTATAGAAGACATTTAATCAATTAATGTGCCATCTATAAGGTGTCCAAGTTTCAGAGCTATACAAAAGAGTTGACAAAACGACAGCTTTGTACATTTGGATTTTAGTGCAAAGCTTTATTCCTTTTTTGTCCCCTAACCTATTACACAGTGAACAAAGGAAGATTGTTTTCCTGCAGTAAGTTGCCATTTCTTTCTGTGGTAGACCAGTTACCATCCAAGGCTATAGAACCCAGTCTGTCCTGCTATTTACCCATAGCTGGGAGCAGAAGAAGAGGATTCATACCTTTCCCAAGAGTACTAGCACATAAGTGAATGTAATTGATTTGACTGGAATTCGTACTTGGTTCTCAGATTCCTGATTCTGAGCTGCTATCCATTACTCCACCATGCCCCCTACATACATACACATCTTAAACATGAAAAAATAAGAAATGTGTTTATGGTTTTGGATGAGTTCAAGCTTGGTCATAATGCTTCTTTCACTGCTTCCAACATTAACAGAACATGGGGTGAAGGCTCCACTTGGGATCACGTTACAATGCTGTTTTACGATGTTCTACACTGGGGATTATGAGTCTTAAAGATCAAGATGATAGAAGATATTCATCTGCAATTGGCAATCTGAATTTGAAAACAGTAGTCATACAAAACCCATGTCAAAGTGTCAGAGGAATGTCTCTGATAACGGGTGCCAACATGTCAGCAATATCAGACCAAAATTGGTAAGGTGGTGACGCATGATAAATTGGTTTGCATGAACTCAGTGAATGTCAAAGAGTTTGATTTTTTGAAGTATGTGTGATGCTGCATCTATAAAATTCAAATGGGCCATTCTCTTGATTAAATAGTGACTTGTGAGGAAAATTGGATCCTTTATAATGATTGTAAATGATTAGCTCATTGACTTTATTATGACAAAGCACCCAAATACTTTTCAAAGCTGAAATTGCATTAACAAAAGATTACGTTGCCTGTCTGGTGGTCCACCATTGACGTTATCTATTACAGCTTTCTGGAATCTAACAAGAGATTCACTGCAGATGTTTACTGCCAGCAACTGATGAAATGTACATTCAGTTAGGCAAAAAGTAACCAACACAGATTAATTGTAAAGGTCCAATTCTGCCTTATGACAATGCTAAGTCACATATTGCCAAGATGACACTGCCAAAGCACTCACAGGAATACAAGACTTTGTCACATCCACCATATTAACCTGATCTCTTGCTCACTGAGTACCACTTTTCAAATCATCTTAACAATGTTTTAAGCCAAAAGACATTCCAGTGCATTCAATGATTTCTTGGTATCCAAACCTTTTATAGTAAAGTATATTATTATATATATTATTATATATATAGTAAAATATTATATATAATATTTATGATATTATATTTATATATTATGAGATAATCATATATATTTTATATATCAAGAGCAGTATTGAGGAAATTGTAAATGAATTTGGTGAGATATAAAAAAAATTCTCAGCACCCCTCTGCCATGTGCATGTTTAGTCCTGTCAATGTAACAAATTTAATCTGTGAAGTCCTGAAGGTGGAAATATATCACAGGTAAACTTTTTCCACTTTGCCATACAATCTCCCCATTTATATATTATATATAGAGTATGATATTTATTATTTTATATTAGTATTATATATATAGTATTATATTATATATAGTATTGTATAGTATAATGGTCTATTTATAGTAAAGTATAGTGTATAAATTACCTTGTAACACAATGGCAGTAATGTATAGATGTTCAAGGTTTGTATTTTGACTGATTTAAACAGTTTAACTAAATTCATTCAGGAATAAAAGATAAAACTGAACATTATTTTCTGAACAATCTAATATATACTATTGTTAACCCTGTAGATTCCCCTAGATGTGAAACCTAATGCAACAGCATCAGTTGGAATTGGAATTTTACATGCCCTAATTCCATGCACACATTCTATGCACACACATACAGACATATTAATAAACAAATATACACATTCTTGTGTGTGTACATATATATATATATATATATATATATATATATATATAGTCATCTACGTTTTATATACAAAACATGTCAGTGGCTAGGAGAGCTTAATTCTAGTTGAAGAGCATTGTATTAGAAGCAGCAGCCACTGTATATATATATATATAAATGGTGAAGCTCGAAAGCCTTTGAGAGGGTCTGGCATTCAGGTCTTTTTCACAAGCTGAAAAGTTAGTGTCTCTGGACACTTTTTTGAACTGATCCAGTTTTTCCTATCAAATTGTGAAATGCCCGCTCATCTAGATCCTTTCATATTAACACAGGTGTCCCCCAGGGCTCCATCCTTGGTCCTACTCTGTTTTTAATTTTCATTAATGACCTTCCTGATGACATCAGCTCTCAATTTACTTCTGCCTCGATAGTAAGGCTTATCAGTCTGACAAGGTCAAAATGGCAGCCAATGTCCAAAATGGCTTCAAGTCTGTCATTAATTGGGGCAATTTTAATGCCTCCAAAATTAAACTTATCTCTATCAATCATCTGAGAGACCCCTCATTGCCTCCCATCAGCCTGGCGGATGCCAGCCTCCAGAAAAGTGTCTCATTGTGCCTTCTTGGGCTCATATAGTCTACTGGAAAGACTATATTAAATCAATTGCTAGGTCAGCTGCTAGCAAAATCAGTTGACAGTGTCAGGCAAGACAACTGTTCTCTCCAGAATCTATCTTATATAAATCTATCATTCACCCATGTTTAGAATATTGCTGTCATATAGGGTCTGGTGCCCCTGCTATTTACCTTGAGCTCTTTGATAAGATCCAAAGAAGAATCAGCAATATTATTGATCCTGATCTTGTGCCTCAGCTTCAGTCAGTTTCTCACTGCTGTAAGCTTTACCTCTTTGTGTCTTTTCTATAAATCCTTTCATGGTAGATTTTCAGATGAGCTTTTCACTATGGTACCTAGACTTTATGAATTTAAGTGCAGTACTAGACTGGTATTGAGATCTCATCAATTTACAATTGAGCTGGCTAGATGTAGCCATAAATTCGATGCTAACAGTTCTGCATTTCTCACCTGTCGAAATCCCTTCCAGCTCCATGTTTTCCAGCCATCTTTAATCTGCAAAAATTTAAATGCAATGTTAATTGCTATCTACTGTCATCCTGATTGGTCTCTTCTCTTTGGGCTCATCATTATTCTGTTCCTAATTCTTCCATACCCTGTAACCCCTTATGTTTTAATGGCATTACTGCCTTGCTTGGGATGATACTGATTGAAAAAGAATTGTGTGTGTGTGTATACAGATATATACATACAAAGTAATGCATAAAGATTGTATATTTGAAAATGATTATGAATATGTACATAAAAAGAGAGATGGTTAAAAGAAAGGCCAAAGGTACATATGTCAGACACATATACGTGTGTCTCTGGAAAAGACTTGAGTCTTTCTTCTTTCATGTGCCATATCCCTTTAGAACATATGCGATCATGTCTCTCCACTTCTCTCTATCCTTTGCAGCTCTTTCCTTTGTCTCCCTTTCCCTCTATCCACCATGGGATTATCAGATTCACCAAGCTATCCTTTCTCATTACATGATGCAGAAATTTCAGCTGTCTCTTCCTGATGTTAAGTATAAGCTTCATCCTTGTTTTCATTCTCTCCAAAACCTCATTGTTGCTCACATGTTTGGTCCATTTTATCCTTAGCATCCTTCTGTAAAACCATACCTTCAATGCCTTGGGTCGCTTCTTCATCTTCGAGCAGTCTAACATTTGCTGCTGTAAAGGAGGACAGATGCCACATAGCAGTTCAGTAGCATTTTCTTTGTTACCAGTAAAATTCTTCTGTCTCATCCCCAACCTGTAAATTATATTTTAGGCTCATTTTGTTTTTTTTACTGTCTTCTAGTAGTTTATGCTTAATCCCTTCATCTTGCTCTTGTTCGTTATCTTCTGTAGGATGTTTTGTAATTTCCTTTCCATGTCTGCTATCAGCACTGTGTCATCTGCATATCTTAAGATTGTGGCCACCAATGATGAATCCTGGTAGGATTTCCAGTTCTCTCAGATTTGCCTCACTGTATAGGTTGAATAAGTCTGATGAGAAGACACATCCCTGCCTTACACTCCTTTCTATTTTGGTATATTTGCTGAAGTCAGTTTCTATCCATATGCAGGCCATTTGCTGCCAGTGTAGGTTCTTGATTATTCTAATATATTTCCAAAATATATCAAGGTTGCCAAGCAGTTCCAACAGATATTTGTGGCATACTTTGTCAAATGCCTTTGCCTAATCTATAAAATATAGGTGCACATTTTTCTGCATTTGTATTGCTCTTTCTGATAACATTCTGAGCATAGATATTGTGATCATTGTTCTGGTGTTTTTGACAAACCCACACTGTTCTTGTCCTATCTTTGGCCTGATTCTGCTGTGCACACTATTCATCAGAATATGGATGATGGGTTTTGTTATACAGCTCATCATGGCTGATTTTTTGGTGGAGTTCACATTCGTTTGTGTCTGGTTTCTTAGGCAGTGCTATTAAATTAGGTCTGCTGAGATCTTCCAGTACATCACCAATGTTATAGATTTTATTTATTATTTCTGTGATCTTTTCTCTACCCAAATAATCCAAGGCTGTCAGCATTTCTGTTACAATTCCATCTGGCCCTTCCACTTTGTTTCTGTTCAATTTTACCAGTGCATCTTCTACTTTGGTTTTTAGAATTTCAGGACCATCAGTAGTTCTGCGTATTGCTGGTTGTTTTCTTTCATCATGGAAATCTCTAATATATTCATTCCAGTGCTGAAGAATTTTTTCCTTCTCTAATATGAGCATTCCATTCTTTGGTTTTATGCAGCCAGATGATGAGCGTGTCTTCTGACCTATTAGTTCCCTTATTTGTTTATGCATATCTCCTTTATTGGTGGTACTCAATCTCTCTGTTTCTGCACCTTTTTTGTTTACTCAATCTTCTTTAACCTGCCTGCATTTGGTCCATATTTCATTGCATAGTTTTCTGTATTCCTTTGTATATCTTGGCAGAGTTTTCTGCCTTCTTTGCATCATGTCAAGAATCTCTTCAGTCATCCATTCATTTTATCTTCTTCCATTTTCCTTTGGAATGAAACCATTTGCTGATGTCACTAAAGCTTCTCTTCATGTGTCCCATTTCAGATTTCCATTTCCATTATGTCACTCGTATCTTCTTTTAATACTATGTATATATTTTTCTTTCCGATACAGGTCACTCAGGAGTTTGTTGTATTGCAATTTGGGTGCTGTATTAGGCTTCTTCAGTTTCCATAGTCTCACTCTTAGTTTACATATAACAGGGCAATGATCACTTCCAGTCAGCACTTGGGTAGGTTTAGCAGTAAACCATTGCATTCCTGAATCTTTTCTTGATAGTTATATAATCAATTTGGTTTTTAGTTTCACCTCCTGGTCTCCTCCATGCCCATAATCACTCAGATGTGCTTGGAACTATGTGTTGGCTATTACTTGGTTATTGCAGTGCACCATTGGATCCATTTTTCTCCATGCTCATTGCAGGTTCCTAGGCTGAATTTTTTGCCTATATCCCCTACCCTCTCTTTACCTACTTTGGCGTTCAGGTCTTCCATGATAATTATGATTTTATGACTTCTTTTGATTTGAAAAGAGCCTTGCCATTGTCTAGCATGGAGTAGAAAGATTCAATTTCTTCTTCCTTACTTTGTGCAGTTGGTGCATACATTATTATGATAGCAACACTGAAAGTCTTTCCTTTCAGATTGACTACCAGAATTTTAGTAGTATCCCAGGACATATTTCTTGAATTCTTGATCTAGTATCAATTCTACTCCTTTATCATTTTTCTCTTTGCCTGCATATATAATCCAGTAATTGTCACTGACAAAATCTCTGTTGTTAGGCCATCTAGTTTCACATACACCTAAGATGTTGATTCTTTTTTTAACTTTACCAGTGATTTACTAGACGGAAAAAGAAAGAAAGGAAGAACGATTGTGAACAGTGGTAAATGTGGAAAAATGAAGAAAAGTTATAACTTTTGAATAAATATTATTTGCTCTATTTTGTATTGAGCATTTTTTTAAAAAAACTAGTATTTTTGGTTATCAGAATTTTATTCCATCTATACCAACCCTACCTGTATTTCATATATATATATATATATATATATATATATATATATATATATAATTATTATTTATAAAAATTTAAAAAAATCTTGTTTTTTTTTTTCAACATCATCACTTGATAAGACACAGAGTGTGTTGAAAAACAAAATAGCTATTTTTGTAGTGATTTTATAACATACTTATCTTATAATTTTTTTATAAATAATAATTATATCTGCTCTACTTTGTATTGAGCACTCTTTTAAGAACAGTAATTGTTGGTTATTGGAATTCATTCTGTATATACCAATTATATATTTGGGTATATATATATATATATATATATATATATATAAGATCGTATTCATCATCCAAGTCGTCACAGCATTCCTGACTCCACATATAAAAATGGTAATTTTCAGATGGCCACAACAATTTTTGTTCTTCACAACCATGAACACTAAATACTTACTCTATAATTAACAATACCCTGATGATGACATTATGCTATGTTGAAAGTACTCGGAAATAAATACAATATGAGCCAACACAGTGTTTTCCTCTTGTCTTTTAATAGCCACGCAAAAAAGCTTATCCACAAATATGAAAGGATCCTACCAAGAATAAGTAGACAGAATATGTGTAAATTATTTAACAAAACATGTCTTTATATATATATATATATATATATATATATATATATATGTATTTATAAATATAAAAGACAATAGGAAAACTGTAACAGTTGCTATTACAGTTTTCCTATTGTCTTTTACATTTATAAATATTGTCTTTTTCTACAGGTTAACTCTGAGAAATTTTTCATATATATATTTATATATATATATATATATATACATATGATGGGGGTCTTGAAAACTTATAAGCTGACTCTGAGGGAGTGAATCTGCACAATTCATGTTTAAAAAAGAAAAAAATTATAAGGGTTGGCTTCTCCTTTTTTATTATCAACTCTTCCATTATTTTTAATTATATTTTTTGCATGTGAATGAATCACTTAAGTTTGTATTTTCCACAAGTATTTTGCAGAAAGAGGTCTGTAGGTTTCTGCACATGTTTGAATCGGCCCAAGTTAAGATGATATGATATATATTTTGGATTATACAAATGATATCAGCATAATACTATATTACATCTGATTTGTTCATTATCAAATTCTTGTAAGTTTTGGATACCTCTTTATATGAATAAAGCAAAAAGAATAATCTAATTAAGAATTATTGATATTTAAACTGATGTTAATTATTTTTCTTACTCTTACTTAGCATATTAGATAAGGTACTCAGACGAGCATTATCAAATGAGGGCTGATATCCCCTGTATGCAAATGTTATATCCTGCTGTTATATTTCTCAACTTTTTAACTTCCATTGAAGACTGCTTGTGGGAAAGATATGAATCTCTTCATATGATCTGTTCCATTGCCAGCAATTCAGATAATTGTCTTATTACTAGCATACCATGGTGGTAGAAAAGATACGAGTGGCAAAATAAATATAAATAAGACACTCTTCATCAATTTCTTCATTAACATGTACTGATAATATGTATACAATAAATAGCAAGCTGCTCTTTTACCAATATACTGTCTGATAGAGTGGCTAGCTAATCCCTGTTGTAGCTGCCTGCTCAGGTACATTCATGTTTCTTCAAACTCCAAAGAACCAATATGAGTAGACATATATTACAATTCTAGGAAAGAGTGCATAATCTGGCCTGATGAAGTCGATAAAAGACCAGTACCATCAAGTCCTCAGTAACAGTTTCACAGGTTTTTAGAATATAATAATGATTTTAGTGATACAAGTCTTACTAATTAAGAACTGGGGGAAAAAGAGGTGGATTCATCCCTTTGACATTTCATATTGAACCACCGATGCATCAAAGCATAGAGCACCTGGTATTCCCAAGCAGTCACCCACCAGACTCAACATTGCTTAACTTCAGTGATAATATGAGAACTGGTGTTTCAATGTGATGTGGCTGTAGCTTTACTCACAAAATTTGGCTCATCTCGTAGTGTGTATTTCAGGCACTTCACAATGGTGACACACCATATGATCACCAACATCAGTCTATTATTATCAAAAAGTCAACTCCTTCACAAATTGACCATGGTGAGATGGGAACCTGAGTTTTACAATGTGAATGTTAACATTTAAACCACTTGGTAATGTGCGCCAATCATCATCATCATTATCTATCTATCTATCTATCTATCTATCTATCTATCTATCTATATCTAAATTATATATATATATATATATATATATATATATATATATATATATATTAAACATACTTTAGTATATGACCCCTCAACTTTTTTTAGGGTGATATCATATAAATGGTTAGACTGAAATTTTTATGTTTATTTTACTCATAAAAATGTTATTTTATCTGTTTATTTTTACACATAAATATTTCAGTTTGACTGTTTATATGACATCACCATCAGTGCATTGAGTATATGTGTGTGTGTGTGTATGTGTGCACACACCAATAAATCCAGGTGTGTGCCTATATCCTCATATATATATATATATGTAGGTACATCAAGAAATATACAGCCTAATGAAAACAAGCATTTATTTTGCACAAAATTATTTATTTTAAAACATAATTTCCTTCTTTGTCATTGCACTTAATTCAATGGTGAATATAAATCACATAGATCAAACATTATACACTGAAAATTGCAGATCAAAATTTAACTCATAACTCTATGATAGGTTATGAACTTATTGATCCAGTCTGCATATATATATATATATATATATATATATATATATATATATATATGTCATTTATATTATGATATAAATACTCCAAATATAAAAGAAAATACCATCATGAATCCATATAATGTTAAAATAAGACATTAAATTAAAAAACAAATGAATGATAAATTTGTTTTCTTAGAGTTTCATAAACCAATTAATTTAATGTTTTTCTTCTTTTGTTTGGTTTCAACTTGTTTTTTTTTTTAAGCCTATTTTCATTTTTTCTATATTCATTTTCATCTTTTTCAGGCTGCTGGCTCTAGTATTTTCATAACAAAAATATCCGGTTTGTTTGATTCCATTATTGAAGAACTTTTCCTCAAAACAGGATCAAAAGATGCTTTCTGATTGGTTGCTGTTCTTGATGAGCCAATGTTTCATTCAACCAATCAGATTTAGTGTCAGCAAAAGGTGAATTTTAGGATCAGGTAGGAAGAAATTATGAGTCAATTAAAGCTTGAATGCTTCACATTCTCCTTCCTATATGTGTTTAAGCAAATTCTTAACATCCCATCTTTTTTGCCTGACTTTAAGGAAATAAGAAAGCATTAAAAAAGAAATGAAATTCTTAAATGAGATTTTCAAATTAAATTATATTATTCCCAAAAGAAATGCATGACATATTTTTAACTTTTTGTCATAAAATCACTTTAAAAACTAAAACTACACTAGAAGCTACACAATACCCAAAATTTGCTATCTTTAATTTGAAAGTTACCTGAATTTGCCTGTCAGCTTTAAAAATTTCTTTCATTAAAAATCATTCAGCTGATTTGAAAATCCTTTAGTATTGGAAATGGAAGGTATTTTCTCTTAATAACATTATACCCATCAAAAATAAAAGGATTCTTTCTGCTTAAGATCATTGTGTGCTATCTGTCCTGTGTGTAAAATTGGATGTTCTACAAGCTTACATATAGATATCTTCTGTCATTCAAGTCATTAATGCTTAGAAATAAAAATTTACTTTGTTTCAGGGAGTTTAAATAGACAAAAACTTTGAGTGATACATTCACCTATTTGACTGTTCTGTTAAAATGTAACTTCAAAATAATTTAAAATTTTTATTTAAGAAAGGTAGGGTCCCCAGCTCTCTTATGATAGCCTCAGTGTATAGATTGACAAACTCTGGAAAGAAAACACACATTCTATTCAATTCATTTTCTATCCATATGCATGTTGTGGTTTCCTCCAAGTATAAGTTCTGGTTTATTCTACTATATGAAAAGGAAAGTGAAGGCAACAGAAATGTAGTTCTACAGAAGGATACTGAGAATTCTATGGATGGCAGAAGTAAGCAATGGTAACAAAAAATCACTTATACTTAGAATCAGAAAGTGATAACTGAAATTTCTTGGGTGAATAATGAGGAAGGAGGACTTGGAAAACTTAAACCTCACAGAAGACAAGAGAGACAGAGAGAGAGAGAGAGAGAGAGAGAGAGAGAGAGAGAGAGAGGAGAAAGTAGCAGGATACCAATCAGATGACCTTGTGTGAATGGTGGAACAAGGGGTGAGCAATTTGGCAAAGGGAGAAACAATTCTAAGTGCCATGAGGAATAGGAAATTATGGAGAGCTATGATCATATGGGTTTAAAAAAGGTTATCAAAATGGTGATAGTATTTTCAAATATTTCAAAAGAGTGTTTAATAACTTTCTAAATTAGTATTGAAAATAGAGAAAGTAAAAATTTCATGGTGCAAGATTTTTAATATTAAAGTGCTCACTCTCTTGCTGAAATGCAATTTATTGATCATAGCATTAAAGAAAGTCTTTAAACTTCATGCTCACAAAATAACGGCGAGTAAAAGGATGTTTTATTCCCTGATATTGCTAATATTTTAACTACCTTCACTCTTTGGCAACGTATATTGTTCTAAAAAGTGATAATGAGAATTTAAATAAGACCCCAAAATATGAGTGGGAATTTATACATTTTCTTTGTTCTTGAGAATTGACACATTTATTATTTATTCAGCTTCATCAGAAATTTTTTATGATGGGTCAGTTTAGATATGTGATTTTTAATTTTATATTGTTTGTTGTTACTGGTCAAGTAGATATCATATATTCATTTTTTGTGGCATTAATATATATATATATATATATATATATATATATATATATATATATATATATATATATATATATATATATATATATATATATATATATATATATATATATATATATAACTATGTTCTAATGATCTTTTGCTATGGTATCTAGACTTTATGAATTTAAGCACAGTACTAGATAGGCAACAAGATCTCGCCAATTTACAGTTGAGTTGGCTACATGTAGCTTAAGTTCTATGCTAACAGTCACATTTTCTCATGCTTCTTGCTTGTGGAACTCTTTTCTACTCCTCGCTTTTCAGTCAGATTTTCAAAGATTTAAATGCAATGTCAGTCATTATCTCCTGTCTTCTTGATTCCACTTCTTTTATTGTTCTCACTCTTTGATAATGTTTCTCTTTTTTTTATTCTTTCACACTTGTGTCTTCCTGGGATTACTGCCTTGCTTAGGATGAAATGATTAAAAAAATTATCAATTCTAGTGGGTAGTCTGCGTTTATCTCATGGTGTTTGAGTTTGCATGTCTAGATAAATAGATAGATTAAATAGATGTATAATAAAAAGTATACATATATATATACATATAGTTTAAGACATTTTTATGTTTATACATTCTTTTTATAGATACAAATATTTAAGTAAATGCTCTGTTTATAATAAACAGTATTAATAACATTTACTGGCCTGAATGTCTGAGAAATTTTCATACAAAATATTCATCCTCCAACAGGAATCAAACCTTTATACTATACAGAACCGTCATATAGCCTGATGTGCCTTAACCAATTGAGCCACATAAGATCATTTGATTATCAAGTTTGATTTTACTGCTTTTGAACTAAAATCTTTCATGAATCTCTCACGTACATTCATATCTGCTCAATATCTAAATGTAAACAAATGGTGTCACACATTATGAAATGTATATATATATATATATATATACACCCCCCCACATATATATATATATATATATATATATATATATATATATATATATATATATATTCATACATGTTTCATTAAATAATATAGACAAGTGTTGTCTATTTATTTTATGTAAATTCTTTTCATAACGTCTGATAAGCTTAATAACATTATCCTTAAACTGAGAAAGAAAATCACAATATTGATACATATTTTTTAATCCAATCTAAGCTTTTGGCTTACATAAGCCATTATCAAAGATGACAATTACTGTACAATATATTAAACAATACACGGACAAGAATGTTTACAAGGATGATTTCCAAGCAATGATAAACACATGCATATAAGACGCTGGAAGTGAAAATCTCACCGCAGCTCATGACATCACACATGATCACACAAGAGTGAATTCGAGAAGTATTAAGTATGGGAAGACATTATGAAAAGAATTTACATAAAATAAATAGTCAACACTTGTCTATATTATTTAATGAAACATGTATGCATGAAAAATGCTGTCTAACTACACACACAAATATATATATATATATATATATATATATATATATATAGATAAATAGATAGATAAATATAGGTAACTATACTCCCCTGTTTGCATTGTCATTCCACCTTTATTGTTCGTGTTTTTTAAATATCCTCTCCCCTTTTAGTCGTTTGAATTAATCTTCACCCACCCCCTTCCTGGCATTGTTTTTTCTTGTGTTTTTTCTTGTTTTTCTTTTTCTTTGGTCACGTAGTATGATTTTGATTATTGCCTATAAATATACTGTTTCTCTTTTGCCTCTTTAGCCAACTTTCCCTGACGATCCGCTTAGGTGAAACCTGGGTAGGTTTGTCTGGCTCACTAGGTTTATATATATATATATATATATATATATATATATATATATATATATATATATATACATACATACATGCATATATATATATATATATATATATATATATATATATGAAAAAAATATATATGGAAAAAACAAACAAAAATCCTTATATACAATTATGCTGTTTTAATGTTAATATGTCAACGTCGGACGTTTCGGTCTAATAAACCATCTTCAGGACATATTCATAAATTATAATATTATCAATACAACATGACAAAGACGATGTACATAAGAACAAGACTTATCCAAACAGATAACTGAAAGTTTTATAAGATCAGCGCTCCGTTTAAAACATGGTCACGTTTACATAATTGCATATTAAGATTTTTGTTTGTTTTTTCTGTATTTTTCTTCATACTGTCAGATCTATATCCATATATTAGCTTACATGCATATATATATATATATATATATATATATATATATATATGTATATATATTACAAATTATATATGTTTTCAACTGACATAAAGTGAAAAGATTATGTTGAATCAATTGCTAGGTCTACTGCTAGGAAAGTTGGTTCATGTGTCATGCTCGGCAATTATTATTGCCAGAATCTATTTCTCATCTTTATAAGTCTACCATTCTTCCATGTGTTGAATATTACTCTACATCTAGCCTGGTGCTTCTGCTATGCATTTACAGATTCTAGACAAAAGTGAAAGAAAAATCTGCAATGTTGTTTTTACTGATCTGTCATCTCAGCTTCAGCCACATTTCCTACCACTGTAATGTAGGTTCCTCATGCCTTTTCTATAAATATTTTCCTGGGAATTGTTCTGATTAGCTTTGTTCTTTTGTACCTTGATTTTACAAATTTAAGTGTTGTTGAAATGGTGAGATGTAAGTTTTCTATGCTAGCAGTTTCTTCTTTCACATTTCTTGCTTATGAAACTCTCTTCTGGTTACGTGCTTTCTAATCAACTTTGATCTTTAAAACATTTTTATTCAATGTCAATCATCATCTTCTCTCTCATTAATTCCTGTTTTTTTATTGTCTCCTCTCCTAATTTTTTTTTTCACATATTCTTTTACAATCAGTAACCCCTTTCATCTTAGTGGCTTTATTGCCTTACTTGGGATGAAATGATTATATATATATATATATATATATATATATATATATATATATATGAAGAAAAATATACAGAAAAAACAAACAAAAATCTTAATATGCAATTATGCTGTATTAATGTTAATATAAAGTCAACGTCAGATGTTTCGGTCTATTTTAGACCATCATCAGGACATATTCATTAAACATAATTAACATTAGAATATATAAAATTCAACATGAAAAGACGATGAACATAAGAGCACAACTCATCCAAACAGATAACTGAAATTTTTATATAAGATCAGTGTTCCGTTTAAATATGATCACGTCATCATCATGTGGGCGATGTTGTGAGAGCGCATTCGAAGATGATTTCAAAATATTAAAATATTAAAAACAAAAAAAAAAATTTGTTTTTTCTGTATATTTTTCTACATACTGTCGGATCTATATCCATATATTTGCTTACATATATATATATATATATATATATATTTATATGTGTGTGTGTGTGTGTGTAAATCTTAAGATATAAATAAAATGTATCTGTAAAGACAATATTAATAAAAGAAATGACGAGAGGAAAACATTTTATCATAACTCATTTTGTTCTTTGAGGAACTTTATTAAGGCAAGTGTAGAAATTTTATTTAGAAATCTGTATTTGTACATGGAACTATTGTTATTTTCATCTACATTTATCTTTTGCCTATAAATACAGGTTAAGAAATAAAATATCTATTCTTGCTTTGATAAAGTTCTTCAAGGAATGAAATGCATTGACATAAAAGTTTTTTCCTCTCGTCATTACTTTTACTAATATATATATTTCAATTTGTGCTTGATGATTTCAACATACATGATGCTCAAAGAACAAATATACATTTATTATTATTGCTGATATCCCCTGATGAGTGGATGGATGGATTTGTCTAAAAAACTCTGGAGTCAGGATAACATCAATCAGCTAAGTGACAAACCTTTTATTTATATTAATTCTGTTTCTCTTGGTCTTTGTCTGTGTTTCTGTCTGTTTATCTGTGTCTGTCTGTCTGTCTGTCTGTCTCTCTCTCTCTCTCTCTCTCTCTCTATATATATATATATATATATATATATATTTTAAGACATTTTTTGTTTATACATTCTTTTTATAGATAAAATATTTAAGTAAAATGCTCTGTTTATAATAAACAGTATTAAACAACATTTACCAGCCTGAATGTCTGAGAAATTTTCACAGAAAATATTTATTCTCCGACAGGATTCGAACCTGTATCCTATACGGAACCGTCATTTAGCTTGACGTGCCTTTACCGATTTGGCCACAGAGGAGCGTTCGGTTATAGGATACAGGTTTGAATCCTGTCAGAAGATGATTATTTTCTATGAAAATTTCTCAGACATTCAGGCTGGTAAATGTTGTTTAAGGCTGTTTATTATAAACAGAGCATTTACTTAAATATTTGTATCTATAAAAAGAATGTATAAACAAAAAATGTCTTAAAATATATATATATATATATATAAATATATATATATATATATGTAAGCAAATATATGGATATAGATCTGACAGTATGAAGAAAAATATAGTTTATATGTTGAATTGTATATGATCTATGTTAATTATGTTTCATGAATATGTCCTGAAGATGGTCTATTAGACCGAAACGTCCGATGTTGACATTAAACATTAAAACAGCATAATCGCATATTTGGATTTTGTTTGTTTTTTCAGTATATTTTTCTTCACATATATATATATATATATATATATATATATATATATATATATATATATATAATTGTTGGACTTTGTCCATTTCATAATGTATATATATATATATATATATATATTGTTTCAAAAATTTTTGGGATTTTCACTGATTATATTTGCCAATTTCTATCACCATTTTATATCATTAATTTGATACAAATTGTTGTTCAATAATTACTGAATTGTTTACTCTTTATTTTCAAATATCACATATAAACATTGTTTATTCTTTAATTTATAGCTTTGATAATGAGTGCGGAAAAAATTGCAATTAGAGCTATTTTACACTACCTATGGAAAAAAGGAGTGAGTGGGCAACGGCAAAAGAAATTAATGATGTGGGAGGCACAGGAACCATCTACAAACGTGAGGCACAAAGCTGGTTCAGACATTTCAATGAAGGTGACACCATCCTTGAAGACAAACCAAGATCTGGGAGCCCTTCAGTTGTGGAAAATGAGGCCTTGCTTGAAAATGTTGAACAACAGCCAAGCACAAACACTTGTACATCATCGACAGAACTTGGTCCTTCACAAAGTATCATCCGTTGACATCTTCATAAGCTCTGCCTTGTGAATAGACACTGCCAGGAAGTTTCTCATAAACTGACTAATGACCAGGCTCAACGACATGTGAACATTTGCTGGCAAATCTTCAAGATGCCCATTTTTGGCATCAAATTGTAACCAGGGATGAAAAATGGATCCGTTTTCATAATCTTAATGAGACTATTCAATGATTTCATTCCAGCAAGGTTTCAGAACTTGTTATCAAACAAGAGCGGTTTGAACAGAAGGTTATGTTGTGTGTTTGGTGGAGTTTTGAGGGAATGTTGCACTTTGAGCTTATTTCAGATGGTCATGTTGTGAATACTGACCTTTATACTCAACAACTGCAGAGAGATGAAACTTTGAAAGCTTGCTACCCAGCATGGGTTTGAGTATATAAACATCTGCTATTGTGGCTAGGTAATTCCTGTTGCTGCTCCCTTCTCAGTCATATTTGTGTTTCTTCAGTAGCTACTTATATTCATATGTATAACAAAAGAGAGATAAAAAAGAGACCAAGTTATAATACATAGACAAGTGAATCTTTGAAAGACATGAATCAATGTCATCCTATTGTCTCTTTGCCAATGATTTAGACAATTATCTTATTACTGGTATACCTTGGTGATAGAAAGAGCGAAGAGGTAGGAAATAAGCAAATAAGGTGCAGAGTAGCTGCAATATTTACTGTCAGTTTTGACAGATAAAAGTGGTGGAAATGAGAATAATAATAATAATAACGACGATGGATATTATAATTTAGGATGAATTTACAAACAAATTCTTTGACTTGGAACTGAATGTTGAATACAAATGCTTGCCAAGTTTCTGCTCAGTAGGGATTCGTTAATTTGCTACTATCAACAGTCCACTAATGCAATCATCAAATTCGATGCACAATTATTGATTTTGGGAACTAAAAGTTTCATTAAGAAACTGGATTTAAAATGCAAAGAAATTTAAAACTCCTCTGTTTTCTGAACTAAAAAAAATTAGTTTGTTTTTCAATCATGTCTTACATTCTTAACTTTAAGATTTAAAGAATTATCTCATTTCTCAAATCTGATACAATTATAGATACAGTTATAATCCCTTTCTGTCTCTCTCTCAAGGATGTGTTGAAAAGTTCTTGGCATGACCTACTTACCCAAATTTAACAACATATGATATATAGATGACACCATGTTGGTGACAGACACAGAAAGGAAACTGCAGGAACTCCTAAAAGTAGTAAAAGTGTGAAAAGAAAGGTTTAACTATCAATAGTACGAAGACAGTATGATTGTCAGCAAGATCCTGTTATAGACAAGCGTATGGTTGCAAGAAGGAAATACGACAACAGCAGAAATAGATTTATGTGATTTATTTCAGTAAGAACGTGTTGTTTTGGGACAGCTACCTTGTGGTATAGTTCATAGGCCGGCTGAAGATCTGGGTTGATCTCTCATAGTAGTTCTCGCTGGTTGGCATGGCGCTACTGCTGCTGGCTGCTGCTGACCCTGACAGGTCTCTTCCCTGGCCTCCTGCTGACTACTGCTGACTGACCATGACAGGTCTCTTCCCTGGCCTCCTGTTGACTGCCTGGTGTACTTCCGTGTGACCCCTTTTATGGCGTTTTTTATGGCTTAACAGGCTCGAAAAACGACGTGAGTATAATTAGGAGGGAAGCATTTTTATTGGTCGAAAAATAGAAACACTTTAAAATATTATTTTATTTTTCGACTGGAACTCGTGCATCGGGAACATGCGTAAACGAAGATAATGGTCATTTTGTGATGGAGCCTTGTCCCATTCACATCCGGCTCTCGCTCTTGAGTATGTTAGTTTATTTGCCTGCAAATCAGCCGAGATATGTCTTATTTTATTTTATAACAATCCAAAAGACCAAGATGTGCACTATGAATTGGATACAGTATAGATGTTCAAAAATCTGGGAAGATGATGGAAAATGTGACATAGAAAATGTGATGTAAAACTCTGAAAGCATATTGGAATAGCTGAAGGTGCCTTTCACAAACTAAACAATGTATTAATAAACAAGAAAATATCATTAGAAACAAAGAAAACTACTGAACTGCTCTGTAATATAAATCCTCCTCTATGACAGTAAATGCTGGAAAATTTCCTCACAGGTGAAGAGGAGGCTTCAAGCAATAGAGATGTGGTTTTAGAGAAACAATATGGCTTTCATTTCTCCAGGTCAACTGCTGATGTACTGACAATATTTGTAGAAAGAGTTTATCATACTCTAAATCAGCGTTTCTTAAACTTTTTTCATTCCATAGTTTAAAAAGCGCTGCTCTAGATAAAAACAGTGAAGCCAGACTGTTACACTGAGCATTTTGAAAGCCTTTGACAGTATCTGGCATTCAGGTCTTCTCCACAAGCTGAAAAGTAGTGGTTCTCCGGACACTTTTTTGAACTGATCCAGTCTTTCCTATCAAGTAATGAAAAGAGAGTTATCCTTAATGGCCTCTTGTCTAGATCCTTTCGTACTAATGCAGGTGTCCCGCCAGGGCTTCATCCTTGATCCTATTCTATTTTTAATTTTCATTAATGACTCTCCTGATAACATCAGTTCTCAACACGGTATCCATGCTGAGGACACAACAATTTACTCCTGCCTTGCTAGTAAGGCTTATCAGTCTGACCAGCTCAAAATGGCAGCCAATGTCCAAAACGACCAAAATCTGTTGTTAACTAGGGCAAAAGATGTCTTGTTAATTTTAATGCCTCCAAAATTGCTCAACATTAATCATCTGAGAGACCTGTCTCTGCCTTCTACCAGCATGGCTTCTTGGGCTAACATTCTTTGCTGACCTAAAGTGAAAAGACTATAATGAAACCATTGCTAGGTCAGCTGCTAAGAAATTTGATTCACTATGTCGGTCAAGACAATTTTTCTCTCTAGAACCTATCTTATATATCTATAAGTCTACCATTCACCTATGCTTAGAATATACATGGTTGGTGCCCCTGCTATTTACCTTGAGCTCATTGATAAAATCCAAACAAGAATCAGCAATAATATTGATCCTGATCTGGTGGCTCAGCTCCAGTCACTTTCCCACTGTTCTAAGGTTGCTTCTCTATGTCTTTTCCATAAACATTTTCATGGTAAATGTTTGAATGAGCTCTTCATTGTTACATGAATTGTACATATGGGACTAGTTAGATTTTTCATGGAGACAATGATATGTTATGGTGGATGTAGTAAGAAAGCGAAGTATGTCTTGTTTTGGTGTTTGGAATATTGTGGTATATTTGTTGACCATGTTCACCATAGTCTATGAATATAGAATACAGTGCAGTACGTAATCTGTTCAATGAAACAATGTTAAAGTTTAACACTCACAAATCAGACACTCTACTGAATCTGACTATATCGCCAATACCACCAGCAGCGGTTCTGTAATTCTTCAGTCTTCAATATCAAAGGCTGGCAGTGCATATTCGGGAAAAACATGGCTGCCTTTATACATGTCGCATTGAATATTTTGAGCCTTCTGATTGGTTAACCTTTCTATTGGTGAACTATAAAATGAGTCAGCTCATTTTGGCTAGCTCACTAGTACACCAGGGTACCCAAAAATTCCAGCATATTTGTTTGTCAGTGTTTGTGGCTAGCTAAGTTTCAATTTAAGACCGTCCTTTTCCCCATTCCCCATTTTTGGCTTTGTGCCACATTTTCTGTAAATAAGTGGAAATAAATATCACTCTTCACTATGGTACCTAGACTTTATGAATTTAAGTGCAGTACTAGACTGGCATCGAGATCTCTTCAATTTACAATTGAGCTGGCTAGATGAAACCATAAGTTCTATGTTAACAGTTTCTTCTGTAAAAATTTAAATGCAATGTCAATCACTATCTACTGTCCTTCTATTTTCTCTTTTTTCTTTCCACTCATTATTAATGTTTCTGTTCCTAATTCTTCCACACCCTGTAACCCATTTTGTTTTAGTGGCTTTACTACCTTGCTTGGGGGTATTCCAATTAAAAAAACGTATGCTGAGAATAGCATGGACAGAGCATGTAAGCAATGATGAAGTTTTAAGTAAAATAGGAACTAAAAGGACATTAGAATCAGAAAGAGAAATCTGAAATTTCTGGGGCACATAATGAGGAAAGAAGGATTAGAAAATTTGACACTCACAGGACATATTGATAGCAAGAAGAGAAGAGAGGAAAGAGTAAAACAAGAAATGAGACAGAAAGTAAAAGTGATAAACATTGCAAAGAGCTACGGAGGATGGGAAGTTGTGGAGAGTCATGATCATCCACTTGCCCAAGGGACATGGAATATAGGAAAAGAAAAGAAAAGTTTCGTCATTGAAACACTGATTTTAGGAAGTGGGTTTGGCCGAGAATTTTCAACCCCTCCTTGAATGCATGTTTTCTAGATATTTGAGAACAAATAATAATATAAAGAAAAACAAAGACATACAATAGAAAAATCAGTATATTTAGAAAATAAAATTTGCACATAGGTTTCACTTATATAAAACCAAAAATGTTTATTCAATGAACTGGCCTCAGCTCTGTGAGTGGCTTTGTTGTGTCCTCATGTCCGCAGGCCTGTGTCAGTTGGTTCTTGTCCATTCTGGCCAATCATGACATCTTTTTTCAATGTGGCACAAAAAGAAATCTTTTTTTAGCCCATTGAGTTTTTTATTGACAGATGAAAATGCTGTTTTAGCCCCAAATTAATATCTGCTGGTCTCCATCATCATTAATGATCAGTACTCCCTATAATCACATTTTCTGCCCAATTACCCACTGTATCAATATAGTTCAAAGGATATAACTTGGTCTCCAATAGAGACCATAAACTAATTTACCCTTCAGTAATGCCCATTGAACTTGGAGGTTAACTTTCACTCGCCACAATCTTTTGTACTTCATTGCAAACTCCATAGTTTTTTGCTGCAAATGACATGCTGTGCTCTTTAATATGTTATCCTTGAAAAAAATATGTTCTTGGGACCTTTTGCTTAGCCAGCATATCTAAACATATAAGCTTCAGTATAGATTAAATAAAATATAGAGCAATAACAGATTTTTATAAAGGAAAATAATAATATAGCAAAAAATGTGTGACATATATTTCAAGAAATATGATAATAACATAAGACATAAAAAGTTGGCCACATATGCTGTCAAATATGATAATATCATACGGCATAAAAAGTTGGCCACATATGCTGTCTAATATGGTAATATCATGACATAAAAAGTTGGCCACATATGCTATCAAATATGGTAATATCATAACATGAAAATGTGGATTTTATAAACCATCAAGTATGTTAATGTGATAACAAAAAGTGGGTTTTATACATCAATAAATATGGTTATATCATAACACTAAAAGTGGAAATGGAGGTTACTATGTCATCTCATATAGTATTATAATCACACAAAACTTGGTTCTTAAACACCATCAAATATGGTAATATCAAAACAAGATATGTCCTAAATTCTATCAATATATACAAAAAGTGGATTTTAAATGAAACCACATACTTTAATATCATAAAAGGTGGTCTTACATGCCATTAAGTATAATATTAAAACACAAAAAGTAGGTCTTATTTATATTCGAATATAAAAAAGGGTCTTATATGCTATCAGATATAGTAATATCATAACAAATTGTAGTACTTATATGATAATATCATAATATACAACATTGGATATATGCCATCAAGTATGGCAATATCATAATGCAAAAAGTGCAATTTACATGCCAGCAAGTATGTTAATATCATAACACAAAAAGTGCATCTTAAATGCCATCAAATATAATAATATCATAACACAAAAAATAGGTCTTAGACACTATGAGTATATTGAATCTATTGCATTACTTTCATGCTAATATCCTTGGGAAAGATATGAATCCTCTTCTTCTCCCTACAGCTATGGGTAAATAGCAGGACAGACTGGGTTCTATAGCCCTGGATGGCAACCAGTCTACTACAGAAAGAAATGGCAACCTACCGTCGGAAAAAAATCTGCCTTGTCAGTCATGTATCGAAAGATACATGATTGCCTAAGTGTGTATCATGCATGACACATAACTGACTGAGATAGTTTTACATGTTATCAATATATGGTAATGTCATAATGTGAAAATATGAATTTTTTATACCATCAAATATGGTAATATCATAAAAATAAGTTGGTCTTATAAATCAATAAATATGGCAATATCATAAACAAATTGTGAGAAGTTGTTTGAAACATTATGGAATTGTCTCTACTATAACTTTTTTTTATACTGGAACAATCATTGTAAAAAAAGGACAAGAATCAACAAAGCTGATGTTTTCTGTCACTTGCATACAAAATCTGAATTTATATCTATAATACTCAGTAACTCATACAGTTTCTATATTCTAATTCAATAACACACACACACACACACACATATATATATATATATATATATATATATATATATATATATATGCCTGCCAACAAAAAAAGCTATTTAGTTAAAAGTTTTGACAGGGTGACTTATATGGAAAAACACTTATTGTCAGTCAATATTTTTGCATAAAAACATAATTGTCACTTGATAGAAAATTTTCTAAGTAGGATTTATTTAGGAAATAGAATAACAATTTTATATATTAATTTGGGTTGTAAATAATATCCTTTTATTTTGTTTTTTCTGGCAATGATCTGTTCTGTTCATTTTACTAAAAGTGCATGGAATATCAAGTAGTAAGCATGTTGATTTTCCCCATCTTTTTTAAGTGTTGGCATAAGTTAGATTTTGATGTGTTTAAGTTTTTGCTAATTCCTGATTATTTTGCTGTGTGTTGCTTTTCCACTAATGACTTTCATCATCAAACTCTGATGGACATCCCAGTATGGGTTGATCTTTCAGTGATGTTTTTCCCAAATGAAAGTTTGCAAATCAATTTTGTACTTGCTGGTCAGTTATGATTCCTTGACCATAAACAGTACATATTTTTTTCAGATATCTCTATAGTGTCATTCCCTTGCTTGAATTCTCATGACATTATGTGATGCAAATGCATTTTCAATCTGTTAGTTGGTTTAACAGATTCATTCTTTAATCCACTGTGTATGCTGCCATTACCATGAGAAAACTATGGAAGGTTAGTGTAGTCTAAATTTATTCTTAAATGCCATCTAGCATTAGTATTTAGTACAATACATTTGTTACTACAATGAGTTGCCAAAAATGGAAGTTATAAATCACCCATTGCAATGTGCAGAATTCTGATTGGTGCAATGTCAGGGAAAAAAGACTTATTACCCAGTTAATAAAAAGACTTACTTAACAGTTAGTAAAAAGACTAAAATCCATTTATAAATTGTTCAACAAATGAGAGAGAGAGAGAGAGAGAGAGAGAGAGAGAGAGAGAGAGAAACAAAACCATATAGAACTAAATCATTATAGAAAATAAAAATAGAGAGAATTATATATATATATATATATGTAAGCAAATATATGGATATAGATCCAACAGTATGAAGAAAAATATATGGAAAAACAAAAATCCGAATATGCAAATATGCTGTTTTAATGTTATTTCAATGTTGACGTCAGACGTTTCGGTCTTATATCGTCTTTTCATGTTCATTTGAATATTGTCTAATGTTAATTATGTTTTAATAACTATGTCCTGAAGAAGATCGAAACGTCTGACGTCGACATTGAAATAACATTAAAACAGCATATTTGCATATTTGGATTTTTGTTTTTCCATATATTTTTCTTCATATATATATATATATATATATATATATATGTATGTATATAAAAATACTTACCCACTCACTCACTCAAGTCCCATGCTGAAGACATAGGTATTCATAGCTGGGATAGAAATGATCTGGAACAGATAATCAACATCTAACAAGCATTCTGAGAAATAAAACTCATGATAAACCTATCCAAAACAGAAACTATGATCTGGAATTGGAATTAAAGCAGCGATGACATCTACCCTAAATCTACCATAACAATTCAAGTCGTGGAATTAGTAAATACTAAACAACTCAGATAACTTGGTGTATGGATCACTCATAACAAATTTAGTATTGGAGATAAGGAAATTGAATATAGTATAGGCTATGCTAGAGGTAATTTCACCCAACACTGCAAACTGCTACAAAACCAAAAACATAAATCTGAGAACTTGTCATGTTTTTAAATATCCTTGTAAGATTGAGACTTTCACATGGATGTCATGCATGGTGCCAAGTTTGTTCAGAAATATCTAAACTGTCAGTTGTGTATAACCATTTTCTCATATCAATGTTTAAAATGGCTTAGAGTGAGTGAAGTCTGAAGGTTTTGGTAAAAATCATCCTTCTGTGAACATTGCAGACTGGTGCTACAGAATCCCAAACAAAGAACTGTGCCAAATAACAGAAATTGTATCACTTGTGAACTACCAACAGCAGCAACAACTGAAATGGATAGCACATGTAACTTGAAAAGAAAATTATTTTCTTTTTCAAGTTACATGTGCTATTGGTTCTCTGTGTCATGCCAGAAAGTTTTTCTCGTCTAAGTCTATCCTTCAAATCTATAAATCAACCATCCATCCTTGCATGGAATATTGTTGTTATATATGGTCTGGTGCTCCTGCTGTATGTCTCAAGGTCCTTAACAAAATCCAGAGACAAATATGCTATGATAGGTCCTGATCTGGCATCTAGTCTACAATCGCTATCCCACAGACATGCTGTGGCTTCCCTCTGTCTCTTCTACAAGTATTTTTACAGCAACTGTTCCAATGAGCTACTTTCGCTGATTCTCAGACTGCATGAATTTAAGTGAACTACTAAGCTGGTATCTTGGTTCCACCCTTTCACTGTCAAAATGGTTAAATGTAACCATCTCTTCTACTCAGACAGCTTTTTCTCCTTCACTTCACATCTGTGGAACTCCCTTCCCCTTACTTGCTTCCTTGATGACTATAATCTTCAAATATTTAAGTGTGATGTCAATCGACATCTGACACGCTGAGCTTGTTCCCCCATCCTTCTCTGTATCCTTTCCTCAAACATGCCTCTTTACTCTTGTTCTCAATCCTCTGTAACCCCTTGCATGCTGATAGCACTCTTGCCTTGCTTGGGGTGAATTGCTTTAAAAAAAATAATAATATAACCAAGATGTTGACATTTCACACAACTTCAAACAAAAGGTTAGGAAGGAAACTCCCATCAATACTGGAAAGAGCGATAACACCTACTGGGCTTAAAATTGGTTTAAAACAAAGATCTTATAAACTTCAACCAATACCAGTACTGGCTGCTTGGTCAATGAATATCAAATGTTTCCTTGTAGAGAAACAGCTAACACTATTATTACCATAGGCTGAAATGCCCAGTTTATGCTATTATTTAACACAAAGTTAAGCTTAGAAAAGATGGATTCATATCTTTTGCAACAATGTTTGTGTGAAAATGTGCATAAGAAACTAGGTTAGGATACTAACCCACTGATTTGACATTTTGAGGTGCTAAGCATGACACCATGGCACTTGTGTACATAAGGACAGTTTGTATATAATTCTTTAGATAGAAAAAGTCATTTTCATTTACAATATTCTCTCATGATGCAAACAAATACACAGATATTAAAAAAATCATTTCAAGTGTATTTTTCTAATCAACTTCAGTTGACTTACCTTGTTTCATTTTGGACAAACATATATCAAACACACAGCATTAGTTGTATTGATTACCAACAAACATGGAGTCAAAAGTTATATATATATATATATATATATATATATATATATATATATATGGGATAAAAATATATAAACTTTTATATATCAAGAATAAATATCAATATATTTTATCAATATAATTTTTTATATATCAAGGAGAGTTTTGAAAGAAAAGCTGTATGACAAATTGAAAAAAAGGTTTTGTGATGTGTTTCACCTAGTAGGACTTCATCAGACATGGCTTGTTGACATTGTTGCGACTACACATGTGCATGAATGGAGATGTTGGTAGTTTACATATATATATATATATATATATATATATATATATATATATATATATAGCATTGCAGTCAATGAGATATGCAAAGATAATTTGACTTTATTTGGACTTTTAATTTCATTGGAATCAATTTCACTTTATTTTTTTAAAAATAGTTTCCATGTAATTAATATTGAATATTTAAAGTCAATAAAATTAATTTGACAAAAATATAAATATAAATGGAAATATTGTTAACTTTTTTTAAAATTCAATTTGAAACTCGTTTAGCATTAATTCAATCCAAGAATTTTGATCAATACTGATCAATTTATACGTGAATTCCCAGAGGTAAATTAAAGACATGAAATCTTGTGAACTCATAAAAATTGGTCAAGAATTTTTCTTAGGCTCTTCCTTCTGCTTCTGCTTCCTTCCTCTGACTGATTTTTGATCTGCAGATTTTCTTGACAGCTTTATTGATTGTTGCAATGGAAACCAGATTAGATTTGGGAAAGTTTCATCCAGTTCAATGCACCAATTTTTGAGGCAAGTTTAAATTATGAGAATTGTCTTCCTCCAAAAGTTTTCTACATAAAATATCACATAATTCAATAAAAATAAAATATAATATAATAATAAAAATAAAATATTATAAATTCAACAAATAATATTATATAATAAAAATTACATAAAACAAATTATTATAATTAAAAAAAAAGAATATAATTCTTTATGCCAAGGTACTTCGAGGACCTACCAATAAAAATATTAACAATTATAAACACACATGAAAAACATTATATTACATCACCAATCATTATTGAATCCATACTTAAAGAATCTGATATATGTTTCTCTAAGACAAATGATTGTACATAAAAAAAGTTCCCAAATCAACAGGTGAAAAACGAACAAGCATAATGTCTACTAGACATTCAAACATACACATAGACACTTTCACACACACACACATAAAAACACACACACAAAAACACACAAACACGCACACACAAACACTTTCTCACACACACACACTTCTGTATATACATTAACATCTGAATCCCACATGGACAAACTAGAATTATTATACATTTACATACGTAAAGAAATATTTATAGTTTTTCAGTTAGGAACAGAATCCATTAATTTCTTGATACTTTGAATGAACATGTGTCTCTTCTTGAATTCAGAACACCACAAATTATACTAATGTCAAATGCAACACAAAAGTAAAAATACCAGAATCTTTCTCATTTTCTAATGAAGCTTTAATAAAATGGAAACATGTCAGATTGATAAACCTTTTCTATTTGTTCTTTATCTTAACAAAATCTACTAAGCAGAAGTTTGAATTAAGCAGAGGGGGCAGAAATCTGAGGAGGGGTTAGGATTAGTCTAGAATTGAGTTTATTTGAATTAAGTAAACATACAACGTTATTTACTGACAGTTCAAATAATCTTCTGTATCAAAATTTTTATTGCAAGTAAATATAAATCTTAGAAAGCATATTTCCAATGCCTTTCATCTGTTATTTGTTTGTTTAGTGATTGTCTATCATTGTTTTTAATCTTATTCATATTGGAGTAAAAAGAGAAAAGTGCTTTGGCAAGATATCCGCTGGAATGAATATATTGGAGAACTCTTCCATGATGAAGGGGAACAACTAGCAATGCACAGAACTACCAATGGTCCTGAAATTCTAATAACCAAAGTAGAAGCTACACTGGTGAAATTGAACAGAAACAAGGCATCTGGGCCAGATGGAATTGTAACAGAAATGATGGCAGCCTTAGATGATTTTGACATAGACAAATTTACAGAAATAATAAATGAAATTTACAACAGTGGTGATATACCAGAAGCTCTCAGCACTACCTAAGAAAACAGGCACAAATGAATGTGAACTCCACCAAACAATCAGCCATAATGAGCTGTATAACAAAACCCATCATCCGTATTCTGATGAATAGAGCATGCAGCAGAATCAGGCCAGAGATAGAACAAGAAAAAGGTTTCTTAAAGACACCAAAACAAGGAACACAATATTCATGCTCAGAATGTTATCAGAAACAGCAATACAATAGGACATGCCCCTATGTTTTATAGACTGTGCAAAGGTGTTCGACAAAGTATGCCACAAAGATCTGTTGGAACTGCTCAGCAATCTTGATATATTTGGGCAAGAAATTAAAATAATCAAAAACCTATACTGGCAGCAAATGGCCTGCATGAGGTTATAGAGAATGAGTTAAGCAGATTACAAAAATAGAAAGGGGCATAAGGCAAGGATGTGACTTCTCAATGGATTTATTCAACCTGTACAGGGAGGTAATTCTGAGAGGACAGGAAATCCTACCATCATTCATCATTCGCAACCACAACTTTAACAACATAATATACGCAGATGACACAGTGCTGATATCAAACATGGAAAGGAAATTACAAAACATCCTACATAAGGTCCGAATGAGAGTGAGAAGAAAGGACTAAGCATAAACTACAAGAAGACATAATGCATGGTCATCAGTAAAAAGATGAGCTCAAAATGTGATTTACAGGTCGGGAGCACTAAAATCAAGCAGGTGTGGAAATTTAAATATCTGGGAAATGTTTTGACAGAGGACAGTAAGTGTAACACTGAGATCCGAAGATGTATTGGGATGGCCAAAGATGCATTCCAATTGCTAGGCAGAGTATTACAAGACAGGAAAATTTCATTAGTAACAAAGAAAAGAGTACTGAGCTGCTACGTGACATATGCCCTCCTTTAGAGCAGTGAATGTTGGATGGTCTCCTCAAAGATGAAGAAGAGACTCAAGGCAATCGAGGTATGGCTCTACAGAAGGATGCTAAGGATACCATGGCCCAAACATGTGAGCAACAATGAGGTTTTGGAGAAGAAGCAAACAAGCAGGAAACTTATACTTAATACCAGGAAATTTCTGGGACATATAATGGGAAAAGAGTGCTTGGAGAATCTAATATACACAGGTTGTATAGAGAGAAAGAGAGAAAAGGGAAAGCAATGCAAGACATATCTAGAGGGCTTAAACAAGTGGATCACAGAACAAGGTTTGGAAGAAGTAGCAAAAGGACAAATATTGAGAACCACAAGGGATAGGAAGAAGCCATGATTGCCTATGTCTAGAAGGGTCATGACACATAAAAGAAGAATGCAGACTTTATAAGTACATTCTTTAGACTACATTCAATGCAACTCATTTTGACTCACAAGATTTAGCACACAAGACTCTGGTGTTAGCTTACTATCCATAATACCAGGAAGTTGGCTGTAATATTTGGAGACAAAAGAGTTGATTATAGACCAAGATATACAGTTATTTTATGGGACAGTGAAGTTAGTGGTCTAGAATATAATCATAGACAGGCAAAAAGTAAATAAAAATGATAAAGAAAGAAATTAACCCAATGAATCAGATAAATTTTCTGATTACGTTACAAAAAACATCAGTCCTTCCATTGTCACAAATCATCTTCATCATGTAATTAACCTAAACAATGATTTATTGGTCATTACAAAATGAGGAATGATTTATTTAAGTTAAAACATTATTTTCATGTTGAAGACAAGTTTGTATAATTGTCAGTCTTTAAGACTAATATTTTACAAGCCTAATTTTAACTGAACATCACAGACCTTCAATGATCAACTTCATATCCATAATAAAAATACTTTGATGGTTTCTTTTATACAATAGTAGTTGTAAATAAAATATTTATAGAAAAATGTTGAGAAGAATCATTATCATTCCATTCTTTAAATTTCTTTTGTTCTTACCATATTAATCTGTAAGAAATGAAAAAAAATTTCTTTTCACAGAAAATGGAGATAAATAGTAAATAAATAGCCAACCATTTTCAACAACTTATGCGACACAAGCAGTTTCATTTTCAACTGTGATTTCAAACTTCCCAGCTTGCGTAACATAAGTAATTCCATATTCAACAACTCATGGAACACAAACCATTCTGTCCTCCCAAAAACATGTATGATAACACAAACAATTCCATTATCAGCAACCTATATAAGATGAGCAATTCCATTTTCTGTAATTCATGTAATACAAGAAATTCTATTCTAAATAACCTATATAATGGAAACAATTTCATTCTCAGAAAACCTTGTAATGCAACTAGTTCCATTCTTAACAACCCTTCAAAAATAAGCAATTTAATTCTCAGAAAACCTTATAATGCAACTAGTTCCATTCTTAACAACCCTTTGAAAATAAGCAATTTAATTCTCAGAAAACCTTGTGACACAATCAATTCCATTCTCAGCATTCCATATAATTAGTGCCGTTGAAAGGGTCTTGTGTGCCCCACTAAATCTATGATAGAGGGCACCCCCAATCTACTACATCTCAATTTCCATAAATTAGTAATCATATAAAATACAAATTATTGTAACCTAATTATGTACAATAATGGATCATTTGAAATATAAGTGAACAATTTAACTAGAAAAATTGAAAATAAATACAATGTATCTAAATACAATTTAAAGACATGTCATAATAGATCATTCCATCTTAACAATGTTTTGCAGCTATTTTTAACATGAACTTGAGATTTTTCTTGTTAAAAAAGTTGAATAATTTTAACACATTCAACATTATAGATAAAAAATAGTGAACTTAATATCGTGTTTTTTCGAAACATAACATGAGGAAAACTAATTCAGGAATTTGATCAGAAAAAAAAAGACGCTAGAATGATTTCAAAATCTGCAATGATTTTTCATCCTTAAATATTAATAGTCAGTAGTGCTTAGTTTAATTTGTAATGAATACAAAATGTAGGTAGAAAAAGCAAATGTTGATAATGACTAGAGTCACATAGCACTGCCTGGGTCCCCCAATCAGGTATGCCCCTGGATCAGAGGGTTTTGGGAGAGTATGCACCAGTCTTGCATGTAATTCAAACAACTCCATTCTCAGTAACCTATGTAATGCAAGCAGTTCCATCCTCAGTAACCCATATTACATAAGCAAATCCATTCTCAGAAAGCCATATAAGAAGAAACAAAAAAAAACACTTCTTTTATCTGCAACTTGTATATTGTAAGTAAGTCTCTTCTCAGCAAACCCTGTAACACATAATAAATCTACTCTTAGTAATCATGTAACACAAGCAATTCTATTCTTAGCAACTCAAGTTAATTGCATGCATCTCCCTTCAATTTTTCTGCAGGAATATTGTGATTACAGCAAAAACAATTCCATTGGCGAGAAGTAAGTTCCACTCAAATAGCTTTTCTCATGAACCACCAACATGTGTTCTTGTTATAGCAGAACACACCTATTCTATAGCTAATAGACTCTCCCACCTATAATAAGTAGGAGTAGTAAGAGTAACGTGGGAGTTGCTCAGTGGGTCAGTCAGTGAGTCAGTCAGTCGGTGTCGGACGACAATTAGTTGAATACTAAAGTATCAGCGACCAGAACTAGATTACTCTGCGTTATACCTATTATATCAAGTTCCTAACATTTTGTACGTTGAACCTATTTTAGGATTGACTTAGTACAAATACAAGCCTCCATTGTGAATTCACTCCACAACAGGAACAGACTCCCAAGAGGATGTTCCCTGATCACTACAATCTTAACCTGTTCAAGTCTAGAGTCAACCAGTATCTCTCCCTCCTATCCATATTAACTACCCCTTAATGTAACTCTTTACGTCAAGTGACCCCTGGGCCTTGTACAGAGTGAACCTTAATATAACAAAAAAATAAAAAACAAAACAGTGAAAGCCTGAATATAATTATCAGGGATGAGTCTTAATGTCTGCATTAATAACATTAAAAGAAGTTAATTAAGACTGAAAACTTGCCAACAAGGTCTCAGAATTCCATTATTGTGTTAAATTTGAATAATTTTGGAGGTTTTCCACTTTTGTCAAGAGGAATCAGCACTAAATCTCCATTCAATAATTGTTTATTTGGAGTGATACATTTCAACAGGCCAACCAACAAAGAGGAAAAAAGCCAGAAACCCTTTCATTTGTCATTGGCTTGGAGATTACCACAGGGATTTAGATAACTCAGTCTAGATTCTAATCTATGCAACCAGTTCACTCTTTAGTGATCTATATACAAAAGTAACAGAAAGGAATAGGCAGGGATCCACCAATAAAGAGATAAGAATAGGTAGGCTTCCATTGTTAAACAAACAGACAAAAAGAATGAACAAGTTTCAACTGATGCATAGATAGAGAGAGACAGACAAAAAATTAGATAGGAATATGCAAACTTCCATAAATGATAAGAAAGATAAGAAAAAACAAGATTCTACAGATAGATAAATAATAGGTAAGACTCCATAGTGAGATAAGAAAAAAAACAAGATTTCATAAATAGATAAAAATAGGCAAACATAGATAGATAGATAGATAGATAGATAGATAGATAGATAGATAGATAGATAGATAGATAGATAGAGTCTTTGTTTTTTAATCATTTCACCACAGGCAAGGCAATAAAACCACTAAGATACAAGGTGATACTGAGTGTGAAAGAATATGAGCAAAAAGAAAAAACATTGCAAAGGAGAGAAAACAATGAAAGAACAGGAATTAAGAAGACAGAAGATAACAATTGACATTGCATTTAAATTTTTGAAAATCCAAGTTGACTGGAAAGCAAGAAGCTGGAAAAGAGTTCCAGCAGTGAGACATGCAAGAGAAGAAACTATTAGCATAGAAATTACAGTTACATCTAGCCTTTTGATTTTCATGGTAATTGTTCTATTGAGCTTTCCTCTTTGCTACCTTGACTTTAAAAATTTAAGTGCAGTACTAGATTGGCAGCTAGGTCTCATTATTTTAAAGAGGAAAGCTCAATAGAACAATTACCATGAAAATATTTATAGACAAAGCATAAGTAAACTACATTATGGTAGTGGATAAAGTGAGTGAAGACAAGATGTCAGGTTAGGACCAATAACATAGCAGATATATATTTTGCCATATTTGTTTTTCAAAAAGAAATATATATTTCTTTTTTAATATATTTTCTGCATTTAGATAGATACGTTGAGATATACTTCCATGCATAGTTAGAAAATGCAAGCTTCCATAGATAGATAAGAAGAGATAAGTTTCTGTAGATAGATAGATAGATAGATAGATAGATAGATAGATAGATAGATAGATAAGAATAGACAGGTTTCTACTTATAAATAGTTATGAAAAGACATCCTTCCATAGGTGTATAGTTAATAATAGGCAAACTTCCACTGATATATAGGAAGAGACAAACTTCTGTTGATAGATAGATAGATAGATAGATAGATAGATAGATAGATAGATAGATAGATAGATAAGAATAAACAAGCTTCTAAAGACAGATGAGAATAGTCAAAACTCTCTAGATAGATATATTGATAAGAATAGCCAAGCTTCCACAGAGAGAAATAAGCAAATAGGTGAGGAGCACAGATCAGCCTTGTATGACTGTACTTACCTGTAAACTCTAATTCAGATACTTAAACCTGTTGTCTACATTATTAACAAAAAACTGATTTTGATTATAAACTAATTTTATGGGAAAGCAAAACCCTTTGAAGGCATTAAATACTAGCACAACTTGTAAATGAACAAAATAAGGTATTTTATGTAGTCACATGATCAACAGACTTTCTTTTTTTCTTGTCATGACCTCAATCTATAAGTGGACTAATTTGCTGCCTGCTTTTACTGTTCTGCAAAATTATCAAGTGCCATTTTCAGCATTGCTTCATTAGGTGGATCAATGATTGCAGTACAAATAAGAATTACCATTTTCTGAGGTGCAGTTAAGGTGATGCTTCATTGCAGATTGCTAATTTCTTCCTTGTTCTGGTAAAGTTAGAAAACAGAAAATATCAAACAGAAAATAAATAGTCAATGCAATTAGGACAATTGTTTGACTATTTTGAGTATAATGAAATTTGCATTCAAACATCTGAACTTTTGACACAGTTTTAGCATGTGCAGTAACGAAGCTACAGGTTAAGTTGTTTCTTTAAGAAGAGGAGTATATGTTCAATCTCGTAAAAATAACCAAAATATGTCAGTCTTTTTTTTTTACAGATGGATAAACGGTGGTTTTAGGAATTGTTTGTCTCAGGTGCAAAACTGAGGTAATTTTGGAATTTTCATTTCCAAGATTGTATGATTCAATTCTTATTTTCAAGATTGTATCATTCTTGCTGCCAATCCTTTGTATTCCATTGGTGAGATGTAAGTTCGACTCAAGCAGCATCTTCGCAGACTGCTACTTTGTGTAACCAAATCTTAAGAAGCTGTTTCCCTCATCGCTACAATCTTAACCTGTTCAAATCTAGGGTTAACCATTATTTTCCCTATAAGAGTAGATAAGTTTGCCTACCATCTGATTCACAGTCCTCCTCAGTCTTTCAAACAAGAGTAGAGGTTTATCTCTTGTTTCCTGTTTAGAATCAGGTTTCCCGTTCCTTCTAAAATCTTTTCCTTCTCTTTCACTTCCTTGCAAATTGTTGGCATTTTTATAATGCTTGAAGTGATACCACCCTCTACCTCGAGTTGCTCTTGGGCTTTGTACAGGGTGAACATTATTGTGAAAAAAATAAGCTCAATAATGCCTCCCATATTGAATATTTTAGATAAATTCATAAGAATATAAATATTGGTATGGAAATAAAAAGGACAATTATATTTAAAATAAGCGAGGGTTGAAAGTTCTGGAATACATAATGAGAAAAGAAGGCTTGAGAGTTTGAGGATGGACAGTAAAGTGACAAACACTGCTATAAGTGACAAAAGGAAGTTGTGGAGAGCCATGCTCACCCACATCCTGAAGGGATATAGAAAAAGAAGAAGACATTGCTAAAGCCATTTTAATTGGTTAAGCAGCAGTTTCTCCTACTTGTAGGAAAAGAAATGGGTTGATGTCTTGCCCAAGGCTATTAGTGCAAAGTGAATGCAAGAAACTAGACTGGAACTTGAACTCAGCTCACTGCTTCTGCCTTCCACATGGATAACCATTGTATTAACCACATGTATCTGCTATTAGTGGTTATTAAAAAGAATTTAAAGTATGAGAACAAGAGCAATATAAGGTTTGTCTGGAGAGTATTTAGCCATTTAATAATAACAAAAAAATAGCCTACCTAGGGCAATTGCTCCTTAGCCCACTTTAATTGACTTCTCTTGGGACCTCACACTCATGCTGATCTTAAAAATGATCTACATTCTGTTGTTAAATGGGGCAAAGAATGACTTGTGAATTTTAACATTTCTAAAATGAAACTGCTCTCTTTTAATCAAACCCTTTTTACCTTTCATCAACATGGCTGATGCTAACCTCCAAGAGAGTGATTCATTGCAAATTCTTGGACTAATGTTTTCTACTGAGATAAAATGGACAGATTATACTGAATCAAATACCAGGTCGGCTGGAGTAGGGTCCTCTCTGATTGAGTGCCAAACTACATTAAGGATTTGCAACCAGTTCTCATGATACTTAAAATGATGGATTCTGTACATTGGAAGATGCAGTAAATGTTATTGAATTGTTTATATGTGGATGGGAGAGGTTTTTAAAATACAATACATTGAATGAAAAATTCTGTTTTATCTCCTTTGACAAAGAAAAGGACTGAAGCAAAAATGGAAAATAATCTAAAGAACACGCCAGATAAGTAGAAATGAAAAAAAAACAAACTAAAATGCAAAGTAAAAAAAACAGAAAAGATAGGACCTGTTCCTGTTTCCAGTCAGCATGGCTGATGCTAGCCTCCATGTGAGTAACTCATTGTGCCTTGTCAGCTGATATGAAGTGTAAAATTATAATGAATCCATTGTAAAGTCTGGTGCTAACAAAGTCAGTTCATTGTGTCATGTGAGACAATTTTTCTCTCCAGAATCTATCATGCCTATTTATAAGTCTACCATTCATCCAGATTTTGAATATTGCTGTCACATCTTGTCCATTGCTCCTGCTATATATTTAAAGATTCTTGATAAAATCCAAAGAAGAATCAGCAATATTATTGATCCTGACCTGGCATCTTGGCTTCAGTCACTTTCCCTCCACCGTAATGTAGCTTCCCTGTGCCTTTACTACAAATATTTTCATGGTAATTGTTCAGATAAACTCTTCACTACTATTCTTGCTCAAAAGAAGTGGGAGGAGTATAGACAGGCTGATAGGAGACCCTATCTACTCCTATTAAAAAGAGAAAAAAAAACAGTAAACAATCCCAGGCTTGACTTCCAGATACATTATTTTAAAGAATTCGCCAGGAGAGTTGAGATGTGGCTCAAGAATGCCCCAGCACAAACATGTATATATACCTGTGTTCAAGTGGGGTAAAAAATAAAAAATAAAATAAAATAGTTAAGTTTTAAGTTAAGTCCAAATAGCAACTTTTTCAAACTACATTTTCATATCCCCAGTCAGTAGTCACCAAAACAAAAAACCTATGTTAAATGATACAAACCCAATCAAATTAATATTGCATTAACATGATTTAGTACAAACATATAAAAAAAACTTAAATAAAAATCTCAAGGGAAAAGGTAGGAAATGTTGCCAAGAATTCAGATAAAAAAATATTAAATTAAAAAATGAAAACATACATTACTGTAATGACAAAAGTATGTAGGTGTAGGCCTTAAAAAAGATTTATTCAACTGAAAATATGGGTTCGCATATAGTGTCCTTTTATAGTTCCAGTAAACAGAAATAACTCTCTCAAAGAGTGGGGTAACCAAACAAGGGGAAACCACTCGTGATTACTCATAACAATTACATTAAAAAATGATTAGATTTGACCAGCAAGACTTTTTAGTCAGTGACTTTTGGCCAAAGTGAGAATTCTGGGATAGCCTTTTCTTACCACAGAGTGGGGAATGGGGAGGAAGGAGTTGATCAGTACCATATTACTACCACTTCTTTTTGATTAAAAATTAAAAATGTAAATGAGAATTAACCCTACTAAAATTAAAATAAAATGAAGGAAGGAAAAATATTAAAGAGAAAGAAAGATAAACAGAATGAAAGCAAAAAGAAGAAATAAGAATGAAAAATTGATAAAAGAAGGAGAGAAGAAACTGAAACAAAAAGAGAATAAAAGGAAAGAAAGAATTTAGAAAATATTTTATGATCAAGTCAATGATTTTACTTCAGTTTATTGATTTGTTTTAGTCTTCAGTGTCTTTGATCTTTCATTTGATCTCTCTTTGTATTCTGTTTGTCATATTTTGACCATCTTTAAGTACAAATAGATGAATATTGAATAAAAACACATTTAAAAAAAGAGAATTTTATTCTTTCTTGGAAATTGCTTGTAATAATGAAATGGACTTCATGAAGACTCATGGTGTCAAGTTAATATCAAATAGATACAAAAAGAAACAGATAAAAATAGAGGGGTATTTCTGTTTTACAAAGATTATCGAGAAAAAAAACCTGAGAAATATGGATAGAGTGCATGAACAAGGAAGAAGTCTGAAGAAAAATGGAAACCAAAGGGGACGCTTGTATTCAGAATCAGAAAGAGACAGATGAAATTTCATGGAGACTTAATAAGGACAGAAGGCTTGGAGAATTTGACACTCACAGAACATACTGAAAGCAAAATGGACACAAGAAGGTGGTAGGCCATCTGATAATCTTATGTGATTGGATAGCAAAAAATAAATGGGAGGAATGGCAAAGGGACAAATGTTGCTAAGAGTTACAAGGAATGGGAGTTTGTGGAGAGCCATCATTGCCCACGTACTGAAGAAGATTTGATTCAAAATTAAAAATGAAGAAAAGAAGCAATAGTTGAGTGATTGCATATCTGTTCTCCAGAACAGTTGTAGCACAAGAATGGATGATACTCATGCAATTAACGTATTTCAGTCAATAGATACTAAGCATTCTGTGTAGACAACATATCAAATAATGTTTAAAGCTTTATCAGAAAGCATTTCCAGTTTGCCAATGCAGTCAAGAAGACTTCAGGATAGTATTATACAAATGTATATATACACAAAGAGACACAGGTAGTTATCTCTCTTACAAATCTGGAACATATATTCCTTCATATAAGGAATCACAGAAAGTGATGAAACACCTTATTAAGGCCTCAGGAAGTTGACATAAAAACTGAGAAGAAATATTATGTTGTTATGCTCATTGTTAAAAGCTATTGCTTTCATTTCATTGGTTTTTAGTGATCTTCATAATTTGCATTTCCAGGGCCCCTTAAATTTTTTCATTTTATATTAGCCTCTTAAAGAGTATACCATATATTGTATATTGTAGTATGCTAAATAGAAAAAAACTCAAGGCTATTAGAAGTTTAGGGGATATGCCTAGGTATGTTTTTTAAAGTGAGATTCATCTTGTACAAAGCCCAGGGGCCACTTGAGGTAGAGGGTTAAGAGGCAGTTTATGTGGATAGGAGGGGAAGATAATGGTTAACCCTAGACATGAACAGGTTAAGATTGTAGTGATCAGAGTCTGTTCCACAGAGCAGTGGTTTGTAGGAAGAAGCTGTTCGAATTGAACTTAGTTCTCATACAGAAGGAATGTGGATGGTTTGCTACAATGTAAGAGGCATGGTGGGTCCTAGCCATAAAGGTTAGACCTGGCAGAACCAAGGAATACAGTTTGTCCAAACACTTTCCATGGAATTAGCGACAGAGCAGCGAGAGGCTTGCTGCATCCCACCTGTGAGAGTGAGGTTGGGGAGTGGAAAATAATTGGTCACCTACAAGGACTCTGAGATGCTTTTGGTTTCTATTGAGATTGAAAAGTGAAAACTTGACAGATTCTGCCCAAATATGGCAACAGTATTCCATTTTAGAGAGCGCTCATCTGCCGCTTGTAAACATAGATAATAGCACAAGGAGAGGAGGACTTATTGAAGTGTTACAGTGAACCAACCATTTTTCCTTCTTCTTTAGTGCTGAATCATACTTATTATAAAACCCAGGTTGTGTGTGTGTGTGTGTCTGTACGTTTATATATTGGATCGGATTTCCTGCATTTTTCAACCAATTTCAACAAAACTTCACAGAACTATGTAAAATTACCTTGCAGTGATTCTGACAGCACCAAAAATTGGAAAAACACAATTGTTTTTGCACGAAATCAATTTGTAAACACGATTAAGAGGCATCGCGAAAATGAAAGGGAGACAACTCATATCGAGTTATACTTATAAAACCCAGGTTGTTTGTGTGTGTGTGTGTGTGTGTGTGTTCATTTATCTATGGGATCGGATTTCCTACATTTTTCAACCAATTTCAACAAAACTTCACTTTTTTTTTGGCAGGTAGTGTTTCTTATTGTCTTGCACAATTTTTTCTTTATTTTTACATTCAGAATGCTTTAAAAATTCCATTTACAAGACAATTGTTTATAATAAAATTCTATTCAATCGGTAGACTCATAACGATTGAAAACAATGTTTTTGTTTGAGTTTGGGTTTGACCAATTTGTAAAAAAAAAAAACAAAACAAAAAAAACTAATTAAGACATGCATGTCTGTCAACGTTAAACAATAATCTTTGTCAATTTTATTTTTCAGTCTTTATGATGGTCGATACTTGATCTATCTCTTACTGTTACATCCCCGAGCAATGCCGGGCTCTACTGCTAGTCATTTATACAATATATATATATATATATATATATATATATATATACATAGTTAAAAACATTTAAGCTCGCTCCTGTGGAGTGCCCTTGATTGGGTCTTCAGCTTGTTCAGGAGTTCAAGAGTCCCTAAATCTTTACATATTCTCATCATTTGAAGTTCTCCTGGTGCCATTTGATATGGGTTTTCATTTGCACAGGACCTTCTTTTCCTTGCTGCAATCTTGACTCTTTTGATTGTAATCTGGTCCTCTGTTGGCAGAGATTTTTTTTTTTGCAAGGCATACTGCTGCCATATGCGATAGGCAACAATAAAATAAAGAAAGATTCAAAATTGATTGCTGCATTTAAGTATTGCATTAATATGTTAGCTTAACTTTTATAAGTTCAATGATAATTTTTCTGCTGCCACTTAATTTGAAGAAAATTTAATATATGTCCTTACTTTCCATACAAACAATTACTTTTATTTCATGGGTGACATTCTCTGGATATCGCAATTAATTTCAATGATTCCCAAATTTATTTACAGGTTATGAAAACTGTTATTGTACAAAAAAAATTGCCTCAAAAATCAAGTAAAAAAATTAAAATCACCAGAAACAATTGAAGTAATGAAAACTTGGGAATCCAAAATTTCAGGAATGCAGGTCCAGATCCAACCCAAAATGATTTAATTTGCACCAAAATGGTATGATGTGTTGGGCTACAGCCTCTAGGAGTAAAGTTGAAAAAGTGTAACACACTGACACACTAACATTCGCATTTATTTTATATATATATATATATATATATATATATATATATAGATATATATATATATATATAGAGAGAGAGAGAAAGAGAGAAAGTGAGAGCGAGAGAAAGAATGAGAGATATATTATATATATTTATATATATATATATATATATATATATATAATTATTGGTAAATTGGTAGTAAAAGTATTTAGATTTTATGAAAATGACTTGACATAAGTGTTTTAAAGTGACATGGTCTAATTTATTTATTCTTATTTTAACAGTTGTGTTGAAAATCAACACAATCTTAGGCTAACAATCTTAGGCTAATCTATGATATCTTGCATGGGATACATTTTGTCTTTCAGACTTCATCAGACTCAAGTGATGTCGACATTTATGTAACTACACATGTGCACAAAGGAGAGGGGCAATGAAATTTTAAACTTTTAAATATAATTTTTTTAAAAAAATCTTACAGTTTTTTGGGGTTTTTTTTTAAAGAATCTTACCATTTCTTTTTTCCACAATTTTACATCAGTCAAATGAGAAATATTTGTAAAAATATCAAAATTAATTTTTCCTGCTAAAACCAACCTAACACATTTCCTTTTCAATCTTAACAGCCTTCATGCAAATTAAATATAACAATAAGCTTAATGTAATGCTATTTCATAAAGCAAATCAGTAGAGGCATTCTATTATGAAAATGTTTGTAACAAAAGAAAGCAGCTATATACTACTGTTATTTTCAATCAAAAGTTTTGATATTTTCATTTGTTTTCTGCAATGTAATTCAATCAAAAAGTTAAAGAAAGAAAACTTTTGCCAATGATATCAATTGAACATTGACCAAAGAAGCATTCAGGAAATTTTGAAGAAAATATCCAAATATCACTGACTTTCTTTTTAATCTTGACATATTCTTTCATTCTTTTGCTTTTTCACTTATACACCATCAGAAGAAATATAATTATAATGATTGCATATTGTTTACAAATTTGTTTTCGATTTTTGCATGTGGAAATCAAATAGTTAGAAAGAAATGAGATTTGCTTGTCAGCCATTGAAAAGCAGTGTCTGTATTTTCCCACTTTAACAGCTTCTTTCTTTCTTTCTTTCTTTCTTTCTTTCTTTCTTTCTTTCTTTCTTTCTTACATCATGATTCTAATCCTTGTGTCTGTAGGAAAATGAAATAAAATCAATAAATAAAATAATGATAAAGAATAAAAAAAAGAAAGAAGAAATATATTTTCCCATGATGCATTTAAAAGAGATCCCAGAAAGGGTTTTTGCTCATCTTTGCAATTTTATGACCCCACTCCTGGAAAGGGCATAATCTTTCCCTTACCAACTTTCCTATACATAGGTTTGGACATATTTTGCAGCCTCACTCATGAAGTAAGTACTTTGGTCATTCCAACTCAATGCAAATCTGACTTTTAGCTCAACCATTTTAACCATTCTTATCCTTACTTATCCTAACTTACTTCTGGACCATTCACTCCCAGTAATCCCTTGCATCTTAGTGGCATTATCACCTTGCTTGGAGTGAAATGATTAAAAATAAATAAATAAAAATAATATTACAATATTAAGGAGTAAGGCTAGATACAAGTAAATGTTAGTCTATAGTTTATGGGAAAACAACTTTACTTATATGACCCATTGAAATTGTGAGCCATTTTCTGATAGAAAAAAATGGAGTTATCTATGGTAGTTCTAAATTTAACAACCCAGTGACAATTTAACCTTGTAGCAAAAGTAGCAACTGCTACAGGCCTCACATTTTTGAGGGCCCTGCATTAAATACTTTTGAACTGTCTGGTGAAATCGGCATCTTAATGTTCACATGTTGTGAGTGCTGCATCTTTAATTATTCAGCATTTCAGGTAATGTTATATTGAGGCTATTAAATCAGCTCAAAGGTCTTGTTAGAATCATTTGTCACATATTTTCCTGCATTTGTTTATCCTGTTGTTAGAAGTTAAATATTTACCTATGTCTAAGATCTCTCACTTTGCTAGTAATTTAGTGACCCTTTAAAAAGCCCCAACACTAGCTTACTCTGGCTCTGTAACATGGACAATATTACTAAACAGTTTAGGGAAAACATGGATGAGTAGCTTTGATAAATTACACACACAAAAAAATATTTCATGATGAACAGAAAAACAAATCTTCCATCGTATGAATATTTTAACAAACAAAACTACTGTGATACTAAATTCAACTGAGAAAGTCATGATTAAAAAAAATAACCTTCAGATTTCTGCTGAGCAAAATAGAAATTTTAAAAAAATAACTGAACAGGGAAACATTTTTAAAAAAAATAAAGCTCATGTAAAACCAAATTTTTTCTCTGGAATTTTCCTGCTTCTAAAATCTGCAATTTCTAGATGAAGTAAATATGATAAAAATATTAAAATGGTTAAATTTTATCTATAGAATCCAATAAATTCCAGTTCTCATCTCTCATCTTGATGTCATGATATTTCCATTAATTTAAAAGTTCAGCTATACCTTCCATAAATACTGAACTTAGCATTTGGATTTCAAATGTAAGTACTTAAAATATAATTTGCAGACATCTAGAAATTCTCAAATAATTTAAAAATTTATCCATACCTTCCATAGATTCAAAAATTAACATTTGGTCTTTTAAAAGTATATACTCAACATAAAAACTTCTCTAAAAATCTGTGTGTGTGTGTGTGTGTGTGTGTGTGTGTGTGTGTGTGTGTGTTGTGTGTGTGTGTGCATGCATGTTTGTATGTGTGCCTGTCTGGTCTACTTGTGAAGTTTCTGCAACTGAATTGTGCCACACCCAATGTCTGTACACTGAAGAAAGGGTTGGCTATCTATTGGGAACTTTCTTTCGTGAGATGACCCTACCAATGAGTTCCATTTATCTGCATGTAATATTTAAGAGTTTTCATTCTATTTGTCTGCTTACCAGAACCCAGTCTGCTCTAATATTTAACCCACAGTGGGGACTGTTTTAAGTGTAATGGGGAAGTGGTATATGATAAAAAAATCAAAGTTTATGAAGGCTGGTATCAAATAAACAGCTAAGTTGTCTTTTAGATGAAGGGTTCCATTAAATCAGCTCCTAATATATCAGTGAATGTTGGTAGAATTTTTTCTTTAATATTTTGTACTATCCTGATAAATTTCATAACTATATATCAAAAGATGTTCTGGGAAAATCTTGGGAATAAAAAGGGGATATTGCAGCTATGACATTCCAATTTTGCAATTTTTAGAAATACTTTGATAAATAAGTATTCCTCAGATTGACTGAATCAAATTTTTGCACATAGAAAAAAAAATAAGCTGCAAAAAAATGTGTCAGATATCCTCAAGAGACAAAAGTGAAAGAGATTGGAACATGACAGAAAGAATTTATTGGTTGAATTTCAAAGGGAATTTTTTTTAAGTTTTGCTTGAACTTGAGTTTTTGCTGTTCATCGAATTTTTTTTGGTTTATATGTAATTGGAAATGATACTGAAAATTGTTTATTTCCAAAATTGAAGAAAAAATTTTAAAAATATATAAAATGGAAAATAAAAAAAATAAAGTAGAATTTTAAAAATGTTAGATTACTTGCCTTTGATGCATAAGGGGGAGAGATTTGAAAGATAAAATGACTGCTTGTGACATGATATTTTTAAGTAAACATACATAGACATAAATATGTATATAATTTATTCATATATAAATTCTGTTGGCAGTAGTTTCTAAACCAGTGTAAGATATTCAAATTATTTGTGTATATATATCCTATAATTAGTATGCAGCTAATATGCATACCCTTATCCTAGAAAACCAAAAGATTATTCACAGGACTTAAGACATGTTCTGAAATAATCTTATCAGATTGGGATTCTAATATGTATATCACACATGGTGCCCAACTCATTCAGAAATGTCTAAACTATCAGCTATATACAAAGATTTTCTCAGATCAATTATTAAAAATGGCTTCTAGTGAATAAATCCTGTAGGTCTTGATGAGGGCTTTCTTTCCTAAAAATAACATTTACAGCAAAAATAATAATAATAATAATAATAATGTTGGATAAAAAAAAATATTTCTTTCTGCAATAATACTTCAATGGGTTGTTTGAACCTTATGTACTGATTCTTTATATTGTTTTTCTTGTTTGCACAATGTTTTGGCCAATTTATTCTGCAGGCTTCTTCATTCATAAGGAAAGAGGGATGATTTGACTCTTTTTATCAATTTACACAGAAAACCCTTCAAAAAGCATAAATATTAATTAATGTTAAGAAGTTCAAAAAGTAATTATTTATTTTAACACTATTATAAGATTAGTGGCATGGTCTCATCATTTTACAGTTGATCTGGCTGGATGTAACTGTAGGTTCTATGTTAATAGTTTCTTCACTTCTCACCCATGGAACTCTCTTCCAGCTTCTTGCTTTTCAGTTAAGTTTGATCTTAAAAATTTAAATGCAGTCTCAATTGTTATATTCTGTCTTCTTAATTCTTTTATTCTTGTTCTTTTATTGTTTCCTCTCCTTAATAAAGTTTTTTTTTTCATATTCTCTCACACTCATTGCCTTGCTTGGGATAAAATTATTAAAAAAAAGGTCTATCACCTAAAGCAGAACCAAGGTTGAATAATAGGAATCTATGTCTTGGATCCGTTTTATAGTGCATTTCAGAGTTTAACTGAGGAAGCTTCCAAAAACGTAATTTGGTTTCCTCAGGAGATTTTGCTTGAGAACAAAATACAACATTCTACTATCTTCAGAGGTCTTTTAACCAAGAATGCCAACTTTTCATTTTTGCATCAATTTGTTACAGGTGATGAAAAATAGATTTTGCATGCCAACAGGAAAAAAAAAAGACTGGTTATCACAAAATAACAAATAGCACCACCTCTAAAACCAGGACTCCATCTACAATAATGTTTAGCTTGCATCTATTGGAATGTAAAAGGTATCATCCTATACAAGCTTCTGGAATATGGAAGAACTATTGTGAGCCATTTGATTGGTTAAATGAAGCATTACAGATTAAGTGTCCTGTTTTGGTAAATAAAAAAGGTATTATTCTCCAGTATGACTATGTAAGGGCAAATTAAACCCAAGAAAAATCAAGATCATTTGGATCATTAGAATACAAATTTCTTTAAATTTATATTCCCATTGAGTTGTTGCCACTGAAAATGAAAATAGATATATTTTTTATGAATAATATTTAAATAAATTTCACCGGCATTTATTTTTATGCTATTTCTGGTAAAATGTAATTACTTCCTCAACACCTTAATATCTTGATTTACTGGCCCAATTATTCCACAAAATGCAAAAAAATATTATTTTCAGCAACCTGTATAAAATAAGTAATTTTATATTATATAGTGACAACCTGTAGTTGTTTCTTTACTAAGTGTCAGCCTACCCAGCTACCATTTATTTTTTTCTGTTAAACTGAAGAGACAGTTTTCTTTCTTTATGGATTGTACACCTGAAGAAGGCTGTACAATAGATTGCCTGAAACGTTTTGGTTAGAACAAAATCAACATAAAGAACAAGTTCACTTGTCCAAATAAATATTCATAATTCTATGTGTATTTTCACAAACAAAAACATCAGTCTACTAAATCTGTTTCTATTTAAACAAATGGACACACATACATACTCACATGTATGCATTCATTCACCTGAAGGCCTTTGAAAAGATTAAATTATTATTTTTATATTGACTGTAACTGAGTCTTTTAGAAAACTGAAAAACGAATTTTAATAAACATTTCTTTCTGCTCATCTATTTTTGCCGGTAAAATCAAAAGCATTCATAAAAACTATTTTTCTCTTATTCAAAAACTATTTGTAATGGTTAATGGGCAAGAAGCAAAGGAGAAAAAAAAGTCTTTGTGATATGAAAAAGATGTATTTTCAATTTTGACTTGCTTTCATAAATTCAGTAAATATCTCTTTTTTTCTACATTGAAATGAGTCGATTAAAAGTGCTTTTTTTAAAAGAAAGCAAAGAAATTAATCACAACATTGACGGGCTGTTTTATACCTGTTAAAAAGAATCAATATAAAAAATGCAGATAGTGCAATGGGGAATACAGCCTGGGTGAGTGAATTTCCTGGTAGTAGCAGACATTATATTTCCTATTGATCTTTGGCCATGAATGACCAGGAAGTAGGCAATGATGAAGGTATCTTTCTGCTGTTACAAGTAAATGTTTTGGAATATATCAGGATACTTGAATAAAATTATTTTGCTTGTGCTTTTACTTTTTAAGTTTTTCCTATGTACCATTTCCCTTCAGTATTTTGGTAATCATGGCTCTCCACCATTTCTTGTCCTTTGTAGCTCTTAATAATTTGTATCTTTTTTGCTAACTTTCCTAAACCCTGTCTGTCATCAATTCACTCAGTCTCATTAGCAAGGTTATGTGTTGCTTTCCCATCTTCCTTAGCTTCAATCTATCCTGTGAGTATCAAATTTTCCAAGCCCACTTTCCACATTATGTGCCCCAGAAATTTCAACAGCTTCTTCCTGATGGTAAATATAAGTGTACTTTTTGTTGCCATTGTATCTAGAATTTAATCATGCTCACATATTCAGTTTATGGTATTCTCAGCATCCTTCTGTATAACAACATTTCTGTTGCTTCAAGTCTCTTCTTCATCTGCAAGGAGATTGTCCTGCATTCACTACCATACAGGAGGACTGATATTACATAACAGTTCAGTACTCTTTTCTTTGTTTCTAACTTATTTTGTCTTTTTCTTAATACTTGACTTAGTTTTTGAAAGGAGATGATATTTGATTTGTGGATTCAGAAAAATCATCCTCTATGGCATAAATAAAAAAAAAAATTATATATCAAAAGAATGAAATTAAGAACCATTAAAACTTATTGAAATATTTCATGTAAAATAAAAAGCTAATCTAAAATTTAAAGCAACTTAATTTCCTCTACTGAAAAATAGTAAAAATGCTCATTGATCACTGAAAATTCTCTGGTGAATTTTTGGTTTTAAGTTTTACATCTGTGAATATTACTATTTTTCAACCACATTGATTAATATCAGATTCATTATAAAAACTGTTGCAAAGTAGCTATCACCCCTTCAGCACTCTACCAGGTGACCTGGCTCATAGCCTTAAATAGTCTACGATTATGGACTTCAGCAGTTGATTAATAATTTGATACTAAACTGATTAATATTCAGACTGATCTTACTTTGTTTGGCTATACAGCATTTGACCCTCCTCTATTCCTTGTAAGTTGTCTTGTTAATTGTTTTGTAACTTATTGTTCTGTGTTTTGTTTATGTATCTGTCAGCACCGGATACTGGTTCTAAATAAATATATTAAGCACTCATTCTTCTCTGTGTATCATTCACCCCTACAATACAACAAAAACATTTATGCCAAACCATTGACTATTTTTACCTCTACTAATGAGGTTCCAAAGATATTTTGGTTATTTGACCATATAAATGACCATATAGATCATGCTATGTCTCTGAAAGTTCTCAATTTCAAAATTTCAATGATATTTTATGAAATGGTGGGCCATGGGCTAAGAAACAGTTAAATTTTGGGATGGATCTAGGAAATGTTTTTATTTTGTTCTCAATGTGAGAATAATTTTTCAGCTTTTTGTCATTATCATATTATAACATTATCATAATAGAATTGAAGATTAATAAAAACAGTGACATCACCATATTGTACAATAACAGAGCTTGAAAGCTTTGTTAATATTTTAGTGACAATGGTTTTGGCAGATGTATGCACTCTCTCAGTGCTTTCTAACATAAAAGAGGATTCTTCTACTCTGTACCATGTCCCTTCAGTGCATGAAGGATCATGGATCTCCACAACGTCCTGTACTTTGTAGCTTTTTGCAAAATTTATCTTTTTTCTATATCTCTTTTAATCCCTGTTCTGCAAACCATTTACACGAACTTGTTAGGTTGGCTATATGCTACTTTCCTTTGTCCCACTTGCCTTCAATATGTCCTTTGGGTGTTAAATTTTCCAAGCCCTCTTTACTCATTATGTGCCATAGAAATTTTATCTATCTCTTTCTGATGTTATGAGTCCTTTTGTCTTGATTTTATCTGAAACATCATCACTGATCACATGTTTGGTTCATGGTATTCTGTCTCAATCTTTTTTTCCTTCATCTGTGGAGAGATTGTCTAGCATTCACTGACGTAACAGCTAAATACTCTTTTTTTTGTTTATAATGATATATTTCTATTTCCTAATTCTTTGCTTAGATTTTAGAAGGCATCTTCCGCTATCTTAATGCTCCTTTGAATTTCGGTGTTACACTTTCCTTCCTCTGTTAAAAACACTTGTCATATATTTAAATTGTACTTGTTTGATTTTGGTATCTCCAATTTGTAATTAGCATGTTGAGCTCTTTCTTTTGATCACAATAATTCATTCTATCTTCTTGCAATTGGTGTTTAGTCCTTTCTTCTTGCTTTCTTTTACTATCTTCCGTCGGAGTTCTTGTAGTTTCCTTTCCAGGTCTTCTATCAACACAGTATGTTCTGCATATATTATCCTAAGATTCTGGCCACTAATAATGAATCCTGTTAATCTAAGTCTCACAGGATCGCCTTATGGTAAATGAATAAATCTGGTGAGAAGACACATCCTTGTCTTATGCCCCCTTTATGTTTTTGTGTATTTTCTGATTTCTTTTTCTATCCATATGCAGGTGATTTTCTAAATTCTAGATTATTATGATATCCTTCCCAAGCATTTCAAATAACATATTTAGATCTAAATCAGTTTGTTTTGTAGGAATTTATTAAAATCTATGCCTATACCAAAATCTATGTGTGTACATGTTTGTGTTCGTGTTGAGACATCATAGCTAAATGGAAAATACCAGGAAGCTAGATTTTTGTGTAGATAACTGTAAATCCTCAAGTAATAACATGGTCAATGTGAATGTTTCCTTTGGAGGTCATTCAAGGTCATCAAACTGCATAGCATGCCATTTCCAGCCAAATGAAGTAATATCTAGCAAAATGGAGTCAGATATTGTGTTTACTATAAAGTACAAGCATCTTTTAACCTTACAAATGACAGGGCAGAGAAGGTCAAATTCAATCTCAGGTTACCAGAGATCATAGAAAGTAGAATTATTTAGGCGTCTATGAGCTGTAAATAAATTTTTTGAAGTACATTAGTACATAAGACAACATAAGCAGAAAAAGGTCACCAGATAGGTGGGGCTGAACTCCAAGGTCATCTGGGGTCAATTCTGGATTAAAATAGTTTTTGTCAGTCAAATGAATGAACTTAAAGTGTTAAAATATGATTTTCGTCTATAAAATCTTGTGCAATCCTGAAACACTATAATCAGGATTAAACTTGATTTTCCAATTTGTATTAATGGCCCACTATTTCACAAAATATAACTAAAATTAATTGAGAACTTTAAGATATTGTATGGAAAAATAACCAAACATAGATTAATATATAGCCTCTTCATTGGTATAGGTAAAAATTGACTTATTATGAATATACTCACTGGGATGAAAAATGCTACTATTCAGTGATGAGCAAACTACTAACAAAGTTTTCATATTCTTACCATACTCAGTATTTAGCCACATACAATAAGTTGTTGCTTTTTTAATGTTTGAAGCTAATTTAAGAACTGAAGTAATACTTAATTAATGGACAGTTGAGCATAAGAAGATTATTTGTTTAAAAGAAACGGTTGTTTAATGAAGTTTTTAAAAAATAATGATAATGCGGTTTTTTAAATTAAAAAAGAACTTTTCATAAAAACCTAATTCATAAATGAATGAATCACTGTTTAAAATTTAAAATTAATTTCTTTCTCTATTATTAACATATTGTTTATAACTCTTTTTCTATGTTCTGTACTTAGCACATACCAACACCTTATAAATAATTAATTATTCTGCTTTGATCACAGGGAAAGATGGAAAAGGCATATTAGAGATGTTGTTTCATTTCAGCAACAGAAGAAAGAAAGAAAGAAAGAAACAAACAAACAAACAAACAAATGAAAGATAGAGGAGGGGATAGCACTCTCATATGTTTAATGTCTGATTTAGTGAAATGAATAAATATGTCAATTTTTCATTTGTACCCTCTTACTTCTTTAAATAATGACCTACATTCATATTTACGATTGCTTTTGCATTATTTGGTTAAAGTTGTTAAGATCAAATATTTAATGACGCAATAGGGGAATTTCTAGTTATTTCATAATTGTGTAACTGACAAGGAGCATATTCAAACATTAACTTAAGAATTAAGATTCATCAAAAAATTAAACTGTGAAATTTTTACGAATATTTCAAGTATGAATAAATGTGCTTTCTATCCTTAAATCACACAGATTTGTCATAGAATTTCTAGTGATCCTACAATGAGCATATTAGCATTTTGAGGTAGGGGAAATTAAATTGTTTTAAATTTTAAATAATGTTTTTTCTTACTTGAAAATGTTTGCACTAATCTGTTATTGAAATACTTTTTACATTGATGACATAGAGAAGGACTTTTCCAAATCAACATATGCATCCACAAATCAAACTTCACCCTTCAAATGTGTATGAGAAAAAAATAAAAAAATAATACGCATAAGTTTCAAAATGAGTTCATGTGGTTGTAAAAATTGCTGAAACCTATAGAAACTACCATTTGTACTGTAATTGAGTCATTCCAGATTGAAAGAATGATATAATTGAAGAAATAAAGTCTAAGTTGTTGCAACAGATTCCTAGGGATTTTCAGTTGTTAGAGTCAATTGAAACAATTCTAGAGACTTTATGCTGTTCAGAACTCAAGTGAGCTGTCTGGTGTTTCATTCCACAGACTTCAACTAAAAGTCAGAATGCCCATCATGCCTCTAAGAAATCTCAACCCTCCAAATTTGTTCAATGGAACTTGACTAGCTGTCAAAAAGCTTCTCCCATTCATCTTTCAAGCAACTATCCTAATTGGGTTAAGCAAAAAGATGGATGTGTTCTCCTCCAGACTCCTAGCATTGTTACCTTTTGAACTTAAGTGACTTCATTTCCCAATAAGGCTCAGCTTTATCATGACTATCAACAAAGTACAAGGACCTCTCAAGATTACTGGCTCTTCATCCTAACATCAGAATGCTTTTTCCATGGCCAATTCTATATTGGTTGTCCTTGGATTGGATCATCAAAAAACTTTTTCTACTTGCATTCTAGGAAAGAACAGATGATGTGTACCCAAAAGCCTTGTCAAACTAAAGGACTACACCTTTCCTTTTGTTTTGCACACATTAAGATGTTGTTCAGTATTAATTGTGACACAGAAATTGGAAGGTACATTGAAATAGTGAAAGATGCCTCCTGAAAGCTAAGCAAATAATTAAGAAACAGGAAAATTTCTTTCCTTCCAGTATAAATTTTCTGTCATTTTTAGATCTGGACTATTTGCTGACCCTGTCATTGATTTGTTACGTCTTTTTTTGAACGGTGCCAAACTTCTACATAATATCAGTCCTTCTACATGTCTGTGAATGTTGGACAATTTCCTCAAAGATGAAGAAGAGATTGGAAGCAATAGAGATGCTCTTACAGAG